>CM051706.1:6314900-6682400 GCA_028022725.1 Lycodopsis pacificus | reverse complement strand
TGCTGACCTCTGACCTCATCCTTGGGGTCTGCTGAAATGAATGTTTAGTTAGCAGGTATTAGCAGGTAGCTTGTTTTAATGTCCAAAGTAGCAGGAATAAAATGATTTTGTTTATTTGTGGCCACTTTGGGGGCAACTGTGGCTCACTGGCTTAAGAGGGTCGTCTGGGAACCGGAAGGTCAACGGTTCGATCCCCGACTGGGACGTGTCACGTGTCACGCCTGTCATTGGCAGCCCACTGCTCCCTATATACAGGGATGGGTCAAATGCAGTCGTCAAATGTGTAAAAATAATACAAATAAATAAAAATGGTTTCTTTCTTCTTTCTACTCATTGTCTATTTTTGATCTGCTGTCTTAGCTGGGATTTGATTTGTTTTGATGTTAAATTCAAGCTTATTGTCTTTTCATTTGTATATATGCAAAAATAATGCTGTCATGCTGCAAACAACATGACAACAAGCAGCAAGAGTGAAGATAAGAAAAGATAAGATAATCCTTCATTAGTCCCGCAGTGGGGAAATTCACAGGATCACGAAACGAACAGTACAAACACACACACACCCACACACACACACCCCAAAAAAGCGCAGCAGCAGGACCGGACTAACCTACTAGGGGGCGCCGGGACAAAGATGACCAATGGGGACCCCACCCCCCATTTCTGCAACAGCCGTCAAGGACAGAGCACACAGCATGTGACATGTGATATCTTCATATACATCTGGTCCACAGCCAGAAACAGACCAGTGCCCCTGTTGAAGAACAGCACGTGGCCCCAGGTTTTCTGTGCCATTAGCTTGTGGTTATTTAAAAGCTTATTTATTTAGGCCGGCGGTTACCATTGCAGGGGTCGACACCCGTTCCCCCCCCCAGGGAGTTTCCAAGAAAAATCCAAAGGGTCATTAGATGATTAAAGCGGGAAAGAAATCAGTTTCACAAATGGATGTTGATTTTTTTGTGACTTTTCTTTCACGTCTCACTTAAAGTACTCCTGGGCAACAATGTGCCGTGGGGCTCCTATTGACCCCACGTCTTTTTTTCTATCTGCCTAAATGTTTTGCATTTAGATGCAACCGCAGGCCAACACACATGGATCTAAATGCAATACAAAACAATCTGCTAAAAACAATTCACGACATATTAATCAAAAACAACAAGATCCTCAGAGGGAAAGATTATTTAAATGACATTGTCTCTTTGTCGAGGTCAGTTTGGGGACTGACGAGTCTGAATGAGTTCTCTGCTCTGAATGTACACAAAGCGATCATCTGGTCGTCTCCCACTCAGTAGTGAGACGTGGGGAAATAACATAACATGTTAAGTTACATGGATGTAACTCCAGTTCTATCAGCATGTGTGCAGCCCACTGTCAAAACAAATTAAAGAATGCAAACGCTGCTGCGGGGAATATAATTAATGCAGCCTGAGCATGAACAAAAGGCACGCTGCATTGCAGTGGTGCTATCAATTGGTGGAAATCCCATAAATCAAAACCCACCGTGGGTTTACTGTCAACAACTGGACTCCTGTGCAGCCTCGACTAGAATAACAGGAAAACACCAGGTATAAAAACTACTACATTAAGTTACTATTACATACACCACATACAAGAGTTAGATTTTTGGTCTCAACCACCTTTGGATCCGAAGCTTGATCTCCTGGTCCTGGTATCGATCAGGGCTCCAGTAAATGAGTCCTGAGCCTTGGCAGTTAGAATGGCCGAGCGGTAATGCAATGACCCAGCCTGTGCAGATACTTTCATCCTCTGGCCTTCGATTCACCACAGGGTCATTCCAAAGTGACAGGGCCACAGTTTGCTATAGTCGGTGGATAAATAGCTCCACATACACCCTGTGATGGTCACCCAGGCTTTTATTTCCAAACTTATCAACACACTGCAGGGCGAAGCGCAGCCAACTCTTTCCTATACCTGTTAAATTTGTGCAGTGGCCCAAATCCACTTGGCTGTAGCTTCAGATGGCATCGAGCCATCCTGCTGCTTGCTGCTGGACTTCTGGCTGCTTCAAAGACAGCAGGAGCTGGATCAAGACTCTTTATCACCTCCTGCCTATGAAATATTGATTTTGTAGCCTCGGGGCTTTTAACTTGTGTCCGGGAGATATTTATTTCTTGGAGGATGTTAGTGTGGGACATATTGTACGCTTGCTTCATTTGCCAGGCTGTAATAATTCAATGTGAATTTTTAAACTGTTGGAGGAGGTTGATATATTGGTGGCAGTGATATAGTGGTCCACATGCCCTTCAAATCGAATAACTTCGTCTGTGCTTGCATTAACGGCTCACTCATAAAGTGCTTATATTACATGTTATATAACCAGTTAATTCGCCCATATTCTTTTTGCTGTATTTCATCTCATCCGTGTCATCAGTGATATAGCTGGAAACTATACAGGTGGAAAGCTCATCGCTCCAGCCGGTGATCGTCATCAGGCAAACACGCATCACAACAAACACTCAATTACACCGGCAGGGAGAGATCAATTCATTCTTTTCCACGCTTCACGGTTTATATCAATTTGATCGTACTTACTAAGCCTGCAACTTTCTCATATCAAGATAAAAGCTGAACCGGCATTTGAATTCTCCTGTGAACAGAAGTGTACAATATCATGATGCTGCAGCTATTTTTGCATCATTTTCCTTCTTTTTTTTTTTTTTTAATAAAAGAGGATGAAACTTTTTTTGAACATATTTGTGGAAACGGTTTCTAGATGTAACTTCTGTGAATAAGATGCAATACGATACAATACAACTGTCAGGTTAAGGATGCAGTATAAACTAATTGTGGTTTGCAAAATTATACATTTTTACTGACATTTAAAAAAATATATTTGACTTGAATATTAGCCTGTTCTATTAATAAAAAGGCAGATAAGTGAGTATTCCCTGCACAATGTCACAGATGTGGTGCCCTGCAGAGAGTACTGTGCTTTGTGTCTTCTCCCTTGAATGCACACAGCTGAGGTCAACCTGACAGAAGTCCACTGCAGCAGTTGTTTTGGTGTCCGTGTTACATTTGGAGTGATTTAATATGAGCGGAAAGGTAAATGAAGGCTTGCAGAGAGGAAGCTTTTGAGCAAGCGGATGCCGGAGCTGCTGCAGTCGCACATTTTGTCATGCGCTGCTTAAGTCAGGCCTTTTGCAGCGGTTTTATTATCCACAATATGTTCTGTACACAAGCAGCTCAGAGGATATAAGTCGCAGGTCACTCTAAGGTCTCGGCTGTTTCATAATTCATCGGGGCAGCGGCGCAGCTAGCCTCTGTATTCCCTCATTACGGATGAATAGTCTTTGCATGGAACGGATGGGCTGGTATTTTAGCATAAACACTGTCTGGTTTTTTTCATGTTAAGGTGGCTTCACTTTAATAAACCGTGTGGCAAAACAATCCCAGTGGCTTGTGCTTTCCTCCACACCCCATGGTTTTTCATTTTGACGAGCCTGCAAAGATTATCTCTTGACAAACCTGAACTGACGCGCAGAACTCAACATATGCTGTATTTCGCATGAATTTAACGTAATGCAATGTGTCAGTGTAATTTTTTTTGGCCGCTCGTTTCTCACAGCTATTAAAATGCACAGTGAGAAAGGACGGCCTCAATTATGCAAGCATTGGGCATTCATCACAATTGTGTGTGCACCTGTTTTCAGGGAGTAGTGTGGGTGGGATGAAGCCACGCACATGCCTGGGGTTGTAGGAACGCAGGAAAGTAAAGTTTGGTGAGTTGACTGCGGCCGCTACGCCCAGCAGTGTTTTATGTTGTAGCTACATACAACATCTCTTCCCTAATGATGAGAGGATGAAACGGTTCAGAGGCTGATGGAGGTTTTTGAACTTTTACCACCCACTGCTCTGGCAGTGGGACATTACAGCGCCGTGAGCAACATCAACCGACCGCCAGGGCTGTGAAACACGTAGTAAAAGTATTGATCGATTTGACTCTTTGTGTTTTCACCCATTGAGGTCATTTTCAAAAAATGTCGCAAAAAGGTAAATCCAGGTATAATGCAAAGCCTCAAAGCTGGGCCAGGTTGGCATGGTGTACTCAAGCACTTTATTCCATAAAAATGGGGGGATGTGCGTGGTTTTTTACATTTATTTATTGGTAACAATAACAATATAAAAGCTCAATTAGTGCTTCGTGACAATAGCTAGAATGCTCTATGCACCTGAGGGGAACTAACAGTCGGATGATGATCCTGTATAGCTTCATCACGGCGAGGATCCTCGGTAAGATTACACAAAGTCAACTGACTCATTGTTAATACATAGATATTGATCTGAGCAGCTTCAAAGTTACCTAATGATGCAAACCAGTCATCAAGTAAATTTCAGACGGACACCAGCAATAGCCAATGAGAGCTGAGACTTACAATGACCATACTGCGATGACACAATTTACACAGCGGTTAGATTGATCCGTACAAACAGTGAGCATCATTTGTTGTGCAGTGCTTACCAATCACAAGCACAGGCAGAACATACAGTAGAAGTCTTGGGGCAAAAACTGTCAAAACTGCAGTGTTGCTCAATTCAAGTTCGCTCTTGAAAAGGCTTAAATTGCTCTCAGGTTTTCACGGCCACAGCTTCACCCACATCTTTATTTTCGTACTCTCAGTCAGCACACAAAACGAGTTGCCGGTCAAAAACACAGCTCCGAGGTTGGTCAGGCGTTGATTCTTTGTCATACTGTGTAGCTAGACCATCAACTGCAGCGAGGATCGGCCTTCAATGTGTGAAAGTTGGATTAAAAAAAACTGTGTTGGTTGTGCCTTCATTTCAAATCATAAAATCTCTGATAGTGTTCTGAGCTTCAGAATGTCTCATCTACAATTAGCCTCAGTCACTCAACTGGAGCTCAAAAATTGTGGAAAATGCTAGAATTTTGGTTCTAATGCATTCTCATTCCTAACTATGACGCCTAGTGTCCGTTTTGGAAGTATCGGGGTGACGTGTTCGTTTCCACTTGTTACACGGATAGTGTCTTTTCAGACTCAACTTTCCGTCTTCACAGGAAGTCTTCACTTACCCCGGTTAGCCGAAAAGAGTGTGGTTGACCTGACCTAGACTCAGCTCACAAACAAGTCACCTGATTATCGGCTGACTTGACAATATGTCAACATTTAGTTTTAGCCTGACACGGGACACAAACAGCGGCCTCCTTGATGAAAATCCTGTGTACGTTTGACCCATCCACCTCCCCTCACGGCCGTCCTGTGTGGACGATCTCACTCTTTATACCACGCCAGCTGCTCCCACGCACCAAACACAAAGACAAATGCAATGCATACAAATTTCATTCCAAAATGGTTCGACTATTTCAACCATTCATATGTTCCTAAACGTACACTGAGTAAAACCCACAATGGTGATAACAGTATTAGCTAAAGGCCAACCAACACGTACTCATGCCAACTCGTCCCATTCTAACGCACTGGGTCATCCAGCACATGGTTCGCAGTAAACATGTGGTTAACGTTGCGAATTCAAACAAAAACACTTGCTTAGGTCTCGGCAATAAAACCACTTAGTTAGGTTAAGGAAAAACATCACGGTTGGGCTTAAAATGACTATGTGAGAAGAGAAACTTGGAAAATGTACAGAAAACTACAGAAAACCCGTCGCAAACAACGCTAACGTATTCACGATATCTCAATTTCCCATCGGGATACAAACACCAGCCTCTCGGTTGAAAGTGCTGTGTTTGTTTTGACCCCGTCCACCTCCCCAGCAGGCTGTAGCCGGTTCACAACTGCCCACACAGCATGAACCCAAAATGCTTCAATATCACTAAAACACACAGGGTCAGATGGACAAACAGACTGATGAATAAAATGCTTTATATTATAATTTGTGGAAAAAAGTTCGATATTACAGCTTGCAATACATATCCACATGGCCAATTGTATCAACCGACAGGATCCAAGTTAAGAGTTTATGTGGAGGAGATAGCAAATGTGTTATACAAGCCAATTCTACATGTCCAGCAACGTTCCATCTAAATAGTTATCAACCGAGCTTTTATGGTTGATGAGGTGTGATTGCAATGGTTAGATTTCGTCCTAGTTTCTCCTGGAAATAAAGAGCCTGTGAGGCAATTTTCAGTACATTGCACTTTGTGTTATAAAAACCATATCCGGTAGAAGTAAAATGCATTGATTTAATGTTTTTATTACATTTTGTTTTATGGTTTTGTTGAACGCCTTGACTTAAGTGCAGCGTGGTACAATATATGCTTTTCCTCACAATCTGGTTCAGCAGTCAAACGGAATGAAAGATGTTGAACATTCCCCCTGACAGTAGAGAAAATCACGGCATCTACACACTTCATTCAAGGCATTCATGTTTTCTCAAGCAAAGCACAAAAAAAGCTCCAACACAACTGACATCTCTGAGCCGACCTTTCACACACAGTCTCGCGTTTAGATGGAAGTAAAATGTAAATGACAAAAATAAGTGTTGGAAATTTCCAGAGGGAGTGTCCAGAGCTTGACATAAAGCTTAGACGCATTTGTAGCTCAGTTAGTGTGGCAAAAAGCCCACTCAGTAGCCTGCTGGATTGAACCAACGCTGTAATTATGGAGCATTTTGTGAACAATGTTTTCATCCCCACACATTCATTTTCCAATAAAGCCAAGTTAGATTTGCTGGGGGATTTAATCAGTGTCAAAAATCACAAAAAGAAAAGTGGTGTGTTAGGGGAAGGCAAACACGAGGCTGGTAATCAAGTGTTCGACAAGAAGTGTACCAATTCTTATAGGTGCTGGGGTGAGGAGGCAACATGGAAACATAACATACAGCATGGCTTTTTAGAAAGAAATGAGAGTGACACGTGTCATTCATACGCCACGAGGTTAACGTTGAAGTAACTAAGTAAAATACGTATTAAAAAACAACTGAACATACATACGCAAAACATGCCATAAACGTCACTAACATAAAAACTACAAGTCCTGTGTTTGTATGACCAATCCACCTCGCCTCCCGCCCATCATTGACAGTCTCGGTCTCATTTTACTTGTCAGAAACGTATCACAGGTGAATGTGTTTACGTTGCAGTCAATACAGACTACATGGCGCACAAAAAGCATGAAAGGCGTTGTTATGACACGCAAAAATAACTAACAACTTGTCATGTCCTTGATGCGCCACTTGGTGAGAACGGGCTGGACATTCGGGTCATCGAGGGCCAAAGCACAAAACCTCCTATCTGCAGAATTTTCTGATTGCCGGATTTTCATTTTGGATGATGAGAACAAGGAAGGCTGTTCATATTCAGTCTGTTTTAAAATAATCCCGCCCTTTATTGAAACTTAATTTAGAGCATCATGTTGTAGAACCTCTTCCAACTTGCACCAAATGATGGAAAGATTGCAAAGATCCTATCTGCAAAATGATCCAGGCATTTTTCAGATAGGAGGTTTTGCTCTTCGGCCATCGTCATGCTTGTAGCGGCTACATTAGCCGCGAGCCTCAATCAGAGATTACATTACAGTCATTTAGCAGACGCTTTTATCCAAAGAGACTTACAATAAGTGTATTCAACATATAGGTATTCAAGAGAACTACTGACTCGTGACCAGAAGTCATGAGTGCATCTCCTTTTTAAACAAGCATAAGAGCATAAACCAGAGCAAAAGTACAGTGCAGAAACAAACTAATACCAATACAATAAGTGCTCAGTGGAAGGCTCAGGGTAGTACTTCCTTGAAGAGGTGAGCTTTCAGCCTGCGCCGAAAGATGGGCAGCGACTCTGCTGTCCTGACGTCGGTGGGGAGTTCATTCCACCACTGAGGGGCCAGGACAGAAAACAGCCGTGACCGGGTCGATCGGCCGCAGGGGACCTCTGAGCGACGGGGCAACCAGTCGCCCCGAGGCAGCAGAGCGAAGTGATGGTATACAGAACCTCAGGTTGTTTTCTTCTTTAAAGACCCAGCTGACTCAAGCGACAACAATTGAGGTAAGTTATCAGCTGTCTCTGGAGTTACAAAAGGCTCTTTTCAACAGACACGTCAATGTGTTGTTTACAACTTGCTTCTGCTGCCCCCAAGTAGCCAACAAATAATACAGAATTATGGCAGGTTTAAGGTTTTATTATTTTTAGCAGGCTCTAGAGGTACATTGATGTCCTCTCAGAATATTTATTAGTCTGTGTGTTGGTGTTGTTGTGGCAGTATTTCATGTTGTCTGCTTTGACTTGTGTATCTTTTGTTGTCTGTCACTTTGCAAAGGTGAATAAACTAGTTTCCCCGCTTGGGATTACTAACGTTATCTCACGTAATCTCATAATCTAATTTACTGCGTGTTTTGTTTACTGAATAATATCTATGTAACACACCTGCACACTCGTGATCAGGGACATTCCACAGTACCCTGTGCTGCAGATGGCATATCCTGGTTTCTCAGGATCAGAATTGATCCAGGATAATGTTTACATGACCAAACACCTCAAGACCGAACCATAACAGAGAGAATAGCATGCATGTAAACACAATTGATGACGGCACACCTTTTAAAAAAGGAGCTTGTTTACCACGAACATATTGGAATGCAAATAGAGTCCTGAATCAGTCAGTGGTTCTGGGTCCGTCCTTAAATCTAGTCCAGAAGCACCACCTGTGCTCCTCTGTCTTGCTTTTTAGCTTTATGATAGTATCGTTGTGTTGTTCCGATAGCAGTGCTGTACAAATCAAAAACACCCTGTTGTTTTGGCGGCATCTCTCTGCTGCATGCATATCCACATCAAGTAGCCCACGAGCCAGCAGCTCTTATGATGAATGTCTCCACACAATGCCCTCCAAAGAACACTTCACGAGAAAATATTGGCCAAGTCGAGGGCCTTTTGTAGTCGACGTGTGTAATGGATACACAGACACAAGCTACTGGCGCTTTATGGCGCCTTATATATCAAACAGAACAGCGTGTGAATTACAGTTTGTCCCAACATAGCGGTATTACACAGCTACTTATCACTTTTAATGGAGTTTAATGACGTTTAGGCCTCCTCAGCAGAGTACACTCTTCTGGCGGCAGTGAAGACGGGGACATCCAGTCATTTCTTTACAGAGTGAAAACAATTAGTTTAAACAGACCTGTGCAGTTATAGCAGTAAAACAAGACATAAGTCTACACATGGTATTTGAAATTGATATCATTAGTTAAGTCAGAACAATGTCAGTTGTTGCAATTTACCTGTGGAAAATGTCCATCCGTCAGACTACAACAGGGGCTGAACCCTCGACACTTCCACTGAACCACCCTTATATTTTAGACTGTATTTGTTTACTTTTTGGAAAATTAATACCAGTAAAAATACGCAGAATTAGCTGTTAGCGGTTCCTCTTTGCAATGTACCCATGGATGTATAGACAAGTACTTTGATACTGAGGAAAGCTTTAAAATGCGACATAGACATGACTGACTATCTTGAGCCTTAAAAGCAAACATAACCATTTCTAATGGTGGTAGAGCAAGTAAGCAAAACATACACCATATTGCCATGAGATTATTATTAAAGGGAAGTTCACACTTGGGACAGGGCACGCTGACTCGTCTCTGATTGAAAACATGATTTAAAATAAATGATATGAGAGAAATTATAGAAAACTGAAACGGAAGTTCCAGCTGAGCAAAAGCAAACAGATTTATAATTAAAGAATAAATTCAGTGGACATTTAATTTAGGATGGTAAACTAATTCTTTTTTTACAGGATGAATACCAATACCCAAAATGGTTTAAATCGCCGGAATACATGTTTTTAAGCTGGCTATACATCACCACAAGTGCATTCTTGTGCACCGTGGTATTGCTTTTATATTTATACCATTTGTTTTGTTCCTTTTTTGTTTAGAGAATAAGAAGTCCTTCACATCCCTCGAAAACCACAACCGTGCCACTTTCATTCTTTTAGTTGCGTAGGAGGTTGCGCTCCTGTTGCGTCCGCTTTTACTAAGCAACCGCAACCTGCGCACTGCGATGACGATGATGATGAGGTTGCTGTAATTTTAGCAGTAAGCCTACCTGACTAACAAAGACAACAACTGGAAACAACTGGTGATCACATAGAAAGATCTTTACGACACAAGGTGAGACATGGGCTCATGGGAAATGCAGTTTTCCATGAGCGGGAAAACACTGCAACTTTTTTTCCACAGGGACACAAAATGAAAGTTCCCTGTAGTTGCTTTGAATAGAAGATCTGATTACTTCCTCCACCAATGAGCAAAACCAAGTGAGTTCCAAGCAGCAGACAGGCCAACAAAAAGGTGCCGCTTCTCCAGCAACACTGCACAATATAAATCACCCGCCACCTATTTTAAGTTTTTAACTTTATCCGCTGACAGTGGTTCTCCGCTCCTGCCTCTAAATAACAATCCCTGTCACTGCTGAGAAAGGTCACATGAAGCTTACATAATGCAGACTGAGTAAACTTGTTAGTGAGGCAGAGTGGAACTCCCTCACTGCACCTGCTGCTATGTAGAAATATGAAGTGCCACGGCCAACCTGCTGTACGTGTGACAAAAATATGCATGCTGGTATTTTGGAATCTCAGTTTTGAATAGGTTGAGAAAACAGCCGTGTAGATGCTTGACTAGTATTTAATAGAATTAGTGTGACGTATCCTTTCTGGTGACAGTGTTATCTTGTTGTCAATTAGTTTGCTCCGTTCAACTTCTTCTTGCTTTGTTGATATAGCCGGCCGGCCGTGCATGCTTTTACCGCATGCTTTTAGTGCGCTAGCCGCTCTGCACTGCTCTTATATGACGGTTACAGCTGATAACACCGTCCAAACTGACAGTGTCGTCGTGAAAGCGTATAGCACCCACCTTCCGGTTCCCCCTCAGGTAAGCGCTGTTAGCTTTTGTCAACACCCTTGCTGTAGTTTGCACTGTTAGCGCTGTTAGCACTGTTAGCTGTGAGCCGTCGGCCCGTAGTCGACATGTTTCGAGCCGTTGCGAGGCAATCAGAATGCTCCCAATCTCTGATCCTGCACCTTCAATACAGATGTCTGTGGTGTGTTGAAACCTGTAAAGATACAGGCAGTATGAACCAGAATTGGTGTTGGAGGCTTATGACTTGGTTGTGTAATAGGTTTTGTTTACATGAAATCTATTAATATAAGCACAGGTCAAGTTATTCAATTTGAAAGGCGCGTGGACAAAGGCAGCTGGCACTTCAGTGGGCCACTTCATTCATATTCAGCAGCATTCAGATGCTGAGAGTCACAGAGAAGAAGAAAAAAAAAGCATTCACACACACACAAAGCAAAAGTTATGGATGTCAGAAGTAAAGTGCAATGACAGAAACAAAGACGGACTGAAGTTGTGCAGCATCAGGGCACCATCAGCACTCGTCACAGTGGAATACTGATCGGGGACATGTCGCTTTGGCTTTGAGACTCGGCTGTCCCGGCCTCAGCTCCGCTCTAAACCGCCACCCGCCACCAGCCTTCCCCCAAGCAGCAACCCGGGGGGGCCACGGAGACTGGATAGGGGGGGGGGGGGGGGGTCGAGGCGAAGGGCCGCGTCATGCATCTCAATGCAAACCAGGCGCGTCGGCCTGTCATCCCAGAGAGCCGCCTCTCTTCCCCGAGCTTCCCCAGCCAGTTCAACACTCGTCGGCATTTATTTTCATAAGCCGAGGAGCGGCGAGCTGTCAAAGTCTGGGCGAGAGCGCCACTCACATTTCCCCTTTTGCGTGTATAACTCACACACACACAGAACACAGGAAGTTCTTCTGAGTTTACCGTCTTCATTGTCTCGGCAAAGCTACACTGCCACACACACTGCTGTAAGCTTTGGAAACTTTAACATACAAAGGCTTCAAATGTCAGATGTTCACCTCAATCATCCACAGACGGAGCATTAACAGATTAAAAATGATTATCCCCAAGGAGATGGCCGACTATTAGTCCTCAATCAGCCACGGCTCGTCTCAGCAGGTGGAGGTAAGGCCGTAGACTTTCACCTGCCCCGCTGCACCGGCTAGTTTCTTTATTTTCACCATTTCTTTCCCCCCACTGTACTTCCATGGGTGTAATTGCAGTATGAGATGGTACTTTGAGCTGGGGCTGTTCTCATCAGCACTGAGCAATTACATATGCCCCTAGGGGTGCTGATAAAAACACACATTGAGAATGAACTCTGCAGCGCCAGGTGATGGCGGGGAGGCTACAGCGGGCCCATATTAAACAGCAGCGAGCCCCAGCACGGTGGAGGTGAATACAGATCACTCCCATAGAGGCGAACGCAGCCCAGACAAACCCCGCGGCAAGCAGACAGATCCCCGGTTCCAGACCAGGACGCTGGGCTTTGTCAGTCCGCTGACCTGTGAAAGGAACCAGCCTCCATCTCCCTCGCCTCATTATAGTGGCCAGCCAGGTTGATCGAATAGCATAACTAAAAATAGCAGTCCCTTGTGGTGTGTGTGTTGAGGGTATTTTATATGACACCAATGTATTCACATTTGTTTTTGCCATTGGAATTTTTTTGAATAAATTATGCCTACACTATCTTAAATCGCTGAGCATTATCTCAATAAGCTGGCCACAAAGTCGGACTGTGGCCTTTTAAAGGTTAGTCTTTACACCAACAGAACATCAATATCACTGTTTATTTTCATTAAAACTATCTGGAGTCACGGACACTAAATATATGCTTTATAATTCACGTGTTCTAAATAATGTTTGACAAAGAGAAGAAAAAAAGGAACACGGCTGTTTAAAGTTTTACAACATATTTAAACCATAATGCCTTTCACACCGGGGGAATACTCTATTCTGTTTGGCTGCAGGGTGTCCATTACTTCTTGAAAATGGACTCCTACTAAAACGTTCCCGTTAAACTGTCTAAATGAATGCTGCATTACATGGAAATTTCGATATTCTTTATATTTATATCGTTACATTGTTAACGGATGGCACCCGGCTGGATTCCGCGCGGAATCAGATGAAATCATGCGCAGGTTCACCGAAAAACTCCTACAGACCCCAGCGAGGCCTCCACCGCCGCGGACAGAAACAAGATCTGAGCAGCATCTCCGGCCAACAGCTAGGCAAAGCTCGGGAGCCAAAACCGACACCATGCTGCTGGAGGCCTATGGGCCGTATTGCTGGGCTCGCTGGAGGGAAGGGAGGCAAAACCAACCAGGACTGGCAAACCCTGCTGCAGTAAAATGAGAGGATTTCTAAAGGGACTCGCTAACGCTACCACAGGGAATGCGAAAAACACAAAATAAAAGTTCCTTGTAGGAGTTTTAAACAATCAAAATGTCCTGTGTAATGGGTCGATCACACCCTCTCTCCCAATGGGCCTGACAGCAAGAGTTTCTGCAGTACAAAAGTTAAAGTTCAGTCGAGGCAGGTTAGCGATGGTTGGTACTGGTACTTCCTCTCATTATTGTTCAGGAAACATTTGGTATTTGATCTGTTCATGGTCTGTGTGAGAGGGTTTTCCATTGATAACCATTCCCAAACACAAAGCTTCACCAAATTAAAGAGTGGCAAGAATTCTCGACTGCAACCCCATTTGGTGATCTCTACGCCCATGGTGCTCAAACATCACACATCACATCAAATCATGTCTTTTCCACTTGAAACAGCACATCGTTTCACACCTCTCGCCTCCGTCAAATGATTGACGTTGACACTCGCTTCCACCGGGCCTTGACGGATGCACCTGTCCTGCTTTCGACGTGACGTGCGAAGGAAGTCTGGGAGTTTACAAAAACATGAAGAGACGATTATGAGGAAGAGAAACATCCCACCTGTTAGACTATTGCTCTTGGGTTTTTATTTAAATTCACAACAGCTCTGGTGCTTATGAATCTACTACAAAAGCTGTATGATGTCGCATGTGCAGTTTCAGAGAATAGTGGGTCTCTGACTTTTTGCCTATTGTTTCATTTCTGAGATGTCATGACATCAATTCATGGAGAAGAAAAGGAGAGGGTTCTTCAGGGAAATGACAAAAACAACTGAGGCTCCTGTAAGTCTTGAGATAAGTCAGAGTTGAAGCTTTCACAGAAACAGCACACTAGCGACGTACGCATGTTGCTAGCTAACTTTAGCTAACATCGGCGCGCACAGACAAGTCAGTTGGTGCACCGTTTCGGTCTGAGACTGAAATATCTTAACAGTTAATGTGATTCACTGACTTTTCTATGGCGCCAATTTTCACGTGTCTCGAAAACATTGTGCTGTAGGCCTACTGTGTGTTTAGCACTAATTAGCAAATGTTAGCATGCTAACATGCTAACCTAAGATGGTGAATACCTGGATGGTACTAAACATTACACCTGCTAGACGTCCCGCTCGTCTTTTCTTTCTGTTCTCTCTTCTGAACTACTGGCTGTTTCAGTGCCCCACTTTTACCAACGACAATCAATCAATACAGATTCACTTCACGTTTGAGAAGACATATAAAATTGATTTTTCTTTCTCTGTCACTTGACAAGATATACAGCGCTGTCTGCCTTGCACTCACTTTGTTCATGCTCAGACATGTTTTTCAATCAACAGCCTCCTACTATACGCTGCTAGTAATTTATGGGCATGCAGTGCAAAAACCATGTGTACAAAAATACACAGGCGCAGACAGACATGTGCACTCATTGAGCATTTACAGCTTCTCCAACTGGCCACTACGCCACGACCTCACCAGCAACTCTTCTCCTCCTCTGCTCCCTATCTGCTGTTTACATCTTATCTGTCTGACACCGCGGCGTGTACAGATTAGTCTTATTTAATTCTAAATGGGAAGTCCCACTCTGCGCTTGATAACATTTTATCTCCTTCGTTTTAACGAGAGAATGAGAGACAGACAAGCCTTGGCTCTTTACGACATCCTCAGCCGCCCTTCTCATCAATTTGTTTCTCCACTTAGGCTTCCTACGATAGCAGCCATCAATTTATGAAAATGTTCAGCTCCCGGGACTCCTCTATTCTCTCTCTCTCTCTCTCTCTCTCTCTCTCTCTCTCTCTCTCTCTCTCTCTCTCTCTCTCTCTCTCTCTCTCTCTCTCTCTCTCTCTCTCTCTCTCTCTCTCTCTCTCTCTCTCTCTCTCTCTCTCTCTCGGTGTCGCCCACTCAGTCCTTGAAATGTATTTCCAGAATAACTGTCCATCACCACAACAGCACATCCGCACTGCCTCTTTATGTCCTCGGGCTCTTTAAACTCTTCTGGCTCAGTGTGCGCTTCATTTACCCCGGTGTGCCGGGGCTTTACTTTAATTCATTTGAACCTGCCTGTCTTATTTGTAAGTGCATTGGTGCATCGGTTTATTTTGTGGAGAAAAAAAAGCCACATTTCAAACTTCAGTTCTCCACTTTGCTACACACATCATTTAAACAGTCTAAATACATCATAAAGATTAACAATCGGCACAATTTAACAGCAAAATGACATTTAAAACATGGTTTAAGGCTGCACACTTCCTAATAAAGGGCCAAAAAGACGCTTATGACCCTCAGTGTCATCTCACAAAGAGGTTTTAATGGAAATGTATTCACTTCAGTGCCTCACAGGCGTATTGGGACACAGGGTCACCCTCGAGCAGCACAGGAGAGAGAGAGAGTGCGTCTGAGTGAAAGCCAGCTGAGGACAGAGAGGGAGTGTATCTTGAGGTGTGAAGGGAAACAAAATTACATAAAAAGCAACAATGGTATGGCTGAGGGAGATGATTTATGCGGCGGGTCTCTAGAAGAGAGTAGGTTGTCTCGCGGGCGAGATAAGAGGCGGCAGATAGGATGCTTCCCTGACGGACAAGGTGACAGTCCGGCCTCAGTGTGTGTAAACAAACCACGCCACTATCTCCCCCCCCCCCGCCCGACGACGGGGTCAACACCTCTGTCCATCAGCCGGGCTCCCGTCACCGCTCACAGGGCGCTCCCTTCCCTGTCCGCTTGTCAACACGGACAGCAAAGTCGCACCTTCTGCTGCAGGCGTGCGCGCCAACATGGTCTGGCAGGGAGAGGAGATGGGGATGGGGATGGCACAGGCTGCCAGAGTTTTATTCGTTCCCTTCACAGCCTCACTTGCCCAAAAGAAAACAGAAAACCAGACAAGGTCGACAATCCTCTTTGTCTGAACTGTGAACACAGCAGTCCTCAGAGTCAGAAATCCCTTCAAGCAAGACTGAGAGGAGCGTTCGGGATGATGCAGTAGTTTGGATTAACAGCCCACCAAAGGCTCAGCTTCTGGTGTCAGTAGTTCTGGTGTCAGAATGGAGCTGTAGGTCCTCGCTCAAATGTACATTGGCATTTGATGAAATACATCTGTATGTCTCAGATTCAGTTATTGTTATTCAATGCCCGCATCACTTTAGGTTTAATATAAAAACTGCTAAACAGTGGTTAAGACTGAAAACAGTATTATATGGTTTCAGTAGTGAGACGTTGAAATACAGTCCAGGAAGAATATGAGTCCATGAGTTTGAAAGCTTATCAAATGAAAAGACGCTGAACAGTGGATTATTTTACGATGATGGATTTTACAACTCTTGTGACAAGCAATGTACCAAAAATATGCACTTACAATGCATTTTTTCACGACAAAAAAAGAGACTAACATTAAAAGTAACCTTTGATGACGAGAAATGCGACAAAAAGTATCAATCAAATTAAAATCAAGTGGCAAAATGAACATGAACACCCAAGTTGTAATGAACCAGAATTACCCTTAAACGTTTACACTAAGATCCACTGACAAGGCTCTGAGAAGAGCGGGATCCAGTATATCTTTTTACCTGGAAGGTGCGAGGAACATTTCACCCCCTTGGGGCCGCGAGAGGCGCTTTAGGCTTGTTTTTCGACTTAAAAGTAGCAACGGTTTTTACTCTACAAACTCCACTGACACCTGCCCCGCCCTGCCCTACAGCTGCACCGAGCAACCATGGGATCTCGCAACCCCGAAAGGCAGTGAGGAATTGCTCTCTATATTTTTACCTGGAAATGGTGTAACATTACATCAGTTCACCGTATACCACAGGGAGTAGAAGTAGAAGTGAAGATGGCCTCTGAAATCTATTGGCAGCCGCTCCAGCCATCACTGCTTCTCTATAATTGGCACTTAAGACGAATAAGAAAGGTTTAAATCGTGCTTAGTTAAGCTTTAAAGAGCTGCTTATTCACTATAAAGGGCCTGGGTTACAATCCACAGTTGTTTTTCCTAATTCGTCTTTCTGTCTTAGTTGATTAATTGACTTCAGTGGAAGTTTAAATGCTGTGTGAAAGACTTCACGCACGGCACAAGAGAGGAGTAGATGCCAGGCATGCAGTACTGAAAGGAAAGCTATATATAGCGACAAACTCACCACAGCTGTCCACGCATGCCGATGAGACAACGCTTGCTAAGACTCCCTGTGCATGGTTATGAGTTGCGTTCGAGACATCTTAGTTTTAATTCGATCAATCTTGAAAAAGGGTGGCAGCCCTAGCTGGTAATGCCTCATAATGATGGGTTTAACAATCCCAGATCATTAGCAGGCTATATCCTACAGTCAGCATGTATGGACTAAATAAGCAGACTTATAAATGATTAAAGGCCACCATTTAAAACCAGCGGAAACACTTGCTTATCCCCGTGTCTGTCGCCTAACTTTGATGTCAAGAGTCTGGTTTTTAATCTGCTCGAGTATGATGACAGAGCTGGTTTATGAGCCTGTTTTCCTCCTGCGATGCTAAAGATGGAGTCCTTCACGTAAGATACACCGACTACAAGATGTCACGCTTTGTGTCTCTCAGCTAAACCTGCCACATCCAAGGCGATACTGGCAGAATGTCAGCCGTGTTGGCCTCTCTTTTCACAGCTTCCCCAGCCCTCAGGAGTCTCTGAGACGTTTCACAAATGGTTCGGCTGCTCCCGTTTGCTTCGTCCTGTGCACAACATGCGAGGAAAAACCAATCCCCAGCCCCCATGGCACACCTCTGTGATTTACTCGGACAGCATATCCTCCAACCCCCCTGCACCGCGCAATGACCCCTGCGGCTCAGTTTCTCAACCCCTTAGCCCTCACCTGGCCCCCAGCGGCTTCCCATTCAGCTGCTGATGTCGGGATGTTTCCCCTTTGTGCTCAACACACCTACAATCAGTTCATCTGGGTGTCTATTCCAGCCCTCTGGTTTGTGTATGAGCCATGTTTTTTTTTGTGCTTGTACAACCAAAATCCTCCCCCCCCCCCCCCCCTCATACAGCCTGTCTGTGCGTATTAGGGGCTACAAGAGGGAAATGTAATAACCAGCAGGCCCTGGTGCCCCCTCAGCATCACGGACAGGACCCCATGACGGTGCAGATTACGGCGTCTACTGCAATAAACCCGACGCGTGGAGAAGTCAGAGATTACAGCAGCAGAGTGTGTTCCACCATCTATTACTGCACCTGTAGCCCTTGTCTCCAGTTTGAGCCCGTGGTGGCGTGAGCACACAGCGCCCTCTGGTGGTGAAACACTGAAACAACACACTCACATAAGTTTGTTTTTCTTCTTCTGTTTTAATCTGATATTAAAACACATTACAAAGTCAGTATGCAAATACCCTCATTTGTTAAATTAAATTATTGGAAATGGACAAGTGTCGAATAGGTTTTTGTTGATGTGAGCATAAATTAATCCATGTTTGCACCTTAAGCAGAGAGGCTCATGTCTTCAGTTTGGGAACTAATAAATATGACACTACTTTACAAGTGTAAAATACAGGCATACCATGTTTGACATTAAGTATATATATATATGTGGTTTCTTTAAATATATATTGACTTCAATCAGCCCAGTAGCTCACACTATCAATCATACTGATAAAGCCAAAAGGATGATCATAATAAAGAAAATAATCCATATTATATGGAGCTTGTGAATGAAATCAGGCAGTAAGAAACCACTGAGAGAATAAGTGCAAAAGAGATGTGTTTCCAGTGAGAGGAGTTCAGTCTGTTAGCATTTAACATAAAAAAACACATTCTAAAGAAATGTTCAGAGAGCAGGCATTGTTGCAAACATCCTCCTGTAGCCCTTAAAGGACGTCACGCAGTGCAAAAACAATACAGCCGGGATGCGACATTACGACACAACAGTGCAATCAGTCCCCGCCTCGAGTGACACCAACACTGTTACTGGTAATAAGTCTGATCTACAGCAGAGGGCCGCTGCTGCCGAGTCTGTGAAACAAGAGTGTGAACTGGCAAATCACCGGCACCATTAAAGCCCTGTACGTGGACTTTACAGCCGCAGCGCATTCTCGTCTTCAGGTTGTTCGTGGAGGCTGGAAGGATAATTCCGGGAAAATTACAACTCAGGTATTTTTTTGGCCATTGTTTGCTGTTGGATTTGATGAGATGTGGGAACACAGCACCATCAGATATCGCAAGAAACAGAAGCAGTCGGACGACCAGACGCAACAGTTTAGGGAACTCAACCAGGCTCCCAATGTTTGTCTTTATATTGACAACATAGACATCAGGCTGAGAACACTGTACACCTCTTTAAGCACTCAATTATTTGCTGTTGTTTATTTCTTGTTAGCTAGTTGGTAGGAAGATTAATAGGAGCACAACACCCACAAATCTAATTTGGCTAACTCGGTCCGATTCTTGTGTTCGCACCATCTCACTTCTGTTTAAAAATATTGACACATTCCCACGTATCCAACTGGGCGAGTACATTATTGTTTCAGCTAGACATTAAAGCCATAATTAAAAATATTGAGTTGTAATAAACCAGAATTCATACTTTAAATACATATCAAACAGAAGCAGTATGGTCTTTGTTGTGGTGCCTCTTTGTTTCAATAAAAAACAACAAGTTGAGAGGAGCATTGTACACACCCACACACTCGCACACACACACACACCAAAAAAGGAAGAAAATGGCTACCCCTCGAGCTTGGTCTTAGGCCAAGGCAAATTGTGTATTTTTTGAAAATTCTGTGTATTTACAGATTCACAAGTCTGTGACAGCTCAGTACGAGTCCATACCTGCTCTGCTGGATAAAATAGGAGGCGTGTCTCATTGGAGCTTGTTTTCTTCCTGAGTATTTTCTTCTATCACCACTATCTGTACACCTGACAACTGTCCGCTGGCGTCCAACTGCAGCCCCTGCACCCCCCCAGTCTGCACCTCCTGGATTTGGCACTGCGTCTCCTCCCCCCCTGCAGCCATCGTCACCTCCACCCCGCTCTGGACCATCATGGTGGCCCCATCTCTGCCCGACTCCCCGGTCAGCTGCAGCTCCATCACTCCTACCGTCTGCTCCATCGGAGCCGGGTTGATCTCGATGACCGTGTGCTCCTGGCTGGTCTCCACCTCGCCCTGCATCACCTCCTGCTGCACCAGCATGGTGCCGTCCACCACCTGGCCTTCTAAGGGCACCATCTCTGAGCCGCCGGCCTGCTGGCTGAGGTGCAGCAGCTCTACGGGGCTCACCATCGTGCCCAAATGGCTGGAGTCTTGCATGGTGGTGGTGCCCACCAGCGTGAGGCCCGAGGACGGGTGCAAGGTGATGGTGTCCGCTTTTCCGTCTCCGGTCACCATGTAGCGGGTGAAGAGCTGCGAGCCGGCGGGGAGCAGGGTGACCGTGTTGGACGACTGGCCCAGGCCCGCCATGGTGAAGGGCTGACCCACAGAGGACAGCGAGATGGGGGAGAGAACGGTGAACTGCTGGGGCTGCATGACGGCCTGCTGGTTGAGGGGGGAGGTCAGGAGGGTGGTTGTGGAGGCGGGCCTCTGGAGACGAGGTCGTTTGGTCGGCCGCTTGGTGGGAGTTTTGTTTTTGGCAGGCTGCGGGTAGGAAAGGAGCGCTCGCACCTGCTGCTGCTTCTGCTGTTCTTCCAACTGCACCTCCAGGTCTACACAGAGCACATAACAAAAACTTATTCTTTTTATTCTAAACGTCAAGTCCAATCTCCAAACATACACAACATTGACTCAATTCAAATCTGTCCTTTTTTTAGGAAAAACACAAGACGGTCTGTAGTTCGTAAGGCAGTTGTTCATCTTTTGTACTGACGATTCGACTGATGATTCTTACCGATCCAAGGCAATGAATGGGATTTATTCTTTCAGAACAAGCAGTCAGAAATACTCATTATCATTTAAATTGTACTTCAACATATTACTAAATTGTGTCATCCTTATTGCCTGCTTCAGATGCGGAGTTTTTAAACAGTTTGGCACTACTTCTTCACACCAAGAAGGAGGAGAGGGAATACCACGCTCACCTTTTGATCTGTGATTGACAGTCATTAGTCTAATTAGTGTTGACCTCCTCGAATACACACAGTGAAACACAGAGATTCATCATTCAGGAGGTTGCGTTTCCTTTGGTGCATGAATTAGAAATTGATGCGTCCCGTTTGTACAGAAAATGTCCAAGAGACACATCGGCCAAACATTGGACAGCTGACTAAAGAACACGCATATCGAGAGAATCAGTGACTGCCTTTACATGCGCACTAATGGAGGGAAATTTAAGTAATTTAAATAGCTGTCATAGCGGCATTTTGATGTTAATCGGAGCATGCAGAGCTGCATGCAAACAGGAATATTAGTGGAGTATTCTTTTTTTATTCGCCATGTAAACAGCTTAGCAGCTGTATTGTCTTTTTCATGGTCAGTGTGGCAGCTCCTGAAGAGGAACCCTGCTCCTGTACTCACTGTTGAGCGCGCTGAGGACTTGCTCCTGGCTGGGGTCCGTCTGCTGCCTCCTCCTCTCCAGCGTATTCTTGACGGAGTCGAGCAGGCCGAACACCTGGGCGAGGTTGCTGAGCACCGCCACCTCCACCAGGCAGGAATCTGGGATCAGCGCGGCAATCGATCAAAAGGGTCAGAAAGGAGGAACAAATTCCGCTCTTGTAAACAACGCATCGTGAAGTACTCGGTCAGAATTGTTACACAAAAACCAACAGTTCGCAGCTGAATTTGCTGATTCTTTTCCGTTCGTTGCTGGTTCCCAGCGGCCAGTACACATTCGCGTTGTTCCGTACCTGTGTCCTGTATGCCAGCGGGCTCCCTGCGCTGCTGCACGCCGTTCAGCAGCTCCACCAGCTCTGTGCTGATGTTGGTCACCACTTCCCCCAGCAAACCCACATCAGCGATGCCCTTCCAGAAGTTCAACGTGTCCTCTGTGGATACAACAGACAACACACG
The DNA here is from genome assembly GCA_028022725.1 of Lycodopsis pacificus. NCBI lineage: Eukaryota > Metazoa > Chordata > Actinopteri > Perciformes > Zoarcidae > Lycodopsis > Lycodopsis pacificus. The sequence continues at coordinate 6,660,243 of CM051706.1, read as the reverse complement.
CAGGTCTCAGTCCACCGGTGTGCGCCGTGTTTTATTGCGGAGTGAATCGTGCGGCCGTGTGCTCTTTGCGACCTGAGATCTCGTTCGTTTCCTTCTTCTCTGCCGCCTCCAGCGAGCTTGAAATCCAGTCCATCTTCCCGCTCAGAACCTCTGCTCTGTCCTCGCCCACTGTCCCGCCATTACCCAGGACCACCTGAGCTGCAATTTACACAAAAAAGCGCACTTGTAGTGGTAGATAATAGAAGAATCACAAGATACCTCATCATTTAGGACTTCATTGCAGTCTAAATCTGCTTCAGAAATTAATATGTTTTTGCTTTCGACACTTTTTTAAGTTACTCTTATACTATGACATAATCTTGCACAAAACTGAAATGAATTATTGGTGAAGCCATGGCCGTGGTGTGTTCTCACCTTGAGAGGATGTGGGCGTGGTGAGTCCGGAGCCGTCGGGAGGGAACCGCGTGTTGTTGATTAAAAGGTCAAACTTGGTGCTGCGGCACGTGTTGGTGCACAGTGTGCTGTGCTGGTAGAAGTCCAGCTGACCGGAATCCATCATCTTTCTGGAAGAGCACAAATCATGAAGGGTTTCATAACAGTGAGTGGAAATAGAAGAGGTCCCATCAATACTGCCAAAATATGAATCATTTCCCAACATTGCTTATATTAAAAGGGGCAGCTAGAAACAAAGGGGGATGTGAGTGGAGTTTGTTTTGGTTTTCAGGCCCACAAGCTAATAAAAAGGATAATATAGAGATGATGATAATTCTCTGTGGGTTCATCACAACACCTTTCATATTACTTATGAATTTAATCAAAGGCCACGGTGATATTTAATTTACAGCTCAGACGTGATGGCCTAACGTTGAGTGAATTCACTCAGAATATACTCATCGTTTTGGATATTTATTCAAGATGTATGAGTCACAATCTCTGCTCGTTACATCAGCCAAAGAACCTCTGTAAGGGTCCGCGAGCAGCAGGCTGTAATGAATTATAATGCTGTGTAGTGTGCAACCAACCAGAACACTGAAACATGGCTTTTTGGCTCACGAATCCAAAGATAAAGTCCCCTCACCTCAGCATAATCCCCCCCATCCTGATGGCTCTCTTCCAGTCTTTCAGAGTGGCTTTTCCAGAAATGTGCACAAACTGCTTCGGGCTGATCAGCTGGTCTTCATACTAGTGGAGAGAGGAATACAACAAAAACATATTGATAAAACACTTTTCACTCGCTTTGTTTCAATGTGTTTTCTTGGCTGTGCTGCCTCAGCTTTTACAGTCCAAACGTACAGTTTTCTCTGCGATGCCGACAGCAGCCTGAATGACTTCTCAACCACCGTTACGCCTTTCTTTGGCCAGCCTCGGGGGAGGGGGGGAGGGGGGGGTTTTGCTTGATATTTCATTTGGTTCAGAGCATTCGTTGTGCTTAGCTGCTCATTACAGGTTCAGCTTGACCGGCTGCAATTGACAATAGCGAGCACCCGTTTTAATTAAACTATTTCATAACGCTATGTTTAGCAAGAAAGAAAGAAACACTTAGAATTGTGATCGGCAGAACGCTACTTGACGCTTAAAGAGAGAAGAAATAGGAAGTTCGATGTCGCTATTCTGGGACTAGACGTTTATTTCCTGCTGTGTGAATGACTATTGAATGACCTAGTTGCCTTTTAGCTACATATGTATGCTAATGTTTGGTAACACAATAATTTGTTGCAGTCTTCACCATGAAGCGTGTTAACATTAGAGCCTATGTGCCTTGTGACCCAAATATAAAAGCATACGGATGATCTTTTAAAGATCAATGATGAAGTTGCCATTTTGCTTCGATGAAGATGAATAACCCACCTTCACACATTTCACATTGATTCCCGGGCAAACAAACTTCTTCACGAGCAGCACAGCTTTACTGTCGCCACATGTTATGGGACAGCCAATTTCAACATCATCTCCATCAACTTGTTCTGAAAGAATGAAAAGACACGCACACACAGCGTTTAAACCCGAGGAGGCCGGTGGTGGGGAAACGTAAGCGTCGCTAAATGTTTTCCAAGATGTCCAAATGTTATTCTCACAGTCTTTTACCTGAATGTGATTCGACGGTCATGACGGCTGCGTCTGTTTCAGCAGATTCATCCCTGGAAAGAAAACAGTTCTCGGTAAAAATAGAGGTATGCTGTCTGGCTTTCATATATATATATATACTTAGTGTCTTATGTTATGTTTATTCATGCAAACATCTAATATCCAAGATGCAACAACGTTGTTGGTTGCAAAAGCAACGCATCCAGTAAAGTTCCTGTTGTTACAGCCGTGTCTTGTGCTCCCATTGGCTGTAGCTCCCTGACAGACAGATGTTGAGCATGCTTGATATCTGGAATGAGTCTTTGAACAGTTCACACGTAGCGCTAAAGCATCGAGCAAAAGCAGATTTGCTCTTGATCTAAGGCTTTTGTCGGGGGAGCTCCGAAAAAGTGTCTGCAAGTGGAAAATCCGCGCTGAAGTGGTGTAGAGTGAAACTAGGCATTAGGAGGAGCCCTCTGAAGCCCGCGGTAATCAAAACCTAATTGAGGCTGATCGTCTGTAACAGCGTCGGTACGTACCCGGTGGCGATTGGCTGGAGCTGGAGGATGACCTGAGTCTTATTAGGGTCATCAGGGTCTCCTTCGCCGTCGGCCTTCACCATCACCACCTCCGCTATGGACACCGTGACCTCGTCGGTGGTCGCCATCACACTCAGAGTAGATTACAGAGGGGGGCTGCTTTCATACAACAGCTGTCCAGGAGTTTGTTCATCTGAAGGAAAAAAAAAAAATGGATGAATATATTTTAAATATAGAAGCATAGCACAAGTTGCACCATGACATAGCTGGATACCAGAACCCAAAATGTTGTTTTAATAGCTTAGCATTAAGATAACTAGTTAACTGAACTTGTGTGTACTTTGTGTGTACTTTGTATGCATGTAACATAGTTAAAGTAGGGTAGTTTAAATGAAAGGTAATACAGCTTTCTGCAAGAGTTGTTAGCTGAGGACGAAGAACACAATAAACCAAACTTGATTTAAGAATATACAATTTTAATGTTGTCTTGTCAGCTGGGAAACTTTAACAACCGCTTGAAGAACATGATCAATACTTAAAAATGTATGAATGAATTAATATCATTCTAATATAACTTTATATGCTCTATCATCTACAAAACATTGAGCTATTGGTTTTAATAACATTTCGTATTTAGCAATACTAACTTACATTTGGTTATTATCTATTATATAAATTATTATTTATGCAAATTGACGATGCAGTCACACTTTTTTTTTTTTTTTTTAAAGCTGTCAAAATTTTTGGAGCAAAATCTAACGGTCACGCTTAATGTGTGGTTCTTTGCCTCGCGCATTTGGGAATAGAAACCCGCAGTTTTGAGTGATTTAGGGCGATGCTAACTGACGCGGGCTTTAGCAGGCCATTCAGTTACACTTCAGCTAATTTCATCCGTTTTGTTGCATATAAACGAACTCCTATTTCCCCCAAAAGTTGAGTGGGTTTATCACGACCGCCGTGGGCAGAGGTCTGCTTTATGCTGTGGAGACCCACACAGCTATAGTCACACAAGGCTCGGTAGCCATTACGGCTAGCAAAGGGCGTAACTTAATATGTGGGCAACCTGGACAATACTGCAAACTATACGGTCCGAGACGGGTAACGCTTGTGCATTTACAGTGTGACGGTTACGTGCCGCTTGTCTCTGAACCGTACGTCCCTTCGTAACTCTGCATTTTAAGTCTCCGCTCCCCCTCAAAATGACGTCTCCCTGTGCGGCGGCACGTACAGCAAACAACGGCACGGCGGCGGCGTTGCCCCTCCATTCTGTGCGCGGAGAGCCTTGGCTGGCTGGCGTAAAAACACCCCAAAACACCCGGTTAAAACCACCGCTAGCGTCGTGAAAATCGGCTGATAATTTACAGCCACGTATATTCTACAATCGCATAGCAATAAAATAGCTTGTCCTTACCGTTTTTATGGAGAGAAACGCAGCCCTAGATTGAGGAGAGCTGACGCGCATGCGCACTTCGGCAGATGTAAGCTTGACTTCCTGCAGAACAGCGCTCGCCTTGTTTATCACGCTCTTGTAAACCGCGACAAAAATCAACTATAAACTCATTTAAATTACTAAAGTATATTTATTAAATAGAGAGTACAGATTAATTCACATGTAGTGGCACCGTCTGTTTGGATATGTGTTGTTTATTAAGATGTAGCTCGTGGATTGTGTCTATTCTGCTTGTGTTGTGATGAAGTACTGTCTGAAGCGTTGTATTTGAATTGTTTGACATTTTGAATACTTGGTGTTATAGCTTTAACGGTCATAATCGTCGGTCCTAACCCCAACCGATGGACATCTGTAAATTAACATAAAGTTGCCAGTTTTTTTTAGAACTTAAGACATCACAGAGCCAGTCGATCTCACACCTGCTTAACATGGGAATCACTGAAAGTTGTCCGAGTAGATCAACATATATTCTCGATTGCTAAAATAAAATGGGTTTCGGCTGCATGACTGCAGAAGGAACTGTAGATAGATGAATTAAATGGTTTGTTTTTGAACATATAAGAACGGGGCGCCAGGACATGTGATCACTAGCAGCCCCTGGGTTAAAAATTATGCTTCCGAAATCTCTTGATGGCGATTCCGCAGAAGGAGTGGTTATCCCCACCCCTCCTGTGCCAAACATAGCAGAAGCCCTTTTTAACGGTTCCTTTGAACATACCACCTACTCACCAGTGGGAACATGTACCTCACTCAGGGGTCAAAGAACTGGGATGTTACCGCTGCGTACTGGTGCTTTATGGTGGGTTGTATAATAACCATGCAGAACAACTATTATCAGAGGAAATATGTAGTTAATACTTAATTATTTGTCGGAATTGTTACCCTTTATTTTGTACATTTTGCTGTCGAAGAGCATGATGGGTAAAATAAAGGCGGGGCTAAATTATATGGTTGACTCTCATTGGTTGCTCTCCGCAGCTTCCAGCTAGTGTTGCGTTCAGGTAATGTGGGGACATCAATGAGCACCTAGAAAAAACAACGTCCATGGAATTGATTGTTGTGAGTTGACAGAGATGTGGTTCAAATAAAAGCCACCACGAAAGAAGTTTTCTGTACATTTTGAATGCGCTCTCTCAATCAGCCTTGATCCACATAAAAGATAATGAAATAGAAAAACAGATGCAGGGCTGTAGATAGGATTTTAGAAATACGAAGGTTTGAAGCTTACATCTAAATCTCCAGAGGTAGCACCCGTTTATTTTGAATCAGATTGTTTTCAGATATAACTGTGATTATTATAATATTTGAATTAAGTTTAACACTGTGTTAATAACCTTGCCAAAATAATGTATTATATGATTGAAAATATCAGAAATTATAGGCATTATAGACTCATGTTAAACTTGATACATCATATACTTGATACAGGCAACACTGTCACCAGAGACATAAAACACATTTAATTTCTATGACATTTATTGCCAAACTAGGGCTAATATGGACAACCTATTTAAATGTTGTTTGTTTTCCTGTTGAACCGGTTTGTAGCAATATCTCACTTTTAGCAACTCAATCTAATCATGCCTAATGTACGTAACTCTTGTTTTGGATACAAGGTTGCATGGTGGACTTGTCCCTGTAACAACATGGCAATGTGCAAATCTTTATCACCATTAAAATATCAGAATAACCAATCTAGGTCGTAATAATTATCAATCTGTCAGAAGAGGGTACCAAACCAGTTAAAAGACAACAACAAACAAACTTTGAGTCCAGACATTATTCATTGTACATCTATTTATTTTTTTAACCAATCAATAAAATCACATCAAATATAAAATAAATAACATTTATTCAGTAAAGCTGTGAAATGTGACCATCGGGATCAAGAGCTGAACAGTTTTGTGCTATGTACCACCCAGCGTTCCAAACACCGGCTGATGTTTTCTGGTACAGAAGCCCGACCAGGTTGGTTTAATCATTCCTGTGAACAAAAATACACCATTAAAGACATAGTTCCACATTCTGGGAAATTTGGTGACCTATTTGCTTTCTTAGAGAGGAGATTGATCAAATGTGTGGCTGGGGCCAAGTTGTGGTTAGCCTAGCTTAGCATAGAGACCAAAAGCAGAGGCTCTTTCAAAAGTTAAGAAATATACCTATCACGTCTAAAGCTCACCAATTACCCATTATATCTTGTCTGTTTAAACAAAAATTTTAAATCGCCAATTTGTGGTTTTACGGGGATTTACATGCTGGAACTATTTCCTGACGAAAAACAGTTTATCCATCCGCACATTACTGAGATGCTACTGTTGGTGAGCACAGGTTTTAGTATATGTGTCTGTCCATGCGCCAATGGTACCAAATCTGGCAACGAGAGTGGTACAAATTGTCTCATCTAATTCCCAGAAAGAAAGCAAATAAATGCATTTCCCAAAATGTTGAACTACTCCTTTAAGATTACGGTAAGAGAGGCCTGGATCTGGACAGTTGGTTGGCCACCATCATTATCATGGTCATTACACAGGATGGTTTGTTGTATTACGAATGCTGTCGTAAATAGTATTACTATTATCTTATGTATTACTGCATTAGTAAAAGTTGACGAGGAATACGCTTATTTCTTCCCATTCAAAAAGCCATTTCTTATTTGTGTCTTTCCAAAGTTGTCCTTTAAATGTAACCAGTGCTCTCCAACGCTTTGAGGCTGCCATCTTCGCACCGTGCAATGCAATGGGGCCTTTCTGGCGCGCAGTGCTCAGGAATGGGAATCATGCTTACTGGAGAACAGTTGGCCTACAGCACAGTTTTAACATACAAATTCAAACAATTAATACACAATTCAACCCTGTTCAGATGAGAGACGCAAGCGAGGATGGTTGTAGCATTACACACAGTCAGGCTGGTTGTCAAATGGTGATTTGGGATGTTGCAAGGACATTTAGTTAGATTTAAACCCAGCTACAACAGATGGTGGTTGATTAGGAAGTATGCTGTTAGAATCTGTGAAGAGACAACTAAATAAAGGGATAATGCAAATGTTTTAGAACTACTAGATCCCCCATACAGTCTTCATCAACTGACCATCAGCTGGTGTTAGTGTATAAGTCGGTAAATCCCAAACACTCTTCCACATGTAAAAGCTTCAGTTATGTTTGGTATGTCAAAGGTACTAACAAAGGATTTCTTCTGTGCAGCTTTAGGATTAAGGAAAAGCTTGGCCTTGAAGGTCAATTAATACAGACAAGCACTTCTGTCAGAGTAAGAACAAGCATTTTGAAATAATTAAGGACTTAATTTCAACATTTTAGTAAATACGCTGAGTCTTTGCGCGAGTTAGATGAGGAGATTGATACCAGTCTCGTGAAAGAAATGCTGACTAGCTTTTTTTCAGTATATGCTGCCGTGTTAACGTGACATCTCGGGGTTGTTCATTTTGCCCAGGTTATGTACTTGGAAGTCTGACTTTTCGCCATAAATCTTAAAACAAAATTTCATACCGACACCTCTGGAACACGGCATAAAGTACACGCCCACAAAAGCAGCACACATATCCACATATGGATCGAATGAGTTGGCATCCATCGTCGGCTCAGGCCTGATTGGAATATAGTTGTTTGAACAAAAGAAACAGCTGTTTGCCCTAAACCGCAAACAGCTGCAGGTGATGTTCAGACTTCCTTTTGTTTTCAGTCAAACACATCTTTCCTACTGTTGATGAGGTCATTACAGATTTGATGACTGAGAGGTAGCACACTTGATGTCTTGCTCCTGTTGATGCTATGAAACAAATGCCTAAAGGCCACCTACTCTAATTACAATGGCCTGTCTCTATGTATACACCTTAATCTATTTATTTTATTTTTTTTAACAGAAGCATTACTCATCTATTCACAGAAAGGTTTAAGTCAGTTTGGCGTAAGTGCACATATAGCTGACAGTAGCAGGAGCACACTGATAAAATATGGTGACACTCCGTTCACACTATCAATTAAATAGCTTTCAGTAACCTTATAGCTTTCATCTCTATAGATTTCACTACTATTTACAATATTATAATCACAAATGATTGCAGGCAAAGCGTCGCACAAACTTTGACAGATAGAAACCCACAATAGTGCTCTGTGAAATGGATCTGTGTCTTCTGTATACTCAGTAGTCCACTGACTCCGGGGGCTGTGAAAAGCAATGTTGGCAACACTCTAAGAACTATGACCCGATCACCTCTGCACACTTGTGTCATCCGAACCTAGCAAGGCCCAAAACAGCTCAGCTCATGCTACACCACATGGCTTTAGAGAAAACAAACTTGCCTGTTAAGATACACATCGGGATATACAATGGCCCCCCCCGCCTGATTAGAAAAGAACCCCGGCTGTGGGAAGAACCCACACACGACGCACAAGGTGAGGAAGTGATGGATGGTGATATCACGGGGTGCTGAGCCTGAGTGACTTGGTTTCGATGGACAACTGTGAGACGAGGTGAACTCTTGGCGTGACAGGACAGTGTTTGGACACAGAGAGTTCAACAGTCAGCAGTGGCAGCCCCTTTCGGGGACCGCGGTAGCGAGTGCCTCTTCGTCGTCGGCCGGGTAGAGGACCTTGGCGGTGAGGCCGCTCTTGACCCCGTCCCAGCCGTCGCGGGTGACGATCTCCCCCATCTTCATCAGCTCGTAGATGTCTTTCGTCAGCAGCTCGAAGGCCCGGTCCACGTTGCTGTTGCACTTGGCCGACGTCTCCACGTAGCGGATGCCCATCTCGGCCGCCAGTTGCTCCGCCTCGTCCCGGCTCACCTGGCGGTCCTTGTTGAGGTCGCTCTTGTGGCCGATGAGGATGTAGACCATGTGGTGGGGCAGGATGTGCTCACTCACCTCCTTGTGCCACTCCCGCACATGCTCAAAGGTCTTGCGATTGCTGAGGTCAAAGACCAGGAGCCCACCCACGGAGTTACGGTAGTAGGATGTTGTGATGGACCTGGTGGGTACATATATTAATCACATGTTAGTGATTCAAGACAACATTATCTTGATTAAGCACTTTTGAACATCTGGGACAGCTCTGATAAACACACAACTTGAAACCTGCCAGCAAAGGCTTTCCACTATCCTGACTGGATGTGATATCCGGAGTCTTTTGGAAAAGGTCTCAAGTCAGTCGAGACAAGTCAAAGTCAAGTCTGGGGTTTTGTGAAAGCAGGTTTCAAGTCAGTTGAGAGAAGTCTGAAGTGATATCAGAAAAGTTGATGGTATAGTTACTGCACCCTCGACCCACAGAATTAAAAGTGTTTCAAGTCACAAGTGACAAATACAAGTCAGGTCTCAAGTCCTGTCACGCATGTTAAATCAACCTCAATATGCATAAAGTGAAGCTGAGTCTTTCTGGTCACTGAATGCTGACCACTGAAATGACGCTGCATTTGAACATTTTCAATTAGGTCTAACAATTAAAAATAGTATTTAAGTTTTTAATAGTATTTAATATTTAAGGTAGCCCACACACAGACTGCCTGTCCCTGTCCGATCTATCGCTATTGTTCTGCAATGAAATATCAGGTTTGTCGTGTGCCAGTTTGTATTTTCTAATGTAAATGTACTTAGGCATTTGCATTATGCATGCACACTATTGATTAAATAGGCTAATGAAGGTATTAAAAGTACATTTTGAAACAGAGTACCTTTATAAGACACTGGGGATGAATGGCGGTATTGAATTGAATTAAAATGAATAAAATTCCTCAAACCCGACAATAAACATGACTCATTGGGCCCCCTAAAGGTCTCTGGGCCGGAGTCGTTGGCCCCCCCTTGCCCCAGCCTTACCAACATACACACAAACCCTAATCCGTGCACATGGCGGCTTAAAAATTGCCGATTGATTTCACAAACACTTCTTCTCATAGTCAGTTAAGACAGAAGTGAAAGTGTGGTGAAGCCTGAAGGAAAACACCCTCTGAAGATTTGCCTTCAAAAGGGAAAGCAGATCTAAGAGCGGAGCTGCTTCTCTCCACACACACACACACACACACACACACACACACACACACACACACACACACAGAATTGCTTTAAAGGAAATGATCCATGACAGCAAGAACACAAGCAACAGAACAAGCAACAGGGCATGATGAATGCCAAAAGAAAAATAGATTTGAGTATAGATTTGACATCATTGTGTGCCCTGGAGACTGTGGAGTCAGTGCCTCATGGAATAAAACTGGGGCCTAAATATGAGGCATGGCCCATCACCCATGAACGAAGGCAATGATGCAGCTCCATTTTCAGTGTTATTATATAGGCCAGGGCATCATAGGATCGAGGCCTATATAATCTCCTCCTGACCCTTTTCTCCACTGTTCACACTCACTTTATTACATCACAACGAGCGAGGGAATAGCCGTCATTTAATTTAAGGGGTTTTCATTTTACAATAGCAGCCAAATCACGCGACATCGAACCAAGGCCCCTCCATTATTTAGCGACAAAATCTACTCGGTGAAGATTTGGTCGTCGCATTCAATCCAGACTCATTTTGTGTGAGCCACATTTTATTCGGTTACGTACCTGAATCGTTCCTGACCGGCCGTGTCCCACAGCTGAAGCTTTATTTTCACCCCGGGCTCGATATCAAGCGAGCGGGCATAGAAATCTACCCCGACCGTCGGATCCGCCACATCACTGTAGATTCCGTCCGTGAAGCGTTTCAGCAAAGACGACTTCCCCACTGTCGAATCCCCGAGTAAAATGATTCGGAACTGGTATTGCCACAAAATATCCATGGCATGACTAGAAGAAGGGGATACCAGCAGAGTGCGTGTGTGTGAGAGTGAGTGTGTGTGTGTGTGTGTGTGTGTGTGAAACAAAGAAAGCCCTGTGCGCGGCGTGTTTACATGAAGCCCCGTCTCCTGCTGCTGCTGCCTTGCCTTCTGCTCTGGAAGAAAGAGACGCGGAGCACAGAGCGACCGCAGCAACCATGTGATAGATTCACCTATGCTCTACTACACAGTGCACTACAACAATACAACAGTTTGCACTCGTGAATTATGCAGTTGCATGTCTTGGAATGACAGATAATCCGAAGTGGAATTTTAAGGCGTAAAAAAACCAACATCATTTGGTATTTCCGAGACATATAAGCTTTAATTTAGCCATAAATTATCTTATTTTTGCTGGAGGAATTTCATCTAAGAACATGACATGTAATAGCAATATTTCGCAAGTGTCCATTTAGAGCATGACTCAGTTATCTCAAAACCGCAAGAGACAGATCAGTGGAAGGAGACAGGTTGCTGTCCGTGGTTCTGAAGTAGGCTATGCCCGGACTGTTATAGTATATTTCTCTCTTTATACACAATCTTTACACACAATTACTCACATACAGCTTTCTGTGTGAAAAATATGTAAAACATATCTGCTTCTGTTGGTATTAATGTGTCTAAGTCACGATATATCTAAAAGACAGTAAGGATTCCCCAAAACGCTTATAACAAAATACATATCCCATAATGCAACGGCCCCATGTGACCTATGCAGACCAATCAGCTGCTCGGCGCTAGCGTATAAAAAGCCACGAGCCACTCTACTCAGTCTCTTCCTTTTCAAGTCTTCCGCGGGGAAGGTGCTCGACAAACTAAGAACTCCGGTAAGGTTTCAACTATTCAGCTCCACGCACACTTAAGTTACATGTAGATAAATGGTAGTTAGCTTACGCGTGTTTTGCTTACAAATCACTATAATGTATTGATGTTAACGACAAGTTATTGGCTAGCCTGTGCTAAAACGTGCTACAGTTACTTAAGCCAACTGTTAGCTTATGTAACTGTTAGCTAACGCAAGTTACTGTTTGCACGCGGGTAACATGACTGATCCACGAGAACAGCATGGCGTTACATTTACACAATTGTACACATCGTGCCGACACATTGTGCCGGCTTTTGGGCTTTTATTGCTGGCTGTGTTGGGGCTAACTCTTCACTGCCTGATTTAATGTTAGCTTAATGCTAACGTGTGAACCACGTGGCAGTGTTCTTCTTAAACCGGCCTTCAGATCTCCATAACGTTACTTTAGATGACTAATTTACACAAGGCACAAATGTCAAATTGATCTTGTAACGTCATGCATTTAAAAACTGATGCAACATTTAAAATACTGCAACCTAACTTGTGGACTTTCTGCAGCACTTTAGAATATGCATTGACTTACCTACTTTGTCTCCCCTACAGAATCAACCTGAAGCAGGAGCTCTACCTGACCTCATGGCTCTCTGTATAGCATCCAGGTATGTTTTATTTCTATCAGTTTCTACATAAGGCTCCTATCGAAGCCGTTCATGCTCTGCAGTAGCAATGAATGGTCAACAGGAAGCCAAGAAGAAGACTTTTACCGACGGTCGCTGTTCAGTTTGAAAGTAACTGTTACTGCAACATTAAGGGGAAGGACATTCAGACTAAATGACGTTGAGAGCAAGCTTATATGTAAAGTGCTGAATATTAACTTGTAACTACGCCTTTCTGCAGGAATTGGGTGACGACCGTGGAAGGGCGGAACATGATAACGTCATTGCATTCAGGTACTTTCTGAGCCTTATCTTGAATATAAATGCTTCTGGCTGTGATTACAAACTTGCCCTCACTGAAAATTCATGATTGAGACACTTTTTGACTGAGCCACATGTGACCACTTATTCTTTATACAGTGGTGGTGGATTTTCAAAACTAACTATATTGTTCCCTTTAGGTGACCCCCATGGCTGACTCGTACATGACTGGATGAGAACTTCTAATATAAAGGTAACGTTTTATTATCGGTCTGATCACATTATAGCATGCTATCATAAGGACCGGGGCTTGTCTGTAGCTCTAGGTTCTCAAAGTGCGTGCAAGATAATGGGGTGGTCTTTGACTGTTGTGGCCTCTTCTGCCACAATCAGCCACTCAACTATCCGACAGACAGTTCATGTTTTAATAATGCTCTCTTTCTACTATAGGCATCGAGCTGAGCTTGAATCTGGTGGCCTTGCCCCGTGGGCTGCAATACCCCCTGGTTGGAAGGTATGTAGAGTGATATGCTCGTTTCTCTTATTTATTCTGATCCATGATGACAACTAATTGCATTGGACTTTTGGATGAAATTTGTGGATATGGGACTGAGATCAAACTTTGAATAATGCGTTATTCAAAAAAAAAGTGAAATTGTGCTATATTAGTTTTATTTTGTTATTCCAGTGGTTGTTGGCGCCCACCTGTGCAGACGATCTGAGCTTGAATCTGGTGGGCTGTAATACCTCCCTGGTTGGAAGGTATGTAGAGTGATATGCTCGTTTCTCTTATTTATTCTGATCCATGATGACAACCATTGCATTGGACTTTTGGATGAAATTTGCGGATATGGGACTGAGATCAAACTTTGAACAATGTGTTATGCAAAAAAAAAAGTCAAATTGTGCTAAATTAGTTTTATTGTCATTCCAGTGGTTGTTGGCGCCCAGCCTGAAGTGGTCGTGTCCACCTGTGCGATGCTCTGAGCTTGAATCTGGTGGGAAGGTATGTAGAGTGATATGCTCGTTTCTCTTTAGTCTGATCCATGATGACAACCATTGCATTGGACTTTTGGATGAAATTTGCGGATATGGGACTGAGATCAAACTTTGAACAATGTGTTATTCAAAAAAAAAGTCAAATTGTGCTAAATTAGTTTTATTTTGTCATTCCAGTGGTTGTTGGAGCCCAGCCGGACTATGAGGAAGTTGTCCGTTCAAACTGCCTTTGGTGTGCAGTAGGGACTGTGCACCTGATGCCGGACAAACGGTGCCATTGAACTCCTGTGACTCAAATCAACATTGCTTGTGTACTGTCATGGAATGAAATAAAACACCAATACTATTTTGAGATTCAGTTTATTCAATCTTGCATTCACGTTCAGTAAACTGTTGTTTGTAGCCACCAACCGTTAAAATAAGGCCACAAGTGTGTATATACCAAGAGGCAGTAAGTCAGGGGTCTCAAACTCCCGACCCGCCAGCAAAAGTTTTTTTTTTAAATAAAGTTAGACGTGATACTTAAACACTCATAGTACATGAAAGTGACTGCACCCTTGAACAAAGTTAAAAGGATTTACATTGTAACAGACATGTACACCATGTTACATACTGATGCGGCCCGAGTTTGAGACCCCTGCAGTAAGTGGAGTATCGGCGACATGTTTTCAATAAAGGTGTACATTTTGAACTTGGTGATGGACAGAAGCTTTTATGGCATGATACCGGGGACCCTTTTGACATTGCGTCCGGCCCTGAGCAAGCACTTAAGTCTGTTTGGAACCCGGTTGTCCACTGGGCTCATGTAACACATGAACCACTGCTATGGAAATGTTCCTATATTTGTGTTGCTGCTGTACATCGCCCAATTCAACCCCCTGCCTTGTTACGAAATTCTTAAAGCATCAGTGATGCTATAAGTCACATTCATTTGACAAAATATTGAAAAAAGCATTTGTATATATGTCACGTTCATATTGTATTTGGTGGTAACAAGTCTCAAATGAAACATCCTTGTGAATATCATTTCTACAAGTATCATGTAACTCCAAGTCATTCATTCGAGATGGAAGGCAATTTCAACTCCGATATCTCGGAGTCTGGGGTGCTGCTGCCGCTCCGATCGCTGTATGTATCCCTGTGATAAAGACAACGTATTGTCATTAATCTGATAAAACAGTCTGTACGAGTAGAAACATTTAATCAGGTGTTTACCGTGGAGACAGACGGCAGCCCTTCTGTAGGTAGCTCTGGAGCTTCCCGGCTGCAGCCAGCAGCAAACCCAGATACGGGGGCGATGGCTTAATTGGGCGAGAGGTGAACTCTGGGTGATACTGCACCCCGACAAAGTATGGATGATCTGAAAGATATTAGAGTACGTAGAAGGTTGTAGTGGAATTGTTGACCTTTTAAAAAACAAAACAGTTCAGCGTTTCTTCATCCGTACCGTCCAGCTCTATGACTTCCATTCTTTCCCCTTCAATGTCTTGACCTACGAAGCGGAAGCCCTTCTCTTCAAAGTGACTCGTGAGCTCAGGATTGACCTGTACGGGGACAACAAAGTTACAAAAATAGATATATATTCCCACCCCACTGTCTGCAAGTTAGTTTATACTGAGATGTCAACATACTTCAAAGCGATGTCTGTGCCTTTCATCCACGTATTCTGCATCTCCATAAAGTTTCCCTGGAATACAGATCATCAGTAAGCACAGCGCAGACAACAACATTGGGCTGAACTGACTTTAAAGTCGTTTCTTACGTAGTACACTGTTGTTAGTCTTGAAAATGGTCCGTCTCTTCCCAAGCCTCATAGTTCCGCCCATCTGCCCGGGGTTGTGTTCTGGCATGTCGATCACCTGCAGAGGTTCAACATCTCCACTCAATGCACTTATCGAGGTCAGATTACAACGAGGTTATTACTGAATGCATAAACAAACTCACCACAGGATGCTTTGATTCTGGGTCAAACTCGGTTGAGTTGGCATCTAAATTGAAAAACAAACATGCAATCAGCTATTTTAAGTATTTATTCACCAGCTGCTGCTTGCATTCTTTCATGTCTGTGAGGCATCACGTCTGAGACAGGCATTTTTAAACTTGTTCAGGCTAAAGGCCCGTATATACAGGGTGTGATCACTTGATCAGAGTAGAACATGTTTCACCTGAATTAGTAACAGACTGAAAACTGGCTTTTGCCACTTTAGAGCACATTTGACTAACGTGATGGGGACCGTCAGCTTTTCTTTAAGATGGAAAAACAAGAAGCCTGCACACGTCCTGCGTAGCTCCACTACTTCATATTACCTGTCCAGCCGAGTGTGTTCCTGGCAAATTCACACACTGCCAACTGCATTCCGAGACACACACCTGCAGAAACACACAGGTATCAGCCGGTGTGTGCCAAGTACGGTATCGTAGTCAAAGCTATTGTGACAGCCATGCGTTTACCTAGGAAGGGTTTTTTCTGTTTCCTGGCCCAGTTGATGGCATGAATCTTTCCTTCAGTTCCTCTGACACCAAAACCTCCTGGAACCAGGATGCCACTGAGAACAAGTGTGAATACAGTTCATGAAACTGTACATTTAAAGCCCATGTTGCATCGCTCAACAAAAATGCCGTCTCAGCACTCACTCCGCACTGCAGAGTTTCTGCCACGCCTCGTGGTATTTCACCGGTTCCTCCTGCAGCATGCTGGGCTCCAAAGACGCCGAGTCTATATACTGAGGAGAGGAGACCGGTGTGACCAGTTAAAGATGGAACATATCGACAGGAAAAGATATCACTCTACTTGACACAGTGGAGGTCCTATTGCTGTTGGTGCATTTGCATAAACAAAATGAAGACTTCAGTAAAATGTAATTGAGAAGCGTGGGTCAACACCGTGTGCACACCTTAACTTCCAATTTGTGGCTAATGGCCAGGGCCGAGTGCTCCAGCGCCTTGATAACGGAAGCATAGGAGTCGGAGAACTTGGTGTACTTCCCGACCAGCGCTATAGAGCAGTGCTCCAGCAGTCTGTCTGACCTGTGAAGACAAGCGGCTGCATCAGGAAAACGGGAAAATTCTCCTCTAGAGTAAAACCGTCGAGTCACAGAGAGTGTACAGACCTGTCGGACATCTCCTTCCACTTAGTCAGCATTTTCCTGGGCCGAGTCTCTATGGGCATGTCCAGCCTCCTGCTGAGGTAGCCCACCACGCCCTGCTGCTCCAGCAGTATCGGCACTTTGTAGATGGACGACACGTCGTGCACACAGATGACCTGGGACGAGACGGGACGATGAGCTTAGAGAACCTTCGAGAGAGCCGGGGGGCTTTTCTTCATCCGAAGATGAATGTGTTTCGGTGTCAGAGACGTACCTGTTCAGGTTCCACGTGGCAGAACATGGAGATCTTCTCTTTCACAGAGTTCTCCAGGGCGGTGGAGCAGCGACACATGATCTGTCGGCAAAGATGAGAAACGTTAATGATCGCTGAGGGGAGAACGGGCCGGAAGAATAACAATTCATCACATGACGTGGCTCAATATGCAAAACAATGTTCACACAAAATACTAAATTCGTTTTTTGGGGCCCAAACGCTCCCATTGTATGCAAATTATGTAAATTAGGTAATAGTCACTCCCTTACATATTATACCAACAGCGGCAAATATCTTACAGCTTACACAGACTTAACATGTAATATACGGTATAACTGTAAATATTGATTTACTTTTACTTCATGCTGAGTAAATCCTACATTTATACAAAGATTTATACATATGATTGTGGCTCATATTAGTGCCATTAATACCAACTGAGCACCATTTGGATGCCACTGTATACAAACTCATACTCACCATGATTTAGGTGCTTTAAAAAGGTTTCGGAGGTAAAAAAAAAAATAAAATCAGGTCTACTAAAACGTATCCAACAGGAAATAGAGCCGTACGTAGCAGGACGTCGTGCTGACCACTCACCAGATCAGGGGACAGACCCAGTCCTCTCAGCTCTCGGACGCTGTTCTGTGTTGGTTTGGTCTTTTGCTCTCCAGTTGCGCTGGGCTGGACAGAACAGGGGAGACAACAGACACGTTAAACCGACTGTACAGAGGTCTTCAGGTGTGTGCATCTGAAACATCTAACGTACACGACACAAGTGGACAAAACGGGGCTGACACTCACGATTATCTTCACTGACAAATGTTGACTATTGGCGGAAGAAACCTTTCCGGAACTCAGTGTGTCATCTTCAAAATTACTTCTCTTTCACTGGTCAGAGGAGTTCTTCTGTCCTTGCTCACTAAACACTAAACTTTAGAATGCTAGAAATTTCTGTGCAGGACATTTTCTAATCAGTCGTCACCGGCCAAAAATGCTCAGAATGTCGCATCACTGGTCCTTCTTCTTCTCCTCTCTGAAGTGAGGAGTAAAAAGGCATTTTATCAACTTCCTTAATCAGGAGGTGTGCCGATATTCATCAGTGCACGGCTGAAAGGTCTTCAGTTGGAAATCTTTTTAGTCAATGTAACTATTGGCACCGTCGGAGGATGAGACACACCCGTCTTCTCAATGTGTTTTTTCCACATGACACATCTGATACCAGATAAAAACCAGTCGGACCTGAAAGAGCGCTGCTCTCTTACCTGTGGTATCAAACTGACGTGAATGTTGCAGAAGTTCTCTCTCTTCACTTTGAACTGGAACTGCCTGAAGGCCTCGATGAACGGCATACTCTCGATGTCTCCAACGGTGCCTCCTAACTGCACACACGCAGACAAAATGTTAGCAGTGACAACCACGGCAGCCTTTGCGAAACATCTGGAATATAAGCCATTTGGTGGTGCAAATTATGTCATAACATGAACTGCTCCGCATACCTCTATTACACAAACTTGAGGTTCTACATCATCTTCCTCAACTGGCACTTTGGCCTGTTTCACAACCCATTCCTGGATGGCATCTGTGATGTGTGGCACCACTGGAAAAGAGGGGGGGGGGGGGGGGGGGGAGAAACATTATTTGTTAATTTCTCTTCAGCATGGCACAGTCTACCCAAACTGAAACAACGGTTGTTTACCCTGCACAGTCTTTCCCAGGTAGTCTCCCCTCCTCTCTTTGTTGATGACCGACTGATAGATCTTGCCGGTGGTTAAGTTGTTGTCTCTGGTCAACCGGATATCGAGGAAGCGTTCGTAGTTCCCCAGATCCAAGTCCACCTCACCACCGTCATCCAGCACAAACACTTCCCCTGGAAAAAGTCGGCACGAGACAATCGTAAAAACACGCACAACGCGCGCCTGTTTAACTCCCGTTGAATTAAGAATGATCGTTTCGTACCGTGCTCGTAGGGGGAAAATGTACCGGCATCTATGTTGATGTACGGGTCGATCTTGATGGCAGTTACATGCAGGCCACAGGACTTCAGGATTGTGCCCACGCTGCTCGCAATGATGCCTTTACCGATGCCCGAGATGACTCCTCCAGTTACCAGGATGTACTTCATCATTCTGCTCTGGCTTCACTGTTCATGAGAGAGAGAGAGAAAAACTAAATGTTTCAACTATATACCTCGAAAGAATACAAAACATTAGAAAAACAGCTTAAAACAAAGCAAACAACTACAGTTACAATGACAACTGACAACCAATATTTTAATAATGGAAGCTTTAAGGTTGATTGGAACTAGTGGTATGGATGGTCATGTACCGGGGTAAATTGCAACTGCTGATGAAGGCCACAAAATGTGGATTAAAGATCCAAAAGTAATCTAGTAAATGGACCTTGAGTTTATAGTTTTAGTCAAACAACAGTATTATTCGCAAGTGTATTATCTTTTGTATTGCACACTTTTGAGTTAAACAGACTACTAGATTTTATATAATTTCTTGATATACTTCTACAACGTGGTCCCCAGAACCACGGTAATGTTACAAGAACCCAGAAGTCACCAACATAACATAGAGCTGAAAGGTAAAAGTGTTCCATCCTCCTCCCAACATAAAGCACATGTGAAGCGCTGGATTACACACACAGTGTTGACCGAGCAGGTGGGAACCTCCCGATTCCCCTTTGCATGCTAGAGAACTGCAAGAGTGTACCGCCCGCCCAGGTTACCCCGGTGCCCAAAGTAAACGGGACAAAAGTAATACCGCCAGCTTTAAGCTAGCTGTGTACGAGAAATACTATCAGACACACAAAGCCGAGGCCTTTGTTATTGGCTGCGTTTGAAAGCGGACAAATTCAACTTTAGTTGAACAATCACAGTGACGGACTAAAGCTACCGTTTGTAGACACAAAGAGTAGCTAACGTGCTCTCTATTTCCATGTCACAGCATCAAGCCCGCCAACTGCCATGTAATCAGAATGCCCGATAGTTAATTCAAAATAAGAGGTTAGCTTTGTATCAACTTCCATAATAAAAGCATAGCAACACAACGGCGAAATAGTTAAAATTGACCATATATAGCAGCATTTTGGATCACAAGACTACTACAGAAATGTAATCAGAGTAATCACATTACACTGCTGACACGGTATTTCGAACAGACTTTTATTTTGTGCCTTTTTGTCACCGGATGTCGGACTTTGTTGTATTTAGCTTGCAACTTAACAGGGTTTGCTAGCTAGCCAACAACCTCTATCAAATTTCAACTCACCAAAATATTCTTCGGCCAAAGCTACTCTTCAAAACAAATCGTCGACGACGAAAACAGTCCACAAGACTTTTTGCCGTAAATAAATTTTAGATCCTAATAGTGAAGCTTTTGTTTCACTAAAGACCCATCTATCCTCCACTTGACTCCACACGTGTATGGGCCGCAGTACATCATTAATTTCAATCCACACGCTTCCAACGCTGTGATTCTTCTTCTTCTTCTTCGTGTGTAGGTTTTTCGCTATGTTACTTTGTTGCCCCCTTCTGGAACAAATTCAGTACTCCATCATAAGATAAGATAAAATAAGATAATCCTTTATTAGTCCCTCAGTGGGGAAATTACAGGATTACAGCAGCATCGCTCACAATTAATAAATGAAGATAAAAAAGATAAAAAAAGATAAAAAACATCAAAAAAATCATCTTAAAGTCAATATAATTCAATATGCTTTATTGGTGTCTAGTGTAAAACAATATTGCCAACGCGCCTTACATACTGTAGATTTTCGGGCCACCGACCCTTTAAAGAGGCGATTGTTTTACGAAAGCTGAATTCAAGTGCTTCAACTTAGAAATAAATTAACTATATTGCTGTGTGTCACAATCATATCAGAGTTTCCATTGTGTGGTGGAGTAATGGACAGATGCTTGTTTTATCAGCACAAATGGTGCCCATCTGTAGATATGCACTTTTTAATAAAACAGCACCGTTTTATCATTTATAGCATTTATAGAGTGCCTTGGAATTATTTCTCATTTTGTTTTATTATTTTCAACTTGATATTTGTTTGCCATCATCAAACCGTTCTGTGGTTTTGCAGTATTTAACATCTACAATCGGTTACATATAGTGACAATAACCAATAGCTGCTATAAAAAATGTCTTTGTGACAAACGAACGTGGCTAAATATTTGTAGCTATGTTCCTTTAACATCACGAAAAATAGATGCAAGAAATCAAAAACCTGGACAACCAACCTCTTAATGCTAGCGCCTGAGCTTCAGCAAGAATTAGCACAATAATGTAGGAATATAGCAATAACCATGAAGCAGATTTAGTAACTAAAACATGACTGTTTGCAATACAGAGTATATTCAGGATTTATATTCAGTAGCAATACTGCAATGTAAAAATGACATCCCTTCCAGAGTTATATTATTGTACATGTGATATTACTGGATTATTATTAACATGTAAAGAATAATTTAATGCTGTAGCTGGTTGAGGTGAAGATATTTGAGCAACGTCATACACAAAAATCTCAAGGAAACACGACTTGCAATTGAGGCATTTTAATTGTTTTAAAAAAAGAGAACCTTGCTGTTTTTTCTGTGTTCTTTTGTGTTTTATCAAAAGAGCACCTCACTTTTTAATGACTCACTTTTTAGTGACTCATAACTACTTTCGAAAAAAAAGTGTAGAGAGGTAAAACACACAGTATTTTCTTCTGAATTGCAGTGGGTTAGAAGAACAGCATAACATGGATACGCCTATGCACATGTTAAGTGTAAGTAACTCAAAACTACAGTACAGTTACTGTACTTATTTACTTTCTACCACCGTCTACATCACAACAATTCCCTTATGCTTTATGACTTTTCATGAGCACCTGAAGGCAGCACCCTTTCCATCTTTGAATCAGCAGGGGGAGCTCATGTTTCACGTTTGAAGGCTCATCTTTGACTGGAGAAGAAAACAAAAGTTGCATTTCCCTCATGTACGAAGGCCTTCAGCCAGCTGTTTACAGATCGTATATACAAGGTGTTTCTTTTCAGCATTACAGTTTTCTGCTTGGAGCTCCTTGCATTGTTCACATCTCATTTCCAAGTGGCAGACAAACAAGATAGCACGGATCTTTCACATTTAATACATTTCCATGAATCCACAAAGATTAACTAGAATACATGAATGTTCTGAGAATAGACGCAACAATAGATGTAACAGTGCATCAGCGTGACTCCAGTGATAATATAAGCTGCTGCTCAGAAGCGACAAAGCGCGGCTGAATTGATCCCGCAGTAGGAACACTTAAGTGCTCGGAGGCACAGAGATGTTTTCCTGTGGGTTGACAACACACAGGTTCCCCTTTCTCTCCCTCACACAAAACAACACTTTCTGCCGCTCTGCTCCGTGTAATAAACCGCCACAGTCTAAAGTGGTTAGTTACAGTGTACCGTGGAAAGGTCAATGATCTTGTGATGTGGATCGCAGTGTATTGTCCTCATTGTGCTCAGTGAGATATGAAGTCCAGGGAGGCAGCACTTGCTGTCTCAATTTCGTCAAACTGTGACTTGTTCGGATTGAAACAACAAGACGTCCACGCAGCCGACTGTCATTTAGATCATCTGCAACCGGGTTCGCTGGGCTCACTGTGAGTGGGTGAGCGCCAAGCACTGCAAATTAAAATAACAAAATGATGGAGTTAGTGACTGATGGCTGACTCACAGACAGATAACTGCAAGGCTGACTGATGCTTCCATGTAACACCCAACTATCTGCTTGTGAGCCTGAGCAGCCAACTTAGCCTCTGGAACACAGGCGGGGGGGGGGGGTTAATGAGAGTTTTTAATTCATTTTTGACCAGAGCTGTGATTGAATTAAACTCCCACAGAAGGGCTGGATGCTCTCCTCACCACAAGCCATTTCCTCCTATTAATATGTAACAGAAGCAGCAGGCAAGGCGGCAGGTCAGTCTGATTGAGATTAAACTGACTGTTACATAACATATACTCTTACAGGCCAGATGTGTTTGCTGACCGGTGCTCTTTTTTTTTTTACATCTGACATAGTTCAGCATTTTGGGAAATATGCTTATTTGTTTTCTTTCTGAGAGTTAGAAGAGACGATCAATACCACTCTTATGTCAAAGGTTGATATCAGTTTTCTCATCTCATTCCTCTCAAAGAAAAGTGAAGAAGCATATTTCTCAAAACGTTGAACTATTCCTTAAAACCTGATTTCTTTGGCCAATTGGGGGGCAGCAGAGACGAGTTGTGAATGCAACATTGATAACACTTCTTAAAGGTGCAATAAACGCCATCAGGTGTCGCCGTGCTGAGAGCCGTCGGGAGGCAATCGGAGTGCTCCCAATCTCGTATCTGTGACTCATGTACAAACAACTTATTTCCGACCATTTTTACATATGTTGATCTATTTTATTATATTTTTTACCGTGCGTGATTAGAGTGTCGTGTAGCTGTAGGGGAGTTTCTGTCTGTTCTGGGTTTCTGTCTTGTTGTCTTTTAATATGACATTAAGCAGAACATGGATGGGTGGAAGACAATTCAAAATGATTGAAGGCTTTTACAGAATCCATTACATTTGCTGACACGGCTGATACGCAAGACTTTCCTCTGAAGGAAAACAACATCGTATTCTTCGGCTGAAGTATGACTCATCTGTCGAGAGCAAAGGAAGACAACCAGGTGGTTGTTTTTGTAGCCATGATGAAGGTCACTTAGTCTCAAGGATATAGTAATCAAGATGTTTTTGAGCCTTAGAAAAGCACTTATTTTAGGTCACACCATGATATTTTCCAAACCCAAACCATAGCATTGTTTTTTGTTGTGAATTTTAACTTTGTGCGGACAGCTTTTATAGCATATTGGAACACTAAAATTGAAAGCCACAATATTGAAATTATTACAGGATGTGGTTAGCCTAGCTTAGCATAACGACTGGAAGGCACAGGGAAGTAGCGAGCCTCACTCTGTCCAAAATAAAAACACGATCAGCTCTGAAGTTCACTCGTTAACTTGTTTTTCCTCATTTGCTTCACATACATAAAATGCCGGAACTACTTCCTGGCCGGTTGTTGTGATTGTGCACAACCTCTCAAAGTTTTGTCATCTCTTTGCTCCCATCTCGTCCGCACAGAAACCAAAACCAGAAACCTGTGCTCATTGACGGTATCTGACAATCTGCATTGTATACTATACTGGATGGATGTGAACTGTTTGTCAAGTGTGAGCATGTAACTCCTCGTTCTCTCCATGAACAGGTTCGACTACATTTAGGAACAGAAGGAGCGAGCTGCGTCCCCTCGCATGTGGCCTATATATGCTAAGCTAGGCTAAACACGACCAGAGGCTCCATACTTAATGCACAGACATGACTTCTCACTCTTACAAAGAAAATGAAGCCAATAAACGTATTTTCCAAAATGTTGAACAATTGAACAAACAAGATGAGACACATTTAATTTCAGTTGGAAGAAGAAGAATCTGTCCAGTGATGCTGTCTCCCCACTCACATTTGTGGTGCGTGGTACAAGCCGCATCCCACTCATCTACCACGGAACATGTAGATCTGTCTTATTGCAGCTTGAGTGATAATGTGGGAGTGATTTAGTAGTTGAAGCTCAGCGCTGACGACTGCCTTTACACGTGTGAGCCCGCAGCACAGTGGCGTAGAGCTGTGAAGGGGGATGGGCAGATTACTTTGTTTTACACAGTGGTGATGAGGTCTCTCTCTCTCTCTCTCTCTCTCTGTTCTCAACCACTCTCCATTAAGACTAACATACAGTAGGTTTGTTAATGTAATGGGCTGATATCTGATACTATCATGCGGTTATATAAAGCGCCTCTCATATCAATGAAGGCCTTCACTTATACGCTTTTCTTTTTGGATTAAAACTGACACATAATGCGTTCCTCTATACAGTGAACTCTTAACTGAAGTTCATTGCAAAGCTTACCTTGAAATACCATGAATGAATCCTTCATTTGCACTGACAAAACATCTGGTTTTGTGTGATTGTCAGACAGCCTTTAATTTGAAAAGGCGAACACGATTAGATCATTTTTTTTTGAAAAGCCCTAAATCAACAAATTAATTACAATTTAAGGGTCACGTGAATGTTAAAATGTTTCCAGGAGAAAATCATTTGAAGGGATTCCCAACAGTGTTCAGGTATCAAGGTGACTTAATTAATGGTATCATGAATGCTAATGGTCAATGCTTAAGGCTACTGAGTAAACGCCCATAAAGAAATCTACAAAATAAGACGTCTAACCCTTAATTCGTGCCATAAAAGGTCCTTCATTAAGGAGTAATGTCAGAGGTTAATCTAAAAAACATCTACTGACAAATGAAAGCTTCCTCAAGCTGTTCGAGTGATGGCTGTTTGTCCTTCAGACCGAGGTGTATGTTATGTAAATGTTTGTTCTGGCTTCCTGCTGACGGGCCTTGAAACGTAATCATACAAAAGGAAGAAAAGTGTTTTCTGTTCTCTCTCAGGCAGGACTGAATTATAAAACGTATTTTACAATTCAAGTCTGAACGTTAATGACCACTGAGAGCTTTGAGGGACGCTCACCTCTCTTCTCACAGTGAATCCCCGAATAGATTTAGTCACCAATGTCATTAAAATATTCCCAATCAAGTTTTTTAATGGACTGATCCGAATCTCCTATCTCCCGTTTGTACTTTCTTTCAGCAGAGGAGATGATAATTGATCCATGTTGCCTAAATAGAGCTCTCGCAGAAGCGAACATGACTCGCATTTAATTTCTTTCTCTGCGTGTTCAACCTTGTGCTGCTGCAGTCGTTACATTGATCTGACGGCATTCAATTCAGACTCGTGTCTACAGAAATGAAAGAGATAGACTCTATTGTCCCGCAGGAAATTTGTCTTGGAAACATACAGTGGCTGCTGTTTGAAAAAATACAACATAACATATTGCATACATACATTACATACACAGACTGTCGCCAGCCAACAAATACATCGCACAACACACCTTTAAGATACAAATACAAATCGGCCTTAGGGGGTCTGGCTAAGTAAATGTAAATGTTACTAAGTCCGACCTAAGATTGCTGTTGTGACTTTTACTCAAAGTGAGTAAGGTGCTTATTCACCCATCAGATAAACATAAAGTGGTGCATGTCTCAAATCTTTGTTTTATTTAATGATAAAGGTGTAAAAACCAAGTCATGGCCAAGACCATGAGTGTATCGAGAGTCTGAGACAAGACCGAGACTTTGAGGAATGAAGACTGAGTCAAGACCAAGACCAGAGCAGCACAAACAAATAAATCAATCAGACAATGCACAGGCGAGTGTAACATCCGGAGCCCTCTTTGTCTGAGACCTAGACAAAGGCAGAATAAAAATGCGGTTGATTCCGAGACGAGACCTTTAAAACGTGCGTTCTTGAAACCGGGACTGATCTCGAGTACAACACTGTAAACAGTTCAGGAAGACGACAATCAGTCTGCACAGTGAAGAAGTCTAATTAGCCAAAAATAATTCCTTCCACTTAAGGGGGTTTACCTCATGCAGGGAATTGAAGTGATGACTTTCATGTTTTCCTGCAGTTTTAAGTAGTTTTTACCCCTAATCCTTTACCATAATATATTACATCCATTATTTTATCAATGAGTCCTCTATTATTGCATCAGTCATTATCTATTGGTAAATTAATGGCATTTGAAGGTACAAATATTAAGGCGTTTGGTTTCACATTGGTTTTATAGGTGCAGTGCGTCAGCTCGTCAATCCAAGTAGATGTTTTTCTGTTTTTTAAAAGAGAGTTTACACCAAGTGAGACCAATTTTGGTGATTCATTTGGAGACGTCCTCTCCAGACTGTAGAGCTTGTGAGCGGCACTGCGAGGGAACATTCATTACATGACACCATCAACCACTTAATGGGCAACAGTGTACTGAGAGGTGGCGAGGAGGCTGCATGTGCACAAATGTTGCCAGCTTCTGCTCTCCGTGGCAGAGATCAAAGCTACATGCTGCTGCTTTGTATCACTTTCAAACCGTTTGCCAATTAGAATATGCAGAATTCAACTCTGCTTGATGTTTGCTGCCAAACTCAATGTCTCATGATAGCCTGAACAGCTGTTTCTCAGGCTTTTGGACACTGATAAGAGGACGGATCACATTTTACGAGATGTTTTAATAGACAGTTGTCGTGCCAATTTTGAAGCAGAAATTATTTGAATAATGATGAATACATCATGTAATATTCATCATTATTTTGGAATGCCTTGAAACGAAAAACTTGAGTTGAAGATTTGGTTTTGTAGAGTCATGCTATCTTGCAGCACCGGTATGTATTGTCACTCATGTTACCTGGTTAGTGGATGATATACCGACAAGGTTTAACGACACAAACACTCGACACTTTGCCGTGTTTGATGCTCGTTAAACATACACGGACTGCAGCTTTAAGGATTTTGGCACTATGGCAAATTACGTGTTTTCTAGTGCTTACTTATGCTTCGATCACTCAATTGATTGTTAAACTTTGGGTAGAACTCGGCACTCGTCACTTTTAACCCCGATGTCCAATCACAGTGGACCACGAAGACATGATCAAATGTGTTCTATTATGAGTATGTTGTGGTCTCATTGTGTATGTTAATGCTTTTACAGTGGACTTTATGGTGACCTCACGTCAGGAGCTGATTCAAAAGATTTTCCCCCCGTGAGATTAAAAAGTTGATGTAAATCTGAACATCGCGACGATAACAGACAAGATGTTTCCTCGTCCACAAAATCTCATTTTGGCCGCATAGACGGGCAAGTCCGTCCTCTCTTGGCACATGTTTCATCCAGAGCAAGGGCCAGAGAGCAAGTACTGTACCTCGTGCTGACATTTTAGCTTCCGGGGATATTTGGTATCATAGCAACCAGTAGCAACTAAAGCGTCTCAGGTGGAAAAAAAAAGCTGCGCCTCCGAAGTGCTCTCAAGTGATCCCAGCTGGCCGTTTTCAGAAGAGAGGCTGGCGTTTTCAGATGGGGAAAAAAGACTTTAGTGGACACGGCCCGTACGCTACACCAGTGGTGACTGCGTAACAACGGCTCGGCCCCTGTTTTCAAAACATTTCCAATAACTCCAGATCGTTGGAACTCTTTTGCCCCTTACTTTGCGCCCCACTTACGCCATTTCTGCCTACTCAGCCGATGGAAATCTGAAAATGAATCTTTACATTTTAGTTTAGGTTTTGTTTTATTTATACATTTTGAAATCTAAAGCTTAGTAAGATTTTAAAATATTGGATTTGGATCAATAAAAAAAGGATAAAACCCAACGCCTTTAATTTCTAATATTTTGCACAATCAGGTTTTTGCAGCTAAAGTGCAACTCTATCAGTATTGGTTCTATCCTGTATAGTTCTCCTTTTGCCTCGTACTCACTCCCCATTAATTCTTCAGCATGTGCACGAGCTGCTGAGCCGCCCCAGCAGAGATGTAACTGAGCATGTTGATATCACAGAAACATGAACCGGCACTATGGAGCAGCGCCACACTGATGCAGTCGTTAGGCTTTAAGGCTCACTCCTCCACTGCAACTTTCATCTCATTTAATTATGCTGAGAGGATGACATCGGAGCAGGGCTTTTGTACACGCTGAGATATGGTTCTGTCGTGTGGGAACATCAGCGGGCAACTGTACCCCCACGCCTCACTCCCCCCCCCCCCTCAGGCAGACCGATCTCTCCATCTTCCTCCTTTCATTCATTGGCTAATTATATTACTCATCTCGCTCCTGGCCTCAGCTGTGTCAATGGAACAGCTGGGGTTGTTCCTGGAGCACAGATCCTGGGAAACATAAATCAAAACTCCTCCTGCTGCCATTGATTAAGACAGAGGAAAGCGAAGGGCAAACCCTCCTCTCGTCCTCTTCTGTATTCTTTACGATCTCATTCGCATAAGACTGAACGGGTCAAACACACACACACACACACACACACACACACACACACACACACACACACACACACACACACACACACACACACACTTTCCTTGGTTATTCCTACATGAACTCGACCTAGAGAAAGGTCTTTGTTGGTGTCCTTCTTGGTCACAGATGTTTCTCTCCCATTTGGGCTGGTGGGGAAAAGACTCTGAAGATGTGTGCCGGAGCACAAACAGCTCTCCAAACCAAAGCCAAAGATGAGAAAATCAAATACGAAATTATTCTTCATTTTTTAGCAATACACTTTAATATTTATGTTTCAGCTGAAATATTGCCAGAATGTGTGCTGGCAATAATCAAGTGTGCTCTACTGAAATTCAAACAGCTGAAATTGTTTGTGGGCTGACAGCGCCTCAAGGCAAGAGGCTTTCAGTGCATTTTGTTTGACACACTTGATTAAGCTGAAGGTGACCCACACTGCCGGTATGATCAACTTCATATTGAGAAGATGCAGTTAGCAGGCAGCAACAACAGAGAGGAGGGCTACACCTTCACTAATTGATGGCTCACGAAAGTCTTTCCCTGGGCAGCTATATTGTCCAATCATATAGCAGCTTGGTAAGGCAGTCTTGTTAAGCTTTAGAGCGTAATATCTTCTTTTTTTTTAAATTGCCTTTCCAAAACCTAAAACTTAAGAGCAGAGAAAGCTTCACAGTATTTCTGTGAACGTTTTCCCCTATACACCTGAAGCGTATCAAATCTGAAGAGTGGAATGTTAAGTATCTCCTCAACAGCATTAAATCATCAGATTTTCTATACTGAAAAGGCTTTTTTCGTTCGTCCATAATGTGCTGATCTGCCCATATACGTCCTAATCCAACAAAATCCATCACCAGAACAAATGTAGAAAATGAGTTCGAGCATGTGTTGTCCTACTCCACAAAACTCCAACTTGACCTTGGTCTGTATCGCAGAGGCAGTAAACCCACAAGAGTCTTCACATATTTCAAGTTATTCCACAAATGGGCTGGTATATGATTTTCTTTCTTCAAAGAAGCAGATGTGTGTTTACGCTTTAACAGCTGCCCCGGTGACCTTCTCGGATTTGGTGGCCAGTACATGATGAGTGTGAGTGTGGTGCACCACAGCGGTTTCACTTTTGGCTATGAGTGATGCAGACTGCCCAATCCCATCCAGCAATTCTTACATCCATCTGGACAAATGGCCTTCAGTTGTTATTGTGTTTTATTTCTATTTTGTGGCAGTGGAAATGGCATGGTAACAGCAATAGAAGAACAGTAACATACTATAGCTGTAGTGATAGTAGGTGCAGGAATGACTTCCAGTTCTCTGCTCGCAAAGATTTTATTTTTCTCTTTGTGTTAGATGACTACAATTAGGTCTGTGGTTAACACAAGCTTAAGAGTTTTTCATGTTTTGCTGTACAACCTCAAATACGTCTGTAATTACCCCTCTTGTGACAAAGAGGAGCTGTCACGTGCCTTTAAACAGTTGCTGACAACTAGTAGAAGAAACACTATTAGCAGCAACATCAATGATAGTTTTAGTGGCAGTAGAAGTAGCAACAGCAGTTGCTGCAGTGGTGGTAGTAACATCAATAGTAGCAGCAGTTGTAGTATTAGCAGCAGTAGCATTAGCAGCACAATATTGCCCGTGTTGTCACAAGTGTCTCCTCCTGCTGTAGCTGCCTGCTCGGTCTGTTTTCCAGGGAGTAACAGCCTTGTGGTCACGTGTCCGGGTGGTCAGGGAGGTCGGGGGCAGGGAAGAGAAGCACAGGGGGAAATCACATGTTCACAGGAATGTTAGGCTCTGTTGTGGGAAGCTCACGGCCATCAGCATGAAAACAGTGGAGGAGCTCAGTTAGTTTCAGGATGAAGTGGAGCACACCCTGATTCTAGACTTGTTACAAGGGAGAAGCCATAAATAACATGTTAATTCATTTGATTTGGATTTCTTACGGTCAAAAATAATACCAATACGACCTCAAGCCCAAACGACAACATAAGTCAGGTAATAATGTGAGACCGAAGTCCCATACTTAATCTCAAGACAACCGAGCAAACTCGAAGACTGCCGAAGACGACTGAGATGCGGTTAAAAGGTCCGTAAAAGGGTAGTAGACTTGGAGTCAAGATTATTTTGTCAGACAAAATAGTTTGTAGATACAGCAATTGAGGAAACATCTTCACTACATTCCATTCAGTAGCCGTATTCTACATGGAATTTCTATTATATAAATACAGTTGACGACTGTAAATACCAAATTATTTCCAAATATTCCACCTGACTCACCCTTCAAACTCTTGAAATGTCGCAGGCCAGAAAATGTTGGAGGCAACATATGAAATTTGAGCCAATGTGGATGTGATCTGCAAATGCACACACGGAAAATGAGTGTTAAATATATGCAGAGGTGGATGACACTAACTGGACAGTAAAAAAAAAGAAAAAAGAACGCCCCCATGACCACTTCTCTGCATTCATTAAAGCCGATCTTATAATCTGCAGTTTTGCCTTTAGCTTGTAGAGCCTCGGCTCACACAGAGAGGGAGAAGCGGCTTGCTATTGCCTCTGGCTTATTGAATTCCCTCTAGTTGCCACAGGAAGAAAATCCTAATTGACAATTTCACACCGGCTCCTTCCCTCCCCGTTATTCATTTCCTATCATTAGTCCATGATGGGTCGTAACTGTATTTCATCTCTTTATTAAAATTACTTACACATTTCCTCCTCTTCCCGCTATCACCATTGCCCTGCTTACCACTGCGCTTGGAGTGCCCTTGTGAGGCTGGTCTTTGAGGAGCGCTCTGAATTGGCTGTATAATTGTCTGTTGCGTAACTGAGTGAATTAGGCAGGAGATATGTTTAAAAATGAGGGCACGGATTGGTGGCAGTGAAGAATGGTGTTCTAGCGTTTTTTTGCCTCGCAGAATAAAGGGGGAGGGGAGTTTTGTGTGTGTGACAACAGCAGTGAGGGATGGAAAGGGAAAGACAGACACAGATAAAGTCGGTGTACAGCAGAGGGATAGATGCGGAGGCATGGTGTAACAGCGTGACTCATCACAACTGATGTACGTGTGGCCTGAATCCTGAAGAGGCCCCCTGTCTAGATTTTTCCAGTTTTTCCATTTAAAGTAGGAATCCCAAATAACCGTTTTCAATTAGCTTCCATCTTTGGTGCTGTTGTGTTTTTGCGCTGCGCTACCCAGAGGTCACCTGTCAGTCAGGAGTTACATAAGGAGATTGATACCACTCACGTTTGTAACACCAGAAGCCTGTTGGCTGAGCACAAAGGACTGAACTGGGCCAAACAGCTGGCTCGGTTCTGATTGAAGGTCACCATACCGGCCCACCAGTATACCTCTGAATCTCAAATCTATATTTGTTTTTGCACAAAACCAAAATGATAATTTGAGGTCCTCAGGGTCGTTTCCAGTTTTTGTGCTATGACAATGCGGGGAGAAATTTGTATTAAATATGTCATGATTCCCAACTGAAAACAGGATGTACAAATGTATGAATGTATGAATATTTGTGAGTAATTTCTGATGTTCACAAATGTATTTTTAGATCCACAAACATATACTAACCAATTTGTTCAAAATGTTCAAATGTAAAGCAATTTCATAAATGCATTCCAACCTGATTAAATTCAGTGTTGTACACATTGAGTTCATGAATTCAACATTTGCTTTTAAAAAGCTTCCTATCAACTCATGTTCTCGGAACCAAAGCCAATCGAAAGTGGTAGAAATCTGCTCATCCAACTCTCGACAGAAAGCAAGAGTTCACAAAAATGTTTATCTACTGTTTTTAGAGACGTTTAATTTCAACTTCACTTTAAACTTGGTATTGGTGTGAATTTCCATTTCCCTGCTCTAAGCTCTGTGTGTTGATGTGTTGATGAGGTTGTATTCTGTTTTTAAGTGACCTCGGCTGCAGAACAATTTTACCCTTGTGGGACAATAAAAGAATCCTTGAAAAATGTCCATTTGTGAGATTATCTCCACCAGGAGTATCATTCCATTGGTTGTGCGTGTGCCCGTGAGTGAGTGTGCACCTCTGTGTCTGTCCACAGCCAATCTCTCATTCTGTGGCGGCAAACTGCATTATATTTTGGGTGGTCAGTTATGGCTGCATGCTCTCGTGGTTGCGGTGACTCACACTTTCTCAAAACACCTTTAACTGCCTGTTTTCTACTGCATCGCTGACTCCTCTACAACCACAGTAGGAGGAGAGGGGGGGGGGGGGGGGTATAACACTCTGCGGTGTGTAACAGCTAACTGAATGGACGGTTTGTTTGGTTGTTAGCCAACAGAACTACCAGTACACACACTGCTGGTTACCTCTTGGCCGCTGCTCTGCGGATCTCTTTTATTGTTTTGGACCGTATGCTTGGCTAACCGCTAACAGCTAATGGAACTAGCCGTACACACACACACACACACACACACGCTGCTGTACCTCAACCTCACCACAACTTAGCCGCTGCTAAGCGGGCAGACAGCTTGGTGAGTTTAATTTTGAAATTGCTAGACTTCATTCATAGCCACTTGTTTTCTTAGTTTAAATGGGGTTTGATGCATTTTACAACGCCTTAGAGCAGGGGTGTCAAACATCCGGCCCGCCACGTCATTTTATGTAGCCCGCGAATCCCCCAGCAAAAAAATTAAAAATAAAAATAAATAAAAAATATATATATATTTTTTTTTACAAAAATTAAAAGTTAGATGTGAAAATAAAAATATCCCCATTGTTGAAATTATGAGATGAGCCATTTGCGCCGCCGGTCTCGCCGGGGGCTATTTTGTGTTCATTTGCACTGGACGCGCCGGAGAGGGGGCGTGGCTTATCGCCCTGAAAGCCGTTCAACTGTCCGCCATTAACCATGGAAAAAAGAACCTCTATTTCTGCTAAGTAGGTGTTGAGGAAGTCACAGATATCCCGGGAAACTAAACTAAATATGTTAGGAGTAGTTACATTTACACCGTCTTACATTTACAACCGGCCCTTTGAGGGCGACCGTGATGCTGATGTGGCCCCAGAGTGAAAATGAGTTTGACACCCCTGCCTTAGAGCCTGTCAGCGTTGGACAGGGGGTTAGCCAATCGTTGTCGACACACATGGCGGAGATCTGCATTCTACTGAATGCAACCTTTCTAGTTTACTCTTTTGATCAAATCCAAATAAGTGTATCTGCAAATGTCCTATCTTTAAATTTTGCCATCTGCCTATGTGCCCGTGCAATAAGGCAACAGCTACACTTCGTCACTGAGGCTAATGTAGCACTTGTAAAAAATGTATGAAAAGTTAACAGTGTGCATTTGATTTATTCAGTGGAAAGAGTGTGTGTGGGCAGTAAACATGTGATGAATGCAATCCGCCCACTACATTAAAAAGCACCTGCATGGACTCGCACCACAGGAAATCCAAGCAGGACTGACAGGGAGTATACATCACAGAGACAACAGTATGTGTTGTCTGGTCATATACTTGCACACAATATGAGATGATATAGTTGGAAACATAGTCTTTCCACTTAAGTTCACCAAAGCACAAACTGTAACTATCGTTGCACTCTATGGTTTTGGGGAAAGTGAAAAGCTTATGATTAAAGCTGCACTAATTAATAACTTTATATCAACCACAGATGAAATGATGTGGCTTGTAGTAATGAACACAAAGTGAATTTTAATCCTCTGTAGAACCCCTCAGCTCTTCTTAACATTTTTTAACTCGTTGTTTTGGTTTTGGGGCTTAAATGTAACTAAACCTTGACCATAGCGTTGTCATTCAACTGATTTGTTTCTCCAACAGTGATTTGTAACTGACACTAACTAATTATCTTGTCCTGCTGACTGGGAAGTCAAATCAGAAAGCGTGTTGTTCTGGAGGACAGTTACAAGCGGCATATTTTGTCATTCGACTTTGGATAATTTCTGGGTACAGCTGACCTGCAAAAAAGGCAAACCAGGTAGAAACGTGATGAAAGCAGCAAATCAACCGCGCCGCAAAACTAACCTTTGAAAAAGGGATTTTCAGGCCATCTGCTCTACGCTTAATTCTAAAATGGCAAAACATTACACATTCCCTTTTCGGTCATGGCTAGCAATCTAACAGCTTATTTTGATTTACGAAGATAATTAAATATCATTCTGTAAAACTGTTTGGACTAAATACCAACACAACTAAAGCAGTAAAATGTTGTGATTACTCAAACAAAACACGCTGTTGAAAATAATAAACTGTCTTTTCCCAAGGAAACCAGCATGTGTAAGGTAAATAAACCATTAAAAGCATATACAGTCCTTATTTGTTTACTACAGGGAATGTTCCCCCTTTCCTCTTGTTCCCAGTAGCAGCCTATTATTACGAAGGCTATAAGTTTGAGGAAATATATGTATTTGTCAAAACAACAAGCTCCATCCACAAAATCCTTTTTGTGTTTTTGTGCAAACCGTCTCTCCTCTTATTTCTTTCAACACACTCAGAACTGTGTTTTCTCTCAGGTGAGGAGGGAACAAGTAACGCCGAGGCGTCAGACTGCTGCCGCTGCTGTTTTTGTCGTGCCATTGATGAGAACAAACATGCCACGTTCACAAGAGCAGAATTTGATGATTCAGAACAGAATCTATATCTTTGAGTTTAAAAATGTACAGCAACCGGTGAACATTAAGCACCACGGCCACCCTCTGCCTTCTGATATGCACATTTCTCTCCAATCCGACCGAAGTCTGTTGACACACAAAACACTTTGGAGAACATTTGACTATACATCACTATAGCTCAGTTAACAGGAAAACACGTTGCATCACAACACTGGACGTTTCCCTTTCCCCTCGCACATCTCTCCCCCTCGCTAATGAGCCCATTAGCAATTACACATCGAATCGGGCTTCTATGGCAACACTGCATGAGCACACCATTTGAGGTGGAAACATGTACACAGCATCTGTAGTCTGGCTAACGGAGCTTCGCAGCAAATAAATTCAAAAAACTGGGGAATTCTGAGCAATGGCTGCCCTCAACGGCAAAAATGGCAAGAGGAAAAAAATAAATCTTACAAAAGGGGGCAACAGTGCACACTGTCAGACAGTCACTTCTTAAAGTGTTGCGCCCGGTTGCACACACATCAAGTGCGGCTGTAGATGTGTGAAGAATGAAATCTGATCCATTATAGTGCAGGTACTTCCACCTTCCTCGTAATGGGTTTTACCCAGCCTCTGTTTCTTTGTGCTGGCTTTTATATGAGACTGGGACTACAATTATTTAAATATTTTGCATCGTTGATCAATATCTAACCTGTGTACATTTTTTTGAGACAAAACCCAAGGCATGTATTTTGGACAGTGGAAGACCGTTGTTTGATGAGTTCTTAGGCTACATCCACACGACTACGTTTCCATTGTTAAACGCACATCTTTTGCTACGTTTACACTGAGCGTCCACACTACTCCGGAGTTTTAGAGCACCAAACACGAAGGAGTTTAGGAACACTACCGAGGCCGGGTAAGTTTGTGGTAACTCCAGGGTTGCCTCGTCGTGTGGACGGCGGAAACGAAGACCTTTGAAAGCGAAGACGTAGACTCCCGCGTTCGCTACTTGATTGGATCTTAGCAGTCACAACGCTTCTTTCCCTGGTTCGACAACGCCGCTGGAAGAAAACAAACGAACAACAGCCATGATTACCGATCGACTACCAGGTTAATTCAACATGGCTGACGGATTACAGGTGTTGCTGACCTTGTTGTCTTTACTAGCAGGTGTTGCTGACCTTGTTGTCTTTAAAGGCAGCTGTTGTTCAGTTAAATTCTGCATTTTATAATGCTACTACAGCCAACATGAGCAAGACCTGCAGCCCTGCAACTTTTTTCCACATAATGTGTCTGTTGGAGTATATAGACGAAGATTATAGAGGATGATCTTAAGTATCAAGAACGACATTTTATTATTAAAGAGTACTTAAATACCCGTCGTATGTTCTGTAATTAAGCAACCAAAATGAATTTTTTTGAACGGTGCTGGAAAACCCGTGTGTCCTTTTTAAACGGAAACGTATTAGTGCAGATGTAGCCTTAATCATGGAGCGCGGTTATTCCGTGACCAAGTGGTTATCATTGTATCATTGATGACAAACGTCCCCGAACCTTGATGAAAAACGAATCAAACCGCACCATAAGATTTAAAAAAAAATGACAGAAGCATGACAAATATCATTCTCTGAAAACAAAGATTATAACTGCATCTCAAGGGGAGCGCCTCACGTGTGATTGTTGGAAAAAAGAAAAAAAAACATGTCAGCAGTGATGTGAGGATTTTAGTCACAATTTACTGATGAGGGAGTTGTGGGGGAGAGCTGGGCTCTCTTTTATCCTGATCTTACACTGATTGCAGGGCCATAGGGGGAAATCAGTAAGTGCTCTCCGCAGTCTAATCAGGACCAAGCATGGCGTTTTGTCATACAACTCGGTACAGCCTAATGAATAAAGGGATTGTTTCAGCCGACTGAAATATGTTGATTGCTCCGAAAAACACCTCACAGGGCAATTAGATGTGTAGATGTGTTCTCCAGCTCAGAGACATCACCAGATGTACTTTACTGTATGAGCGCCCTGTTGACTCATCTGTGCTACACTCCTGGCTGCCTGGTTGGGGAAATAATGACGAGGGTGATGCAGTTGCAGAGAGTTGTTGTGAATGAGCCCAGGGGCCTAGACAGTGACCTCAATGGAGGCGTTCGAGAGTCAGGAATGTAGAGAATTTCCACAGCAGCACTGGAGACAAACAGCTGCCTGAGGAAGAGAAGGTGTGAAGGAAAACGAAGGGGATTCAAAAGTGCGAAAATGATTTTGAGATAAGATGCGCTTAGCGTTCAGTCATTTTTGTGTGCCGCTTTGTTTGGCTCTCCACGCATGGAGCGGAGGAGAGACAGGTGAAGTGAACGTTGTACGAATTTTTGGTTAAAACAGATTGGTGATGCTGTTTTCCCCTCATTGCCCCACCCCCGTGCGTTTTATGTGGCGAGAGCTCTGTGCCGGACTCCATTATGAAAAGCCTTTTAAATGCTACGTTGTCAGTCAGCAACCGGTCATATTTTAGCCTAATGTAGGAGGCAATATGACGATGTGTGCTCTCTCTTCAACACACATCATTTGTAGTAAAATGAAAACTGCTGGCATTTGCTCCTGGTGTTCTGCATCACTGTTTTGGAAGAAGGAAATGAAAAGATACAGAGCTGCAAGAATCAAACAACGTCCTTTTTTTTGCATCAGTTGACAAACAATCAGCTTCTTGTGGCTATGCAACATTATTTAATTCCCACGGCTTATTAACGCGCAGCCACGACTTAATGATCTTGTTTTCATGCATTCTTTAAGTAATGGCCATGCAATACTTTTTTCCAGCAAATGCCACCAAAAGTCCTGCATGTTAAACGCTGGTGTAACGGCACTTTTGGGAGACAAACTGATTGAAATACCCAAAATCAGCGTCTTTTGATACCAAGGCGATACCAGGCTGATATTGTCAGTCACAGACCTCCACAATTGAAATCATCCAGCTTTGATTCATGCAAGCCCCCATTGTAAATCCAGTCAGTAATAAACATATCCTTGTTATAACAAAGAAAAGTGGAGGAGCTTATTGTTGGAATGCTGTTAAGCATTCCAACTATTGTTCTTCGAATCTTTATTCCACTATTTCTTCCGTCACCCTTTTTTTGAAACTCTTCTTCTCCTTCATATTTTAAGCTACAGAAACCGTTCAACTATCAAAATGTTCAGCTCTTTCAGCAGAGGGGTGCTATATCTCTTCATATTTCTAACCTTTAAACTTTTTGAATTATTAAGCTTTTAGCAACTTTTTTTTGAATGGGTTTCTATGGAGAAGATTTTCAAATCCTCTTAAACTTCTTCAACTTTCAAATCCTTCAACTTCCTCATACTTTCAGCTACAGACACCATTTCAGAGACTGTTCAAATATCAAAATGTTCAGCTCTTTCAGGAGAGGTGTGATATGACTTTTCATATTTGTAATCTTTAAACTTTTTGAATTATTAAGCTTTTTGCAATTTATTTTTGAATTGGATATCTATTTTCAGCAATGTTTTTGCAATTAATTTCAGTTTTCAGCATTCCAACGCATTTTCAGCAGGAAATGCTTTTTCTAGTTGAAAATGTTTTTAAGTTATTGAATCATTCACAGTTTACGAGAGAACATAATTAAAAGATGACAAGAAGGGGGCGACTATATATACAGTCTTTGGAAAGAATTTAAAAGGTTTTTATCGGATGGATGACAATGAGAACCCTCTGAATTTTGTACGAGTGCAGAAAACATCGAGGCCAGCTGCTAAAATGATGTATTTGATAACCTTTTTCCACATCAATAAGGTTTATTAGTTGCTGAACCAACAAGTTAACCATCCCATGGATGAGTTACATACCCATTCACCACCCAAACCTCTCCGTCCTTATCTTCTGCCTTTTAATGGACACAATCTTTCCTGCATTGCTACTGAATGGTGGCATTAGACGTAAATCGCCGCTGAATCATCCAACATGAATGCAATTCCCGGCTGCCGATTGGCTGGTGGTGATAAATGTTGAAATTAGTGGCCAGCAGGAGCCTTTCCTCATGAGACTGGATACTTAATTATCTCTGAGATAGATGCTGAGCGTGGTAAACCACTGGATGGGGAGCTGGTTTGTCTCATCACTGGCAATCCATGGCAGATTTTGGACGACACTGATGTAAGGTAGGCCCCTTTAAAACTTTGTATTTTTATTAGACGCCCCAAGACTTAGTAACCTGCTCAGCATTCGCATAATATCACTGGTAAAATCATTCTGATAACACAATATCTTAAATAGTTTAAGGCCACCATTAATCTGCTATATCAGTCGAACCCCGCTATGTCCTGAGTCCACCTTCTTTGTGTGCAAAGACAGTGACGAGTTGTTTCTCTCAGCATAACCCTCGAGAACAACATGTCTCACACTGACTAGGAACGAACACCCAGGGCTTGCTGATAAGGCCACGGGTCTGTTTGCAAAAACACTCATCACCCCGGTCTATTACCGCTCCAGCTCCAGAACAAATTCCTGTGAATCTTGTGTCATCAGAACAGCGAAAAAGAAAAACAAGTACACAGCTTGAACTCAGCAGAGCAGAAAACACACTGATGTGGAAAGTGTCATCATTTAGACAACTATAATACTTCTATACATGTACTTTTCTGTAATTAGTTGTTTTTAGTATTGTTATGAAGTATTTTATTCTTGTTCTGTTCATATTAATCTATATATATATATATATATATATATATATATATATATATTATATACTGTATATATATTTCTGATTTACAAGTCACTACAGTTAATTTACTCAAGTACTGTAAAGCACAATATTGAGCACTTGTACTTTGCTTTAGTATAATACTGCCGTACTTTTACTCTTACACTGTTGTATTGATCATACTTCCACCCCTAAGTAGTAGAAGTAGTAAAGAAGCTCTGTAAATCCAGTCAGGAACACGATTAGAATGTAGACCTGTAGTTTATGTCTCATACATTCTGCATTCACTCCATTATAATAAAGGAGCATCAATATAATATGGATTGAATGAAGGTTTTTATTTTGGTGGTTGCTTTTCATAAAGATAATTACTGACTGGAGGTCATAGTTTACCCACCTTTCATTTAATACTACATGACTGCTTAGTGCCATAATCTACACTGATCCTTTAACATGCTCTTCTTCTCTCCGCTCTACAGCCCTTTCCTCTCTCTCCCTCTGTCTCCATCTGTGTCGGTGATCAGACGTAATTGGTTTTGATCCACAGTACGTCGATGGCTTGAATCTGCTGTGCGGGGAGGGAGCGGTGAGATTGTTGGAATGCTGACCGAGAGTAAATTACGATTAGGTACAGAGCACTGCTGTGTAGGCGTGCAATGAATGCATACAACGCACACTTTTCACTGTACAGTATCTTCCCACCACTCCACAAATTGCGTTTCACAGCCCAGGGACATCGTTACTCACTGTTTCCCTCCTCTTCACTCTGTTTCCTTCAGCGTGTGGTGTTTGCTGTTATAATCTGGTTCAGGAGGCTTTTATTGTGGCCGTAAAAAACACCATAAATAACACTGGTGGGGGGCTACCGTACGGGGCAACATTAAGAGCCATGCACACACACACACACACACGTGAGCTTGCTTGTGTCAATATCCTGACTAGGGGTTCGGCAATCGTTTCAGTTTTCATATCGTCCAAACGTGGTCACATGAGATCGCCGAGCCGCTCGTTACAGCGGCGGTGGGTCGGCGTCTGACAGAGCTTTGAATCTTTAATTGGGCTCAGTTTTTGGCAATTCATAAAATTTTATTTAAATTATTTAAACAGTACTTTTAAAAGTGTGTGCATGTGCTTGCTGCGGCACTATCACATTATGGTCTGGTTTAATTTATTGTAGCATCTTTAAAATCACAATCCAAATCATGTCCATAACTAGGGCTGTACTGAATCATGGACATTTGAATTATTATTATTAACATTGGGTGCAGTAGTCCATCTTGTCTTCCCCTCTCTCTGTCAGCCTCCCTCTCCAACAAGCACGCAACAGTTAACTCAGTCAAAAAGTCAACATTCATTGATAAAAGACAAGATGCAATGATATCCAAAATGTTTTTGTCATGCAAGATATCCTGCTTCAGTCTATTAGCCATTCAAAACCAACATTTTCCATTTTATGTAACCACAATAACACAAAATCACATTTCCCATCTTTTTAGGGTGACATAACATATGACGCAAGACACTTTCTTTAAAAAAAAAAAAAAAAAAACTCAATTAAAGCTTTGAATGTTGACCAAAAAAAATTTGATACAGCCCTATTCATAACATTTATGGATCGCAGATCAAAGTTTTGTTGAGCAGGCACATGGAGAACGTATACGCGGGGTGTCAGATCCATGGAAACAAGGATTCAAAATTCACCTTCCCCTTAAATTCTGCCATTTGAAAGGCGTGGCAGGCAGGAGGAGGTTTCAAGCAGTGTTTGAAGTGCACTTCATTTGAAGCGTGCGGAGGCCCTAAGTCAACCAGCACACTCACGCCGTCTGCCTAAACTAGCTTGCACTCGTCATCAAAGATCCTTACATTCATCCAAATGCTGTCACAAATCGTCGCTGCTGGCCACAGTGCCGACACTCAACCCATCCAGGTCAAACCGTTTCTCTTCACAACCCACAATGCTCTTCCCACTGTGTGTCTTCCACTCGTCCCACCCCGACATACAATAGAACCCACGAATGCACAGGTTAAACATTCGGGAGCTTTCGGAACAGAGAGGAGAAATAATCCTGCGTCCCCATGGGAGCAGATGTCACCGGCACAAACAAGCGACAGATTGCCTCGGCCCACGGCCAGGCTGAAGGTGCTCCACAGAGCGGAGGGAGGTCATTACTGCTGGTCCTTCTGCACGGGAGGAAACAGAGAGAGAGGGACGTGAAGAGGCTGCGGGGCTCAACACAGCACTCACACACTCTCTTCTCCGCTGGCCTTTTTTTTCTTCCTCAGCTAAAATGCAGCAGGTCACATTTGAACTGAAACCACTTACATGGTTTTTTTTGTTTTGTTACCTGCAGCAGATGAACTGTGTGCCATTTAGTTATTGAAGCATGAAATAACACAAACAGAGAAAACTCGGGGTGGGGGTTCTGCAAATTGGAGGAAAGATGAGCAGCTTGACCCGCGCATGCAGTAAATGCTTGAACAGACACAGAATCAGCTCATGCAGATCCTCTACAGGTCCCCGGTGCATGTCTCAATTGATTACCGTATTACAATAGTGTTGTGAAGTAGGAGGAGATGAAGCCTTCTTGAGAATTCCACAATGCTAGCCGATAAGGTTATGCAATGGCCACCCGTTTGAATTATTTTGACGTTGTCACTTTAATTGAAGTATACATATTTTACAATGAGCAGCGCTGAGCTGTGTCCTCATCATTATCTGATGTTTCTTCGGACAGACATTCTGAAAAGACAGTGTGAGTATTTTGCTGCTGACAGACATTAAAAAAGAGGAAATATTTTGTATAATACAACTGCAGTATCCTTGAATGTGTTCTAATTAACTGCTTGCATGAATATCCGTCAATGATTTAATGTCATATGGAGCGAGGGTGGCCTGCTCCATTACATTTCAAAATGTTTGCATTGTGAGACTCTCAATTTGTCAAGACTATATATAAAGGGTGACTGAGCACAGAACCCTGACAGGTTCATTAACAGCTTTTTCTATTGTGATATAGAGGTTCACTACTTTTCCAAGGACTGTTGTGTTATGTGGTTCTTTACTGTTTTCATTCTTCTCCAGTTCTAGTAGATAAGGCTACCGAAAATCAGCCAACTAATCCCTTTGAAAGTCTTCGTGGGAAGAGCGAGTCAATAGGGGCGTCTGCGTACTTGCATGGACCATGTTTCTTCCCTTGTTCTGATGATTCAAATGGGACTGTTTCATATCCATTCATTCATCGCAGATCACTCCAACTGCCAGTTAACGAGAAGATTTTCTAAGCATAAAATATATTTTTTACTTCATTAACCTTTAGGCTCAAAATAGCTCCTCCCACTTCTGTGATCTATACCCAATCAGCTGCCAAAATATCTTAAGATAGTACACACAACCTTAAACATAATCCATTCATGCAGAGAATAATTACTCTGATTATACAGTGATGAGGTTTATTAAAAAATAAGTACCGTCTCCAGCTGTCTGATGCCATCTAAATGGAGTTGCAAATGAGAAAAGAATCATGACACTTTAAAAACTGCAGGTGTAACACTGGATCACAGATCTAGTACTGGGAAGCAGACTCAGTGGGCAGAACAGCTGTGGTACAAACAGTGTAAAACTAGGTCAGAAGGCAAGAACAGAGTACAAAAGGGGGGGGGGGGAGTCGGACCAGGCAAACAGATCCAGGGGGCTAAAGCAGGCAGGCAATAGTCAAAAGGCACAAAGATGGTCAGAAGAGAATGAAGGCTAGAAAATAAAGGGAACAAATAAAAAAACAATCTGGCAGAGAGTGACTTATAACTGTCCTTCAATGTCAGCTCACTGTAGCTGCTGCAACAGATGACTCGATCAGGTGATAACTGAGGCAGAAGAACTCAACTGACGGCTGGTTGGACAAGGGAATGAACATATACAAAAGCAATAATTAAATCAGTGATGCAAAAAAGGAAAGCCATCAGGATGAGTGGCCTCAATGGAGCGCCGGCACGCCGTAAAGGTATATGTGGGTTTTGGGTTTGGAGAAATGAATGCTGATAATCCAGCTAATTGCTATTTTCTTTCCCTTAGTTCATTCAGCCCGATACAAAGATTGTTTTACCAATGTTAGTGCATTTTTGTCAAGATGGATGGTTGTGTTCCCGAGCCAGCCTATAGTGACTGAGAAGTCGGTTCCACCAGTGATGGGTTTTTAAAGTCATGTGTACCAACAAGTATTGCAGTATTTTAATAATATCAAGTG
Organism: Lycodopsis pacificus; assembly: GCA_028022725.1. Classification (NCBI taxonomy): domain Eukaryota; kingdom Metazoa; phylum Chordata; class Actinopteri; order Perciformes; family Zoarcidae; genus Lycodopsis; species Lycodopsis pacificus. The sequence continues at coordinate 6,615,796 of CM051706.1, read as the reverse complement.
ATATTGAAGGATATCTCTCCTTAAGGAGAGCTTCTATCAGCTACAGTGAAGTTAAGTGGATTCATGGTGGAGAATGTGTTTGTCTTAAGCTCGGCTTGTGGTTTGGCTGAGATCCAACAGAGGATAAGGGCAACACATTAGCCTGTCAGACAACCTATACTTCTTATGTTGCTTCACCTCAATAGCATACAAACATGCATTTCAACGACAATTATAACTGTGCCATAACATTTTGACATCAACCAATCATTCTGAATGCACATTTGACAGATGACTGCAAAGAGAAAAGAGCAGTGCTGAGCAGCCATGTAGCTTTGTTTTCCTCCACGCTAGACCTGAAAGAATCTCCTTCAGATTTGTTTTCTTGATCTGTTCGTGGAGGTCAAGGTATAGGCTACAGTATTCGTGGTCATCTTTGCAGTTAAAAAAAAGAATTCAGGCTGTTTGTGTGTGTTCTGCATTAATGTGCTGGTGTCGAGTGAGAAGACCAATGCTTTGCAATGCAAACTAAATAAATACAACGACGAGAAGAGCAAGGGAATTTGATCGATTCTTGCAAAGTTAGCACAACCCACGGTCGTGACGGACTGACCTCCAAATAAAAAACAACGACGAAGCATCGGTCTTTCACACTGTGCTACCTGCATGGCATTGCTCCAGAATAAAACTCACAGAACCACCAAGTTATGTCTGTACCTTTGCTGTTTTGTGATCTAAAGTTGTGTTGGAGGGCATATTTGGAGCATTCCAGTCAAAAACACGCGTCTATCTCTATCTGGTGACCGGACCGTGGTGGGTTTGCTTGCTTTCACAACTGCACCAGAGTTCCCTCTAAAGCCGGAGACCCACCTGTTCAGGTGATCTCGGTCCAGTTGTTTGGTCCGCACCAGTGATGGATTGACAGCTTTCACACCAGCTGTACTAACCGGGTGAAATGAACACAGTTTGTTCTAACTGAAGCAAACAGGTCAGGTGTGAACGCACCCTCAAGGCTTAAAAACACCAGAATTGATTTTAGTGTTATTTAAAACTGACATTTTACTTCAGCTTGATACTTAGGAAATATGGGCCAAGGATGGAGCCCTGAGGCACCCCACACTTGATAACATATCTCCCCCAGATGACTTGACTCCACCAGTAGCAATGGCATTAGGTCCTATATTGGGAATAGGATAAAAAGGCATATGGAGAAATCTGTTCCAACAGGTTTATTACCCACAGTTGATGCAACTGTGGAACCCACAGTTTTATCGCAAATTTGGTCTTGAGTTTGAAATACTATTATCTCGTCCCTTTTCCACTATTCTTCTTTAAATATCAGAATTAATGTTTATTAGACCTTTAATGACTGAGGATAAGCAGTTATATAGCCTTTCCTCCTCTGTTACACAAACTCACAAAAAGGCACACACTGAGCACAGTGAGTACAGCAGCCCCGGGCCCAGATGGTGCTCCTTCTCCACCAATGACGATGTTACATAAGTGGTTTGAGCCCAGGGACAGAGGCCTGCATGCCTGCTCTACTGAGCCACAGTGATGCATGGGATGTTTTCTGTGGAAAAAGGAAAAAGGGAGAAGGAGGGGGAGAACGTATCTGGTGCTTGAGCCTGGAGAGACAGACGCGTACGGCTTTAAATAGCTCTAATCCCACCCCCATCCTTGCACATGCATTCGGCCACTTTCCTGCCACTGGGTCTCTGACAGAGCACAGCGAGGTATCAGGCATCCGCAGCCCTTCTCTGCTCGGCTCTGGAGGGTGTGTGGGTGTGTGGGGATGTGCACAACTTGCGCGTGCACGGCGGGTAGAAGGTGCAAGTGTGATGTGAATGTTGAGGCGATCTTAGCGGAGAGGCTTGGGAGTTAAAAGTGAAGGACAAATTGCAGGGTTTGGTCAGAACAAGGACACGTTAATGACCATGGGCTGCGATAAATCCAAGAAATAAGGCAATTCTGGCAGTGATCGCGTCCCTGGCTTTTTACAAATGCTGTTTATGCAACAGCCCCCATTCCCTGATAAAAAGACACGGTTACTCAAGGGCCTTCTGCTGCTTGCATGCAAGTGACGTAATGCATATCCCATTCTTGTGCTGCACACTAATATTCCCTACACCACCACCTACACAACAACACTGGCATGTGGCTAGTGGTTAAATGCCATACAAATCAGCACTTGCTCATCCAGTCCCCCCCCAATTTCACTGCCTGCCTTCACCTTTCCATCACAACAACACCACCTCTGTTCTCTTCTTCCGTCCTCCATCTCTACTCCTTTCATTTATTGCCTCCCTCAGAGGCCGCCAGCTCCTCCTCTCATTGTCCCAGTGTCTTTTGTTGCCCTCCTCAACAAAAGAGAACACTTGAGGCGGTGATGTGTGTTTGTGTGCTTGCGTATGACAATGATGCTTCATTTCCTCCAGACTGGCTGGTTGGGTATAATAGCTGGTATGTAACTGGGTGTGTGTGTGTGTGTGTGTGTGTGTGCGTGTGTGTGTGTGTGTGTGCATGCAGTGTTAGCACACTGCCTCTTTAAGTCAGAGAGAGAATGACAGCTTGCAGCTATGCTCCATTCTTGCCCCCTGCCATTACTGCAACACACTGCTGTTTGCTGCCACACACATTCACTTTGAGAGCATTATCTCACGCACAATGACACATTGTAGCACACAAGGCAGGCCCACCAAGAGTGCTTTTTGTTATCTTCGCTGCACAACAAATGAATTTGCAGCGTTTTTTATCTAAAGATTACAATGCAATTTGCGAGCTGTTTTTTTAATTTTTATTTTCTGATGAAGAATTTACAGCCAATCCATAATTTGTAAAAGCAATTCCGTAAGCAACATTTCGGAGAAGCTGGTATTCTTAAGATAACTATAATTTAGGGTAAATTCGGGACATGGGAGTAGGGGGTGGGCGTGGCCGAAGTGGGTGTGTCCAGCTCTCGGCATCTCCTTGAGACTGCAAGTCAAGATGAGCAGTTCATAGGATCCTTTGCAATAATTACATAAAGTGCATTAGATACTCCTGTACAATCCACAACAGCGCTGCAATAATCCACGCCTTGCTTATAATTGCTTTCAGTTTTTGTTGACACTGGAAAAGAGGTGTGTAAATGCTAACCACACATTACGGAGTTTATATGGCGTGACTGCTGCCTTTTCATTTTACTTTGTAATAGCTGTCATGACGACCCGTTAAGAAATCAATAACATGTTTTTACTGCCATGCATTCATTTAAAGGGAACACTCTTTGGCAGGGCTCAATGGCTCAACGCTTTGAGAAAATGACCCAATAAAGAGTAATATAGTAACTCAATGAATTATAGCATTTGTCATGGCTGTCATTTGTCTCCCTCTCTCACCCTGGTTGAGTCAAAACCTAATGATATATTTGTACCTAATAATTCAGGCTGTAGTGCTTTTACCATTGTGAGACTCCTGCGATGTTCTGGCTTCACAATCACACACATTCAATGTGATGAATGGACCCCGAGTGTACTGTGCCATCACTGCCACTGACTAAAATCAGTAGCTTTGTGCTATGAAGCTCACTTGCAACTGAAAGTGCCATTGTCAGCCCAACCATGATAGACCTAATGTACCATATGCTACGTCCTGGTTAAAAGCTCACTGAAAGGCTGTGAAAGGTACAGAAACACGTGGCTGATGCAAAGTGGTGCGGCAGGTTTTTGTAGTGAACTGAACAAAACAGTTTGAATCAACAACATGCTTTAAGCTCAAAATGCTTCAAACAAGTGCAACGACATAAGTGCAAAGAAAACCAGTTCCGTTCTACGGACCAGACGTGCCAAACAGGTAGTGATTGCTGGTGGGTTGACCTAAGTTGATGTTGGGGAAATGGGACAGTGGTGTATACAGCGATGATATACATTAAGACACCACCAGTGTGAACAGGCACAGATGTTTGTTCCTTGCATTATGCACCGTTTGAGTGCATAATGTTACTGTTGGATTGCTCCATTATATAGACGGCTAGCCTCACAAAAACCAGATGACTTTCATTTAGTTCCAATACTGAACACAGCATCGGGCATAGGTATAACAAATGATGTCATGTAGCAGGTGGATGTTACTAAAAACACTTTTGATCGGAATCCCTCTTTTCATAAGAATTGTGAGGAAGATATGCGCACTGAATGGATCATTTAACATTAATGCAAGTCTATAGTCATGTTAGCTGTTCTGTGATGTTCTAACATCAGCCGGCTAAAATGCTCACAATGATAATGTTAGCGTGTTCATGTTTGGCAGGTATAATGTTGACCGTGTTTACCATCTTAATTTAGCTTGTTAGCTGGCTAACATTTGCAAATTAGCACGAAACACAAACAAACACAGCTGAGGCTGATGGGAGTTTTACAATTATTTTGCCATAAACCAGAGTATAAGAATAAAATGACACAAGGCGAAAAGTCACGGGGTCTTTAAAGTCGTTAGGATCACAAGAGATATTTAGGAATCGTCCTCTGGGGAACACAGACAGCTGTACAAAATGTCACGGCAAGCCATGCAGTAGTCGTTGAGATACGTCAGTCATGTTTCTCAATGTCTAAAAATGACACAAGTTACAAAAGACAATAAATGAAAAATATTACTGTCATGAACAGCCTCTCCTAACCACCATAAGTACTGGACTTCTCCCCTTATCATCCCAATCTTCCCATCATGCTGCAGGGCAACTAAACAGATCCTTTGTTTTGGGTCTTAGAGAAGCCATAAAAAAAGCAGACTTTGTTCTATGCGCTCTCTTTCTTTCTCTCTGTCATCCCCCCCCCCCCCCCCTCCCTCCTCCCTCGTTCCAGCCAACCAGCAGATGGTTAATGATTCATGGACTGGATGCACACGTGCTATAGTGAGCGTAGCATTACTCTGTGGACTTGCAGTGAACAGGGTGACATGTGTGTGTTGTTTAGGGCTCGGTCGATATGGGTCTTTTGTGTGTTGGACTTGACAGTTGCGGATAATTTGCAGCAAAATGTAGTAATACCGTGGAACCCGATCACAATGCTTTCTTAGAGGTAGAAAGGTAGAATACAAATTGGATTTGTTTTTGTACAGATAATAATCAATATCAATACGATATATCAGTTGTGTGTTGCTTCATGCAAGACGCGCTTGAGCAAGCATGATATGAATGTGTCTGTGCATGAGAGACAGAAATAAGCGTTTATTAAAGTCAAAGCAGCAATTATTGACTTAGGCCCAACCTTCAGTCTAGACTTCACAGCGCTTCTTTTTTTCCCCTTGTTGTCATTAAGACTCAATCAGATAATTTCCCCTCGCTCTTCCTCAGTTGCACTATCTCTGCTTGCATCTCATCCTCTCTTTTTACGCTCTGCCTCTCCCAGCTCCTGTGCTCTTTCTCAACTTAACACCCTGGGGATGCACCTCTCCTCAGGTTACAAATCTCCCTCCTGCCATCCCTCCACCACCACCTCCTCCACAACTACAACCATTGACTCAAGACCAAAAAAAAAGAAAAAAGAGAAGACACAGGCAGCTGCCCATTAGCCTACTGAAAGCACTTCTGCTCAACAGAAACCCACAAGGTGACAGTTTGTTGAAAGGAAATGCAATCTTTCTCCATCCGTTCCTTCCTGCAGCCGGGACACACAATGAGGGGAAATGATTAAACTGGGGTCCATCTCAGTGGCAAGCTTCATAGCCACTTTACAACAGTATGATGGATTCAGGCAAGAGGAGACACACACACACACACACACACACACACACACACACACACACACACACACACACACACACACACACACACACACACACACACACACACACAGTCTCATGCATACACTTCACTCTGCCGACTTAATCTAAAAACAGTGTAATGTAAAGTCAAGGCTCTCTCGCGCATTAAGAAACAACAGTAAAGCCGCGAAAGGAGGTCACCTCCAACACTCCACTTTGTGTACTCCCGGGGAGTGGACTACCCTCCACCATACACAGCAACTTCACATCCACAGGCAGCTGACATTACTCTCATTCCACGCATTTGTCAGTAGAACCCTGAACAGGAAGGAAATTTAAGGAATTCACTTTCAACTTGAACGTGGCACCATGTCAGTGTCAAAAGGGCTGTAATCGTAGTAGTTCAAAACATTCAGATTAAAGCTGTGAAAGTCGCTTTATAAGCAACCGGCTGTTGGTTGTCAAGAAATAGTCCCAGCACTCAAGCCACTGTAAAACTACAACTTATACTTAAGTATGAGACAGAAGACAGAATATGGTGTGAAAGACAAGAAGAAAGATAAACTCTGGGGGAACTTTACTTGATGAGTGCTCTTCTTTTAAATCTACACTAAATACATTTTGGAACCACTTAAACTCGGGTGTGGCGAGTACCGTAGACATAAACCACAGATGTAACTCGAGCCCATCCCAAGAGCTGCTCCCCGATTACTCTACATCTCGACTCGTAAAATGTCTGACATCATTAGGCTGTTCGGAATGAATGACTGTGTCATGGTACAGGAATTACTCCGTTTGTCATATGATGCAAAGTGTTGCTGGAAATACATTCAATGCACTGGAAATACATTCAAAGTCGTGAGACATGACTTGAGTCATTCTTTGGGGGAAAAAAAAAAAAAAGATTTGAGACTTGGGCTTACTGGACTAGACTTACTCGAGACTTGCCCTGCCTGTAAACCTGAAAGCAGCAACTTTGTAACCTCTGTGCCTTTAAGCCAGTGTGACTGAGTTAAGGAGGATCTTTTTTTTTCTCTTGTTAATCACGTTTTCAGGAATGTTCCTTGAGCATCGCTGCAGCAGTCTGACTTACTGCAGCGCACATTCATAGGCGCCCTGGTAGCTCACTGGGTGGAGCGCATGCCATTGGGGCCGGGTGCTTGCCACAGTGGCCCTGATTTCAAGGGGCCCTTTGCTGCATGTCATCCTCTCTCTCTCTCTCTCTCTCTCTCTCTCTCTCCCCTGCCTTTCCTGTCTGTCTAACTAAAAGATAAGCATTGCTCCACACGGGTCTGATGTTTTCTCCTCTTCAGTGGAGTGGAAGCGTGAATGATGTTAAAGTCACATGCATCACGTACGACATGATTTATTCGCTATCTATTTCTATTGGACTCTCATATCTACTTTTCCACGTCTGCCAAGCGTAAAAAAAACTGTTTTGCGATATTTTCGACACGTTTCATAATTTCTGGCGTATTCATGAAAAACTTGACCTTGTTGTGACAGAACTCCGGGGCCTGTGCTGTCAATCAAACATGACGGAAACCGACAGGATAATGACTAACTGAGAAGAGCTGCGGTAACTACATATACTATGCAGTGATGCAGTGATGCAGCAGTCCTCGACAAAGCAACCCTGATCTATGTTTCTCTTGCAACTATTACATTTGTTTGCCTTTGAAAGATGTACTTTGCACATAGCAGCCGTGGTGGCCTGATAAAAAAAAGAAACCTCCATAAGAGTCCAGTATGTCTTCATCAGTAGCCACAAAGTAATTGAGAACTGCCTGTTCAGTCAGTTTCATTCCCTGATATGGGGCTGCAAGGTTTGCCATTACCTGGCAGTCATGATTATAAAGTCATGACTATAAACAAAGTATTGATGGGATTTTATTGCACACCTGTGGTGCAGTGGACTGCTGTCACGTCACGTGTCTAACTGTTATGTCTTATGTAGTCTGCGCCAGCTATCTCGAGCTGTTTTATCTTCTTCGCCAGACAATGACTCAAAGAGAAAGCAATCTTGAGTTTGACTGGATGGGTTTCACGCTTGATTCAATTCTGTGAACTTAAAAAAAACAAACTAAAAACACGACTTGTGAGGACTGAAACACGATACAAAATGCACCTTCTCAACTCGAGCTCCCAGTAACTTTGCACCATGTCGGTTAGGTTTGCAGAAGACAAGGGACTTTCTACCGTCAAATTAGATCAACAGCTGCCGACTTTGCAGTGTCAGTAGCACAGGTACAGGCACACAGTGATGCACAGATTCACTTTTTTTTTTGTTTGCAGAGTTGAGTATCACTACAGACCACCTGCTGCCTTTTTTTTCGAGCTGACCTGACGTCTGCCACCGACAGATGACGAGGAAGAGGCTGCGTGGCTGGAGGGCTCTCTGAAAGCACAGAAAGGCTCCAGAAGAAAGGACAGACTGTCTGAGAGCGCTGGTCTTGACAGTGCTTTCATTCAACAGCATCTGCTCCATCGCTGCAGTCTGTGCCGAGCCAGACTCAATAGGCCGATAGATTCAAGAGACACTTCCAGGAAAACAAGCCTTTTCTTTATGTATAAGTCAATTAACTTCAAACAGCATCAAGTAGTATATGTGAGTACATTCACATCATAAGAGTATGCCACGATTACACGATTGCGCATTGGAATAAACCATGTGTCGCACTCGGGAAGCCGAGAGGGCAACTCTATTAAATTACATTTGTCAAATCACGTACATACATGCAATATGACCCCTGCATGTTACCCATCCTCTGCATTTAAGGGGCAGTGGGCTGCCGTAAAACGGGGGCCACTTGGGGTTCAGTGTCTCGCTCAAGGACACTAAACAGACAGGAAGGGCCAGAGATTGAACCGCCAACTGTATGGACGACGTCCTGAGCTACAGCCACCCTGCTATTACGCAACTGTTTAAATAAGTGTGTACGTTCGAGTTATGGTTACAGACTGTGAGCATTCTGTACTTCAGCATATTGCAGAAATCCACAAATGTCACCATGAATCCATACAAACAACTGTGAAGAAACTTGTGAAGAAATTGTGAAATATTTTGGGTTTGGGTTTTGCTTATTTGGTTTCTTTCCCAGAGTTAGATCAGAAGATCAATACCACTCTCATGTCTGTGCATTAAGTGTGTGGCCGAAGCTAGTAGGTGATTAGCCTAGCTTAGTGTAAAGATTAGGGGTTTAGCTCTGTGAAAAGTTTAAAAGTACACCTGCCAACACGTTTAAAGCTCACAAATTGATTTGTTGTATGGTTGTGTAATACATTCACGGACACAGCTGTAAAAAATAGTCACGATTTTAGCTGGAGTTGTGTGCGGAGAATTACTACCGCCGAGGACATCGTTTAAATTGCTTGGATTGAGTTCAAGGGAATTCTTTATATTTGACTTTACACACACAGTACATGAATGTGTACTCCTCTAAACTATTGTTGGATTTGTATTTTCAACATTCATTCAACAAGAAACTTAATCAGCTGCCTGGAAATGGTGCTTTACTTGGATCCTTGACATGCCGTGACAACTGTAGCACTTCAAGTTGAACCTAGTCTGTAGAGATTGTAAGAATTCCGGTGTAATCTAGTCAAGCTGTGAGCATTTGCTGTAAGTTAGATGCAATTTAAATGGTAAAACCAGTAACAAAAACACCTAAAATATGCTTTTCTCAGAAAGACACAAAACATGTAGATTATCTGTGTTCTTCCGCTGATATATGTTATCACTGTGCACATACAGGATGTACTAGCAGCAGCTGGTGTGCAGGCGAGGAAGTCTGCTTACCCAACAACATTTCGCTCTTCAAGAGCTATATTATTGCTGAAGCTGTTACAAATCCATTGTACAGTGTCTGGAGCAATTGCTGTCTTTGCTGCCAGATGTGTCGGGTGTAATAAGGCCATGAACCTCGAGCAGGAAAAAGAATGTACTATCAAGTAGGCAAGAATCCCTGCACATTGATTATTTTCCAGCACAGACCTTTTATTGCAGAAGCAGCGAGAAACTGCCTGGACACAGTCCACAGAAATCAATAAGCGAGGGCCTCCCCGCCCCTCTCACCACCTCTAAAGTCCACTCACTGCTCAACCCCCCCCCACACCTCACCTGGCAGTTACAGACACGCATCTGTACAGCAGATAGATACATCGTGAGAGATAGAGAAATAGAGTGAGACAGAATTTATAAACAGGTAAAAAAAAAGAATAACCTCCTCGTAACAACACTGAAATATATTGTATATGTAAATGTAACCAGTTATTCACCACCTTGGTTTTTATTCTTACCCCCATCCCTTCGTCTCCGTTTGTCCTCTAATCCTCCAACCCCCCCCCCCCCCCGCCCCCCTCTTTACCATTCCAGGCGTTTTTTTGACGTGCGGCCATGGGGAAGGTGACCGCGCTCAAGGACTGTGCGTGGGAGGATTGTTCACTTCTGTAAAACCAGAACTTTCAACATGAAATTAGACAAACTTAAGTGCACCCGGAGTGGTCATAATAAACCGTCTTGACGTAAAAACGGAGAGTGTCAAGTTTAGATCAGACTTTCAAGCAGCGGAGGTGCAGTGAATGCTTTTATGAGCGTTTTTACGGTTAACTTTTCGGCACGATGGACAGATCATGGCTGCCCTTTTAAAATCAGACCAGAGCGGGGCCTTTTTTCGTCACTGTGACCTCCAAAACCCCTACAGTATTGAGCGGTAGGAGTGCGTGCACAGAGAGATGGGATGAAGCGGAGATAGAGACAGGAAGAGAACAGGCACTGAAAGCCAATGAGCGCCGTGGTATGCCAGCCTGAGATCTTCTTATTGAATTTGATGTCAAGCCCTTTAAGAGTAGAGATCCTGGAAGACAAACAGAGGATTAGATTGGAAACATGGCCTCAAGTCATTTGTCTGTCTTACCTCTCCCCCGCCTATCTCTGCCCGCTTTCTCTTTCTCTTGATTTCCTGTCGGCTTTTCTATCCGTGTGTGTGTGTGTGTGTGTGTGTGTGTGTGTGTGTGTGTGTGTGTGTGTGTGTGCCAAATGCAGTCTGGTTCATGTATCCAGAGGCCATAAAGAAGAAGGAAATAGTTGGTGCATCGAAACAATGAGCCTGGCTACATGCTCCCATACGTCTGCCTGGGGGAGCTGAAATTGACAAAGCAGACAAATGGTTAGAGAAATGAAGAGAGAAATCAAAGGGAGATAGGAGCAGCCGTATCTGTCCCCATCATGCTTGTGGAGCCAGAATAAAGTCCCCAAAGGCTGTTTAGTGGCCGGTGCCCAGAGACTGTGGTTGATGTTTAGCTGGATATGGATTTCTTGGACCATTTTTTTTTGTATTCATTTGGGGAATGATGAGAAAATCCACGACTGGCATACATCAAGCCTAAAACAATTTACTGATGAAATTATAATCCGCCGTCTCCCTATTTTAAATCCCTGCACACTGTTCAATCACAGCTAATGTTGATTGTAAAATCAGTGTGTTTATGTCAACTACCTTCATGAAATAATGTTCATGGAAGTAGATCAAGTACCTCTCATACATTGGGAATTTCATTCCTGCTTCTGACCTAAGATGGCACGTACAAGGGCCTCACATGGGCTCTAACGGGGGACATCGTGATTATCTCTTTATTATTTCTTAACTCTTTATGTATATTCACAATACAGCTGCAAAACACATGTTATGCCGCATTGATCTGCGCAGTATTTACCTCTTCGGAGCTCCCGGTGGTACGTATTAAAAGGCGCCGCCTTAGCTACAATGCTAATGTTGCTCGCAGTAGATTGCTTCCTTTCAGACAGTGACTCAAACAGTGTTGTTGTAACACCGTGTGAAGGTCCCTCCTTGAACACAGCTGCTGTAAGCCTTTATTGCATCTTGTTTTCAATAACTTTTCGACCGGAGCCAAGTGTTTGGTTTTGGGAAGGTTTTTCGATTTTGCAACCAAACTGAGTAGGTTGCAACACCTTCACAATACATGCTTCAATTAAGAGCGTGAGTGTGTCAAATTGTAAATGAATAAAATTGTATTATTTCTAGTTTCAGTAAAAACCTTTTTGAGTAAAGTTGAAGATGAACGTACTGATTTATCTCAGCTCTTCAAGTTCTCTTAATTTCCTAATCACTTACACTCGGTGTAATCATAAATAATAGATACAGATTGAGAAAATCTTTAGTCTGAAATCAGATATTGAAAATGAGCAAGCATGTCTATTGTACAACCCCGTTTATCAAAATAAGTATATACCATCGCTATAGTGGTTGACTGACACCCTGTAATGCTACTGGCATGGATTGTTTGTGCCACATAATCAAACATGTCTGACACCGACTGACACCAAATAAGTGTCGATGTGTCAGCGATTATCAGGGTGGATTCAAGTGTTGATTGGCAGGTTGGTTGTTGACTCAAATCTGATATGGATCTGAATCTGCTGCTCAGACCTCCCAAAGTAGGTTTAATGAACAGACTGAGCATTCAATTAATGTGAACAATTCGTTGCATGGGGACAGAAGCAGCAGCCCCCTGCTATGTCTAACAGCATGTGCATTCAGAACATTGGAAGCAATTCAATTGAGAAACCCCGACTTTCCGTTTTCCCCGTTTTCAGTAAACAGGCATTCCACTGAGAAGCCCGGTACATGTGCCACAATATTCCAGAGCGGATTAGTGCATCATCCCCTTTGTCCTTGTACCTGGAGTGGATAGAGGAGCAACAGTCTCCAGGCAACTCAGAGGCAGGAAAGGCTGTGACAGCAGCCTCCAGTCACAAGACGCAGAGCTGATAAATGGCTGATCAGTCACAGAGACGGGGGCAAAGTCTCTGGGTCAACACTGGCTGAGTGGAATGCAAAGAGCAGCCGCTCAGTCTCTTTAAACCTCACACTGACCACAGCAACAGTCTATTCTGCAGACATACTGGCACTACACTACATTGTATTTGATTGTACTATGCGATACTACTGTATTATACCATGCATAATACTATGCTACTATAGATGTTATACCATGTACTACTGTATGTAGTACTAGCCTCAACTATACTCCTTTACTTTATCAAATAATGCATGCTATATTACAAGTTGTAATATAATACTATACTATCATGTATACAATGCTATAATACACTCTGGCATACTGCTGAAGGTTATGATATCTTTATACTACCGTGTGCTACATTGTGGTATATTATAGTATGCTACATTGTGCGTACTATGGTATACTACAGTCTGCTACATTAAGGTATACTATGGTATAATATAGTTTGCTACATTTGGGCTACTAGGGCTACTACAACATGCCAAACTATGAGTATACTATGGGGTACGACTGTATGCAACATTATAGTTAAATGCGGTATGCCACTATATGGTATAACACACTGTGGTAAATCTCCAGAGCGTGTGGTGAGGAAGTATGAACCCGCATACATTAAATATGGATTATAAGCTCAGGCAGTGGTGGGTGAGTCTAAGCAGGAGTTTTATTTCTATTGACAGCCTAACCCTACAGCCTGGCGTTCTTTCGTTTTTGTAATTTTGCGTCTTTTTTTTCATTTTTATTTGGGAAGGTGGACCTCGGAATTTTTTAAACAATCAAAAGTAGGGCTCAAGTCACACATGGTGAGAACCCCTGGACCAGGGTATACTCTGGTATGATACACTGTTATATATTATAAGATCACTTTACAGAGATATATTAGTAGTTGTGACCAAGAACCAGCATTAGTAGGCTATCAATTGAGTTAAAAAATGTGTTTTTCATATATTTGCAACCTGATAGCTAAAGAAATATGACTGCTGATGTACTTTTAATCCTTAGAGCCTGTGAGAAATGGACAAACCCAGAAGTTTCTCGGTAAAGACATTTCTTTATCTGCTCTATAAGTTTACAAAATACTGAAATGTAAATGTCTTGCTGCTTCTCGGGTTCGTTTTCATTCATCTCACCCCATGAATATACTGTGGAAAAGAAGTTGTGATCAGATGTCATCGGTCACACTATGACGGTTTGGTTTTTAAACCTTACCTCTGGATGTTCCCTGAGCTGGACTTTTACTACTCAGAACTGCTCTTATGGAAGCAAGTGGCTCTTAGGCAGGCCATTTGAGAGCCTATTCTACCAATGCAGACTTTCACATGATTGCTTTTTCAATTTCTGTCAGTTGACTTACAAATATATATTGTGAATGTGCAGATACGCACACACACACACACACACACACACACAAACAAAGAGAGCGGTGGCAGGGCGCCACTCAGCCTTGCATCCCGTTGTGTCACTGCACGCCTCTAAATTATTCAGTGTCACTCAAATATTGATATGGAAATCACAGCTGACTGAACTGACAGAGACCAGAGAGAAAGGCAGCAAAGATCTACTGTCCTTTTCTTTTAGCCTCTCTGCTCCATTTCACTGATACCTTTTGATGCCAGCAGCTGCTCATTCTTATTTCATGTCCACACAGGATGCAGGGAACGCTAAAAAAGGATTGCCGGGCATTGAAGCCCCTTTCGCAGAAGAATGAAATCGTCTCCTGTGATTTAAGCACTTGATTACGAAGCTTAGCTCCGGCAAGTGGCCTTACGAGTCAACAGAGCCGTATTCTGCTGCAACACGTGTCTCGAACCACATCGATCCGTCACTGCGTGAGTCTGATTACCGAATCAGCGCTTCCTTTTCGCACCTCATGACTAAATGAATACAGACACACTTGCAATCATCGCACGCTCAGAAGCCATTCTCTCGAAGAAACACCAGGAGAATCGATTGTACAATGTGCAGGATCAGCCCGTTTACATTGCTAATGGCACCTAGAGGGGTGGGAGGGCATTCTCATTCCTGTCTGTGCACACCATGCTTGACTGCTTATAGTACAAAGGTCAGAACCAGGGAGTGATCCCTTTGTAAGGGCAGGTTAAAAAGAAAGAGAAAACCTCACTTCCTACTACGCTGCTGTAACATGTCGACTACTATCATCCTGTTCTTACAAGTGGAACTTTTCTTGGATCCTGGGAACCTTTTTAAGAACTTTACCTTCACTTGTAACATGCATGGTGTCCTTTCAAAATAAACCTCTCTGTCTTCACAGGAAGTTATGTTAAGCCCGTGACTCACACCTCAGCCTTTTGTGTGCTGCAGGTGTAGCCAGTAAACACCTTGTGCAACACATCTAATCCACCAATGGTCTGCATCAGCAACGTCTTCAATGCAGTTGATACAAATGTATATCAGTATTTGGCAGAATTTAATCTAATTATCGGTGCAATTTTAGTATTATGTTTTTGTGTGTGTGTTGACACCTACCATGGTTACAAGTGGTGTTCTCATCTATGTGACGAGCTTAGAAGAAAAGGCACCGTTTGCGTCAGGGGTGTCAAACTCATCTTCACTCTGGGGCCACATCAGCATCACGGTCGCCCTCAAAGGGCCGGTTGTAAATGTAAGACGGTGTAAATGTCACTACTCCTAACATATTTAGTTTAGTTTCCCGGGATATCTGTGACTTCCTCAACACCTAATTAGCAGAAATAGAGGTTATTTTTTCCATGGTTAATGGCGGACAGTTGAACGGCTTTCAGGGCGATAAGCCACGCCCCCTCTCCGGCGCGTCCAGTGCGAATGACCACAAAAGCGCAAATGGCTCATCTCATAATTTCAACCATGGGGATATTTTTATTTTCACATCTAACTTTTAATTTTTGTAAAAAAAATTTGTAAAAAAAAATTAAATAAAAAAAAGAAAATTACTATTTTTTTTTTTTTTTGCTGGGGGATTCGCGGGCCACATAAAATGACGTGGCGGGCCGGATCCGGCCCGCGGGCCGTATGTTTGACACCCCTGGTTTACGTGTTATCGTCACTTATGTCTGCAGTAATACAGCAATAAGATGGATTATCTTCAGGAAATCTAGTTATTCCCAATATGTTCAAGCTGACTGATTTGTATCTTCTTTCCACTACAGGAACCGTTTTAACAAGCCAGTGACCTTATCTGTACTTTGATTGTAGGAACCAGGATAATTTAGTTCCCTGTTAGTGGTGGTAGGTCTTTCCTCTGACCCGGAAGCTATTGGCGTCATCTCTAATGAGTTAGTGTCTATTGACGAGCCGTAAGAAATCATGAGCGATCTTTCAGAAGGAGGAAATGTTCACCGGTAAGCTGGTAAGTTCACCAGTGTCTGTTCATGTTATCTGTGGTATGGGATTGTTGATGTTTACACCAAGGTGGCATGTTTTGGGTTGATTTTAGGGCAGTACTGCGAGGCTATTGGTTCCACAGTTGAAACGCAAATGTTTTTTTTGTACTTTTAAGAGCACAATAGTGGAAAAGCAGCTTTTGATCGGTCAAACACAAGCCTGGTGGCTGCTACAAGTATAATCAAGCACTGGTGCTGACTATCTCAATGCAGATATATGAGCCACACCAGCAATAAATAACCTTAAATCACCTCTTCATGTTTCTTTTACACTCATCAATTACAACATGTGCTGAGCAGCAGTTGAGACAATACGCATGCCTCTGTGATGTTTCCATGGGTGTGAAAACTGACACTGTTGCATAATTTGCATAATTGGCAGGGTTATTTAGGTGCAACCAGAAACAGGAATGCACTTAAAAAACAAAGAGTCCTTCCTGGTTTGTATTTGCATAAAACAATATTGTCTTGACTTGATTGTCATTGTCTACTTAACGCTTTCAGACCAACTGCTTCTGTGATAGTTACGACAATTGAAATATGTAAAAAAGTGGCAAAAGATGAGAGCCAACAAGAACGCATTGTTGTGTTAGTTTCAGGGCGCTGCCTACTCACTGCCAATTCACTTGTATTAAATGGAGAAAGGGGCGGAGCCCGCTGGGTAAAGAGAATACGAAACTGACTCATTTTTGCAGTTAAGTCCTTCATAAATTCACTTGAAGTATTACCGAAATGCTTAAAAACGGATTCATTCGTTAATTTCAAATATTTTCAAAATCATTTTTAATTTGAATGGAGCTTTGGACGTGCACTGGACGTGCACCAACCACCGTCAAAAAAGGGGAACACATTGAAATCTCTTGTAGCATTGGATAAATAATAAGAACTTGTTGAATGTTGTTGAGATGCCGTGCAACGCGAACAGGAATGTGCAAAGGGGACTTCCACTTCATGAGTTTAGTTCCTGGCGCTTCCTTGTTCTTTGGAGTTTTGTCTTTAGGCCTCTCCTTGCACCTCTGCATACTTGACGATAATCAGGGTTCATACTTGTAAGAAGGTATTCAACATTTCGAGTGTGAGTAAGAGTACATCCACATTACTCATATTCATGCATAGTTTTTGCTACGTTTACACTGAGCGTCCACACTGCGCCGGAGTTTTAGAGCACCGTCAACGGATAGATTTGAAAACGCTACAGAGGTCGGACAAGTTTGAAAACTCCGGGGTTGCGTTTTCGTGTGGACGGCCGAAACCGGATAATAGTTAAGATAGTTAAGCCACCAGCAGAGCTACGAGTGAGAACACACAAGAACACCGAGCAAACGAGTGAGAGACGTGTGTTGACCACATTTATGGACCCATAATCTAGCAAACTGTTACGTGTAAGTGTTGATTTTAAAGTAAATTTGATATGTGAGAGAGAGATAGAACAAGACCTGCAGCGAGAAATAATTAAACAACAATTACATCCATTCCGTGCTTTCAAAGGAAGCAACAGGAATGATAAAAACAGGGCGTCCGATAAGAGTTACCTTAAAACAGCTCGAGCTAGGACACTGTGTCATGCACATCAAACGTATGTGTTTTAGAGCAACTCGTCGCATGTCCTTTTTTGGCCAATTTTGAGTGTATTTGCAGTCAGTGCATGTAGGTATTTATATGGCACACTGTGTGGCTTTTAGTTACATAAAGCTCTTTCAAATATCCAGGTATCTTTGTTCTGCTCTCAGCTATATACTATGCAAACAAACAGGCACACAGAGGACTGTGCCATCCAGACAGGCTTCGATTGGATAACAGCTTACGTAATCATGCAGCCTGGGAAGAGCACAGCAGAGGGTATAAGGCGAAGACAGCCTGTGTCATCCAAATCAGCTGGTTAGTTAGAACTAGTATTTCAGGAAGATTGAGCAGGCTACCAGGCTCCCGACAGGGTGACGGCTCATGTTACATCTTGTGTACCGCGCACTGCTGTTGCAGGCTATTGTCTCTCTAAGGACCTGCATTGAGTCCATTGTCAGAAATTTACAATGATCTTTGTTATCAGAGACACTACCCAACAAACATGGATTAAATGCTGATATGGCAGCTTGCAACTAGTGTCAACAACCAGGATAAATACTATGTCAACATGAGAGCTGAGAATCTGCCTCGTTTCTTTTATCAAGACTTACATTTTCCTCTGAGGATCTTTTTTTAAAAGCAGTTTTTTGGGCTCTAGAAACCAGTGCAATGCAACAATATATGCAATGAATCTCAACTGTAAAAGAAGCCCATGAATACATAAATAAAATATATAGTACCAAATCACAGCCCAAAGAACATTTGGAAGTGTGTTTGAGGTTGGTATTTTATTCCAGCATTAAATATTTTAAATAATCAAAAATGTATGCAGCAGATTCTTCCGCACATTCTTCTTCCTCTTCAAAATCTACATACACAATGTTTTTTTCATAAAAATATAATCATTTATTTTCTAATCATGTGTTTTTATGCAAACTCTATAAATTACAATAACTAAGTAATAGGATAACATTTGTTGGTTAACGTTGACGTCAGGATAGTTACAAAATACTTTTTGGGACATTCTGGGAGAGTGTTAAAAAAAACCAACTCGGTCTGGAGCTTTACTGTAAATCATAGTATTTAGAAAGAAAATCAAAATGGACAAAAATCTGAATCGGCCAAGAAAATTGCAATCAGTGCATCTTAACAAAAGCTCAGAGATGCACATTTAAAATGCAAAGGGCGGACCACCCAATGTAAAACCTGTAGATAATTGGTAATTTTAGGATAGGGGGTGAAGAATGAGAGAGAATGGATTTATATTAAACATAAAAGTGTTATGTAATGAAACACAATGCTACCAGATGGGCTGCTGGTAAAGCAGTGTGGTAAGAGATGGCAATGAGATGACAGGATGACAAAAGATTCACAAGTTTTAAATACATTTCTCCTCACTCCGGAAACTTCTTTGTGTCAGTACAAAGATGTCTCTGAGCTTCTGAAACTGGAACTGACAGCGACTTTCAATAATCACATGTTTGTGATTGATTCCTTGTTAGACGTGCATGACATGCATCTGAAAGATTTCATTGTATGGGTTGATCAAGTCCTTTCTTTCTGCATACAGAAATCCACACTAAGGTGGTCCCGAATCGTGTTCGGCAGACATTTCTGCACTAGTTTGCAACCTTTCACGACACACCATGGGAAACTATAAAGATATGGGAATGATCTCCGGGGACATGTGCAGGTTGAGAAGGCTTTGGTTTCAGTCAGTCTGTCTCTGATTACCATGAACTTTAGTGTGCCAAAAGATGTTCCCAGTCACCAGAGGATGATAAAGTGTCTCTCTCACCTTTCTTGCAGAGGTGCCATCAGTTGTAAGAGTGTGATGAACTCATCTCCAACTTGTTCACTGGTCTCAGTTGCTTAATGATGAGTGTAAAGCGCTTTGAGGGGTCGGAAGACGAGAAAGGTGCTATACAGGTCCATTTACTATTGGTTCAGCGTCGGGTTAGTTCGGGAGCTATTAAGAGATGTTCTGACCAGTGGACGACCAGGATTACACACCTGCTAGCAAGCTTGACGGAGTTTTGCAAGAGGATTGAGAAATAGGCCGAGTTAAGCATCACAATGGGTTTGTCTTCATTATGTTTTCTTTTTTTTTAGCCACACTAAGGGATGACAACGATGGTCCACCAGTTTGGTCCAGACTGAGAAATCTCGACAACTAATAAATAGATTGCAATGCAATTTGGTTCAAACATACATGGTGCCCAGAGGATGAACCCTATTGCTACTGCTAACATGCTAGAGTAAAAAGGGTGCACGTAGTAAACATCATACCTTCTACACATTATCACTATGGGGATGTTAGCATTGTCAAAAAAGGCAATTTAATAAGTAATTGATGAAAAATAATCCACAATCTCCATTTTGGGACATTGTCTAATGTTGCCATATTTGACGAACACCAAGTAGATGCAATCATAGCCGCACATACTTTGCCACAAAAAACCTCAACCTCAATATTTTTTAGCAGGAACATGTTGAGCAGTAATTGACAATATGTGGTCAGCCCTCTGCGGTGCTATATCCGCGCTGTTATGTTCTGTGGCCACGCGGGTGCAAAATGGGACCGTCCTCCCAAAAAACAACAGCGTCAGTCCTTGCGGAAAATCCCCAAAAGCATGTTTACGTTCGAGAGACAAAGCCCTCTAGACGCCACATTATGACTGGTGCCCATCGGGAGTGAAGGAAGAAGCGTTTTCATGTTGTTATAGAGACACAAATTCCACAGACGGAGGATGTTGGAGTGAACGGGAGTTCATGTAACAAAATAGTAACAGTAAATGACCACAACAATGATCAAATGGTTATTACTGTCTCCACGATGACGGGAGTCACATAAGGATGACATTTCAGCCCAAACCACAATGTTTCCTACAACTTAACAAAGTTGTTTTTAACCAAACCGTAACCATGGCATTATCATATTGTAAAAATATTTTTTTCAACAGTGATTTGCAATAGTTTGCAATGAAAACAAATAATGTGGTCCTGTTGATAGTGGTTACATAATTTAAAGTCTGTGATATGTATTTAAATTACGTAGATGAGGTCAGTTTGGTTATTAATGGCTGGAGGATTCCATTCTTGGCTGTTATTATAATTTTTTTTAAATTTAGATTTTGTGAGGTTATTGGCCAAATTGTACCAGTTTTAGTCTTTATTATTTTATTTGATTATATCTTGTGAAAAAGCTTTTTTTTTTTTAAAAGCTTTAGAAATAGAAGGTCATCATAGGGACATGGAGAAGTGGAGGTATAGTCACATTAGCTCCACTTCAACATCATCATTTGCTCAATAAAAGCTTTGCCTGTGTCGACAGAGAAGAGCCCTGCTGAGATTTCAGTGAGGGCCCAAAACCCATGCTAATGACTGGAACAATCATCTGCAGTCAGATGGTGTTGTCTTTGTCCCCTCGCTGACACTTCTCCCTCTGTCCTCCTCCACTCGGCCCCACCCTTCATCTCAATCCCTCTTTGTGTTCCTTAACCACTCACAGTTTGTACTGTGTGTGTGTTGAAGAGACCTTCTGTCTGTTTGATAAAGGAGGGGGGGGGGGCAAACAGAGACGCATCACTACAGTGTGACAAATTACAAGGAAATGCAGGAAACAGGAAAAAGAAACGAACTAAAACCAGCTGCAGTGTCTTTCAGCCATGGCTAGGTGATGCAAATATTGGATTGCCATAACACATGGCCATGCAGTGGAAACTTAATTGCTGCATTGGATCACAGTAGCTTCAGTTTGGCAATGTTTCTTCATAAATTTAGGAAGTGTGACATCTTTGCTGTACAAAGGTCAGAAGAAGAGGTTGGGGTGGATGATGGGTGTACCGAGCACGAGACTCTTGACACCGGAGATTCGTTCTGTGTCCCATTTGTTGGTCGGTTTAGGATGAAAAAACCAGCCTGGCCGGACTCCCGACGCTTAGGCAGCGGCCTGCAGCGTCCTAATGCTGACGCACGAGGCACTCATTAGTGTCGGAAGGAGACGCACCAGGCTTTCGACTGACTCCAATGCAAGCACGTCTGCACCATTATTAGAAGCTCAGAGCAAATTACGTAGTGTTAGCGAGAAGGGGGGCTGGATAGGTCAAACAAACATTTATTTTACTGAGGACGCTATGCCACTGAGTCACACGCATGCTCTTACGTCTGTAGCATCGGTTATGTTACAAGCGGAACTATTTTTACCCTGATCTTGTTTCTTACCCTACTTGGTTTTGTTGCCCAAGCCGAACCGCCGCTGTTTCACAACGTTGACCGCAAGTCACAACGGTAACCATGCGCGACCATTCAGCATGTAGATACTGCTCTAAAGGCATTGTGGTGATGTCAGGGCTTCTGTCCAACTGGCAAAATGTGACAAGTAGGGATGAGAGCGTGTTGCAAAAATACTTGGTTACAATTGGTTCCATTAAGGACTGACGCATCGATCAAGTGGTGGCAATAAATGATGTGTCCGGTGTAGATATTGCTTATATGCATTTCAATTAGATTAACAAGCATGATGTCTACTGTACTGCAGTGAAAAACTCCGCTTCATGTCGTCCCCCAAAGCTCCAAATGAGGACACTCAAGCTAACTCTGCCTGGGGCTTACAAGACAGCAGGCAGATACTCAGAAGTACTGTACATGATGTCCAAAAAGAAACTCTTTCTTTCGGGGCTCATACAGCCGATCTGTATGGTCCGGTGGGTTCAGATACTCAGGTTTTTTTTTTATATCTGAAGGTTGATTCAAACTATTCTTGGGATGACTTTTGATACTTCTACACACATCCACACGTCTATGTTCCTGTACTTTCCCATGTCCCGCTCCATGTTCCTGTTGTCACATATTCTGGGTCACTTCAGACACAAGCTGCTTGTTATTTTTTCACAACAGAGTGGGATACAGCGTCCAGTCATGTCCTGTTATCCGTGACACAGGACCGTCACAGCGCCCTGACACTGCTTTAGACATGGCCGGTCGGGCTGGTCATGGGAAGACAGCTTGGCTCCTGTCGACACAACGGCGGGCTTTGTACAAAAAAGAAACATGGATCAGCTATGAGGAACCTATCGCTGTGAATCGGCTCCTGTGTCCACTACATAAGGGATTGATTCAGCATGGGTATTTTTTCGACAAAGCCTTTGACAGTGTGGAAGACCCTTGGCTGTGTTGTGGCGGAGGAACACGGCCGTACAGATTGAAAGGGGAATACCACTCGGTTTGTACAGCGCGGAGCAGCGGGTTTAAATATATCTGTTTGATTCAGGGCTACAAAAGAGAACGACTTGTACTTCCTCCTTTCTAGCTCTGGCTTGAGTGCCTTTCTGTCTTCATCACGACCGACTACTGAATGTATTCCACTGCATATACAGCGGTGGGAGAAATACATATTAACAATACCACATTAAAAAGGGCTTTAACTTTGAAGTACGGAAATACATTACAACTACAAAGTCACAGCTGCACAGGCCAGCCATATGAAGATGATTAACAGTTAACAGCTGGAAGAAACCTGTCAGTAATTACTTTCATATGTTTTCAAAGTAATGTGCAGTGTCAGCATGCAGATTTTGTATGTGAAGCATGTACTCAAATATTTAACCCCGGAGCAGATTCCCTAAACAGTCTAAACTGCCCCACACTTCTTTGTGCTACGTTGGTCCAAATGCAACAACATGGTGGGCTCTACAGGTGAAACAACAGCAGCCCACGTCAGTAAATGTAGATTCAACCGACATCCTAATTTATTTCATGACAATGCCACATCATTTAGGACGGAACATGAGAACACTTGTGGGAGACGAGATCATTGAAAAGATAATACAAGATGCCAGCTGCCAGTCAACGTGCTTTAGCTTTTCTCAATATGTATGGACATTAGCTGTACGACAGTGGGACTTTCTACTTTAGATTTTTCTGCTGTTTTGATCCTAACTGAACCATATCAGCGTTAGTAACAGCAAAATACAAAAAGAGACTCGAGTGGGGCAGCTGACCAAGCTGAAAACACAAAATGTCTGACCTTATATAACACCTTATAAAGTTGCTATGGCAAATGTGATCAATTTGAGTTTTTTTTATGTACAATTCTAATATTCACTCTCCTTTTTCAGCTCTGCTTTGGTCTCCACCAAGTCCCGATATAAATGTCTGTCTCTTTAGCTGTCTCTTTTCACCAGGTAGTTGCTATCTTGGTCTGTTAGCTGTTAGCAGATAGCAGACAGTGGGTTCATCTGAGCTTTTTCGCTGTAAACTGCAATGCGCTTGAACAACAGCAGTTAACTAAAAGAGGCTGCAAGGTTTCATGAAGTTGAAGGGAACTGCAGAGTTCGGTGATTATTTTCAGTGGGTTCATCACTACGAGCGAGTTGTATGACTGCAGAGTTGGTGGTGTGCTAAATAGTGCTAAAGGTCTAAAATGAAGGCAGCCATGTTTGTTTTCTCAGGCGCTTTTAAGTTGGCTATGTTGGCACTATCAGAAGGACCCAGTGGAAAGTACTGTCTGATAATCTACTTTACGTAACTCACAAATGAATGCAGCATAAAAATAGCTATCTAACTCTAAGCTGCAGACAAAGTTCTCTTCAGCCTGAATGTGAAAGTGATCATACGTAGGTGCATACTCATAATTCTACATTACTGAGCTGTTTGCCTTCTATATGTAAAGTAGTCTCCGACAGCCAGTGTACAACGACAATTAACGTTGCTAACTCTTACCCCCTCGTGTTTCTCTGTCTAGAGTTTTTTGTGGAAGTTCTACTATCACCATTGAACACATCCAATGAGCATGTTGTGCGTGTAAGATAACACGCTGAAACTACACTTTAAAATCGTGTAATGAAACTGTGAATTAGCACCTGTTTTCAGCTACAAAAGCACATCTCAAATACAACATACACACCGTGTAAAAACCCCATGCAACCTCACTTGTTTATGGCAATTGCATAAATACCTCAAAATTAACATGGCAATGATATGTCAATGTTAAAATGCTGTAGCACCTGCAATGTGACAAGATGAACAGCATGGAGAATGACAACATATGCCAAACACAATCTGCACACAGACTTATGTGCACAGTTGATAAGCTTCTGAATATTCACATATTGCCAGATGTTTACGTACAAAGCCAGCGTCTTCATATTTCCCGTCCACCCCCTGAACGTTCACAGTGACAGAAGATCTGGCAGAGATGGTAATGTGCCTCCTCTCATGCATCTTGTGGTAATGAGATGAGCTGGGATTTGCTACAGTCTGCGGCCTCTTCTGCTGCTGCCATGATCGTTTGTGTCACCAGCTAAGCCTCCCATTGATTAAGGCCGTGAAGAAGCCCAGTCAAGCTGCTTCGCTAGCTCCGGCAGGCAGATGTCAATCCTTGTGTGACTATACATGAGACTGTTTTTTTTGTTTTTGTTGTCGTCAGAGCTTAATACAGAGGCTTCAGTAATTGTGTAGCAGACATGAAGGGAACAGTCTAAATCAAAGCCTTTTTTTTTATTTTTTTGTAAATAGACACTGTCAGATGCATAAATGGTTATTTTGCAGCATTTGAGGGCTGATTGGTAGAACGCAGTAATGATTCAGCCTCTTGCCAGCTCATGAAAGCGTTTAAATTTGTTATGCTAAATGCTCTGTGTCTGCTGGGTCTCTCAGAGAGAGGGGCGGGGCTGGTGTGGCGTCACCACTCTCCCCCACGAATTTAAACTCAGTTGCCAACCTGCATTCAAATCAATTCAATGAATGTGTTTTTGTTGTCAGGGCCCTCCTTTAAAAAGACATCTTGATTTCAGTTAAACTACCTTATTAAAGAGCGATGAATAATACATGAGCTACAGAGAATGAATGAGTTAAAGAGCTGTCATTCAGTGTTGTCTCTAATCCCTGTGATTCCAGTTTTTTTTTTTGTTCTCCTGCCCTTCACAGCCCACATTCCTCAGCCAGGCCCAATTTGAAACACAAAAGTCTGACCCCTCCTCCACTTAACACACACACACACACACACACACACACACACACACACACACACACACACACACACACACGCTCTGACAAATCTAATCATCGCACTGTTTTGCAGAGTAGTGTAAGGGTGTTAATGAATATTGATTTCTTCCTTGTATCTTGAATATTAAGTCATAATCTGTGTGCATATTGCTCGGCGTCTAAACAAAAAACTTAAAGGCACTTGATGAATCCATTTTTTTTTTTGTATTTTACAATGACAGTGAAAAGTGACCCAATGGATCATTCTCTATGTAGTTGTCGTGTTTGGGTTCAGTACACTTTCTACAGTGCTCAAATTTTCTGTTTGTCAAGGAAAGTTTTTTTCATTCGAGTGTGTCCTGCATAGTCTAGTCATCCATGCGGAGGAAGACTGTTACTTTACATGCATCTGTTGAACAAATTAAAGGCAGGTTTTCTGAGGGACCTCCGTGGAAATGTATCCATGTTAATGATTTGTACATTATAGGGTATTAGAGAAATAGCCGTCAAGCTAACAAAAAAAAAACGACATGAAAATGTGGTCAGTATTATTTATTTGACTTACAAATTGAAATTCCAGAATAGCACTCGTGTTGAACAGATTGTTTTCCGTCACTGCAAGACTCAGCCAGCCTATCCATGTGTAAACTAATCACATGTGTTATCCAAACATGGTAACTACACGTTAGTCTGTTTGGTGACTTCACTGCTCATATTGCCCTCAGTTGTACATTAAGTCATTTCAGCATCATATTGCCCCCGTCTGTCCAATTCACTGAATTAGTTCTAATCTATCAACCTGGCCTGTGAAATTCACAACACATCCGCGTTAGACCGATGAACAAACGCATGAGCTGAGTGCTGTCAACTGGATATTTACCTTTCACAGTTCATGCAAGGCCATGTAGATCAGAATAAAGTGTCCTACTCGTTAACTAATCCCGAACTGATTCACAGTTTAATAGATGATCTTTTGGTTAAAACTGTACTATTGACCCAAATGTGTCCTGATGACCTCTCGAACTAACATTTTCCGAGAGTTCGAAAGATCTTCCACAATGTATGCCAGCATGATGAGTATATAGCTTCGTGATATACTTTATGCAACGCTTCACTGAATCTATATGATGTGTACATTTCTGTCCGAACCTGACCAGAAGAGTCCGAGAGAGCAATGAGCTGAAGCGCTGATTTTACTCGGGTGCACAGTGAAATATTGAACCGTGTGTTCTTACAACCTGTTCTTACTCCTACTTATCAAGCGACACTAGGTCGTTGCCCCTCGGCGCCTGATAATGAGACACCGAGGGGTCCTTGGTGTTGTGTCCTGTATGAATATATATAAATAGTGACTCAGTCCACGTCGGTCGGGTCGGAGCAGACGATGGACAAACAAACACAGGATGTTCACCATGTTGACTGCTGTTCATGTCCCGCGTGAAACCAAGTCAATGTCTTATTATGCCATAGTTTTGTTACCTAACTTAACTAACATCAATTATGTTACAAACGCTTCATTTATGCATCACATTTTTTTTCTTCCTAAACCTAACCAATCATTTTACATGATGCCTTGTGAATCATTTTATATTTTGGAAAGAGAGCTAATTATTTAAAGGGAATTACAAATATTTGTAAAGGAAGAAACATATTTCTTTGGGATATGTAAGAATAATATCCTGAGTTTCACACATAACATTGAACACAGAGCTTGAAGCAGCCATTCCACAACAACACACTGTTGTTTTAGCACAAGCACTAGCACGTTTATGCAATTAAAGGATTTGTTTTTGTCCTTTTTTTCCCCCCCGACTTCTGATCTATATCACCTTCACTCTCGCCAAATGTTGCTCGACTAGCTCCAAAAGCAACTGTCGCCTCTCTGAATCTCCATCTGTTTCAGTCCCTGCAGGCTCAGTACCTGCTGGAACAAATCAATGTGCTGAGATAAAGAACTGCCCGACAACACAGTGTTACTTTGTGTCATTGTTTGGTGCTGCATAACTGCTGCCCTACATTGCCTAAGTTGTTTTGAAATTGGAGGTAAAAGTGGGTCATAACACAAACAGCGGGCAGGGACGTTGACTGTGGATAATCGAGACAGTAAATTGCTGTGGAAAGCAATTAATCAAACAGTGAGCATCTCCTTCTTAATGATTTGATATGTACAGTAACGCTCGTGGAAACATGTTCTACCCATCTAGTGCATGATATTCACTGAATAGTAACCGTTAGCAGTTGTGTGCTTGTGCATGTATGTGCGTCTGAAAACCTAATCGCTAAATGAACACTGGGAGTTACCATAGCTGCCAAAACATGCACAAATATCCCCAAAGCAATGCCTTGAATGCGTGAAAAAAACAATTTGATGTGTGAATTTCAGCACTGGAAAAACAAGTGGTACACGCAAGTAAAATGCTGTAAATCATATTACCGGTACATTTCCCATCATGCGTATTTTCAGTCTTAAACTTAAACAGTTTTAGGACAAACAGTTACTCTCTTTCTGCAAAATCATCGTTTAAATTGACCATCGCCATATGTGTAATTCATGGCACAGTTTAGGATCAATCATTTGTTGTCTCTCGCTGTTGACTACCATACATATTCTTATGTATGGTAGTACTTGCCCTGACACACCTCTAGCAATATGTAACAATCACTCCTTACCAATGACTCAATGAAAAGTTGCATTTACCTGAGTAACTGCATACCTGTCAGATGGAACTATTCAATTGTTGTCGAATTAGGTTGTGCAACACCCCAGTCAAAAATGTTTGCGTCATGTCACTTGGGTACAGCGAGTTGATTGTTACAAAAGTAAGATCACATGATGGACTAAACACAAAGCATGACAAACACGGCATGACATGGATCCAAGGTAATCACCTGACCATGGTTACAGTTCTTTTGTGTTGTTGTTGTTGTTTGAAAGGAGAAAGAACTCAATCAGCTGATGGAGATCGTATCACTGCTGTCACCATCTGTTCTCAAGGTAAAGAATGAACTGTCAAAAAAACAAAAAGATCATTTGAATAATTAACCTTTTGGCTGCACTTAGCTTAACCATTGGCATGATGACTGGTACATTATATTTGCTATAATAAACAAAGTCTCCCAGCAAATACTATTGTTGTATGGTTCTCAGCTCACTGACACAATCAAGTCAGACGTACAGCTTTAACTTGTAAAGCTGGGCTTTGAAATGTAAACATTCAAACTAATCTACCTCACTGCAATCAATATAAAACCCTGCGTGTTGAACTCCCCGCTGTGATGTACATGTTATGTGTAATGAGAGGCGACTGCTTAGCCTCTGTTGGATGACTCCAGTGAGCGTGGTGTATTTTGAAGTCAAGTTGATTTGCTCGGCTTTGATTATGTGCAGCCAGACCTTTGCTTTTATTACTGTCACAGCGTCACTTCTGTGAATCTGATATTTTTTTATGTTGTGCGGCCGCCGTGCACAGGCCACATTGCTAACTGTGTGTGTGTGAACGTCAGAGCAGAAAGTGGTAACGCGAAGTTCAACCACATGTCAGGAAATAGGTGGTGCAGGAAGAGGTCTGATGATGTCCTCGGCTCGTGTCGGGCCGGAGGCCTCTGTTGCGTGTCAGTGCTCATCTCTCTCTCCCATCATTTCCTGTAACTTCTCCTGGTGATTAATAAATTCAGAAAATAGAAGCTTGATGACATCATAACACTTACGAGGTTGGTGGGAGAATATTACTCGTCGTGAACACTGCTGCCCATTCATTTCAGCGTATATTTAGCAAAAAAAAGAATCATAATCTTATATTTTTAGGGCCATGCTCATTTAAAGGGTCACCTGACATCGGGTTGAAAATCGTATTCTGCTGCCCTGGAACATCACCCAACAGTGATGCGATGGGGTCCTGCGGTGCACCTGTCCATCACTGCAGGTGAGAATTCAAACCATCGCCACACAGCCCAACGCTGGTCCTGGGGGCTTATAGGTATAGTCTGGCAGAGAAGGCTTGTATAAAATTGGATCATTGCTCAAAGGTAATATATTAATATATTATGAGAATTCTTTCACCCAAATCACCCTTGTGTCCATAGTTGATCTTTTGCTAGATTGTCTTGTGTTTTTCTCTATTTTAATTGAATGTTTCTCCGCACAATATACATGCATCGACACGTTCTAAAAGGACATTCTAGGTCCAAAATACACTTAATTCCCCCGCCATCAACCTTGATGAGCCATTCTGCCCAGCCTTCATGTGGAGGACAGCCAGTGGTTTTGAAGCCTGAATAATGTAGTTTTCCCGCATGTGATTATTGTCTGCAAGAAATGAAGGTTACCAGAGATGATCAGTGAACATATGGTGGCGAGATTGAAAAAAGAAAAAAGTGTGAATATCTGAAATTAAGGTTTTTCAATGTCGAAGTGAAAATGTTCACTCGGTACAGAAATAAATGAGCAAGTGCAAAGTGGGCAGATGTGTCTTGTTAACTAAACACTTATGACGTTTGGGTAATGTTTTTTACTGCTTTTAAATGGACTAGGAGTGCTCTTCACTGACTGGATTGCCAAAACTGAAATTGCACACGAGGAGCAAGAGGAACTGATAACTCACCTAATAGAATTATATGAGTATGAGTGTCACTGGAGAGTTTCAATATTCATAGTTTTTGACATAGAAACGTTAGTTTAAAGATACTGCATGTCAGCTGTTGGCAGCTTTGTTCCAAAAAAACATTTGCTATCAGCCTTCAGGAACACGAATCGGTCGAACGCTGTACTGTGCACGGCGTCGACCGGGGAGCCGAGGAGCTCTCTGAAAATGATCCTCTGACAGAGCAAAGTTTGAAAATGAGCCAGCTGAAGGATGACCACCAGTATGTGCCAGCGAGTCTCGTGTCATCAGCATCAATAGCCAATCTGCAGACCTTCAAACATCCCAGCCGGGCGGCTCATGACCTTTCCCCCAGGGATCGCCATGGTGACAGTGTGCTGAAGCAGCAAGGCAGACTCCCGCTGCACTGGGAATCTAAAATGTGTGTCATGCTACATGTAAGGCCCCCTGTTTGAGATACAACATGCAACACTGTCTCTGAAAATGAAAGGTGTCAGATACAATGAATTGGGCTCCATGTATCATCTTGTTAATGTGAATATATATATTTGTATGATATCAATTCATTTTTCAGTATTCTCATTGTTATGGCACGCATAGTGTTTTTTTTTTAATTTTCTGAGGATTATTACCTCTTCTGGCCTTCTGGACAGCTAAGCCTATCGTTGAACATTGTCATGTTGTCTATTCTGTTAGCTGCCATGGCTTCAGTGATGGCAATGTCTGTTCATCGGCCAACCACTTTGGGTCTGAAACACATCAACTATTGGATGGACTGCCATCAAGTTTGTGGGGACATGACTGTTTTCCAAAGCCCTTTTTTACTGACAGTAGAGAGATGACAAGAAATGAGCAAGAGAGAGAGAACAGTCCACCAGTTGGACTTGAGACGGACACGTTGCAGTTGATAGTCAGCTCCTAAATCCTGAAGCTACGCGCAATCCCAAATTTTGGTACAAACTTTAATGTTTCACGCATAATGAAATGTTAAAAACTATGGTATTCCTTTGACGTTTCATCTGGTCAACATTTTGGTTTATGATCAAATACCAACAAAACTAAGGACGTCAGCCTCAGCTGCACTGCTGCCGTTTGGTGCAAATTAGCAAATGTTAGCATGCTAAGATGCTAAACTCGGATGGTGAACATAGTAAACATTGCCTGCTAACAATAAGCATGTTAGCGTTGTCGTTGTGAGTATTTTGCCATATTGGTTTTGGCTTTTAGTTGAAAACACCACTGTTCCAAAGCGCAGAGCCTTTACTGCTGTGACTTTGACCACATCATTATGTGCACATTTACTCTATTTGTATTTATGTTCCCTATTTCTTCCCTGTGTTGAGGTACCTTCTGCTCCTGCAGCCACCAGGTTCCCCCAAAGGGGTCAAACAATATCGTTTTACGGGTATACTGCATGTTGATGTGTTCTGAAGTACGTGCCTGAACACACAGATGTGTTCAGAACGACGTGCTGTCATTTTGAGTGTGCGGCTTGATTCACAGACACGGTGACTCAGCTCTGGTGCTTCAGCTGGCTTTAAGAAACACTCAGATGCCTTGTGTGGAGGCTGAACATTGGACTCCTCCTCCGCCTGGACTTGTTTGTTTGTCAACCCACAATGCACTGGGATAGGAGACAGGAGGGGGGAGGTGGGGTTGTTTCGAAGAACAACAGCAGGGATCCTTCAGCCAAATGGACGTGTTTACTTTGGGATGTTTCCTCATCAGTCACTGTAATGAGAACAACGTAATGAAAAAAGAAGTTGACAGTTTTCCTAAGGGTTTATTTAGCAAACAATCAAGCTGCCGCTATAATCTGACAACTTTGTCCCCACACATTAAGAGGACGAGTGGAGCAGTGGAGGTTGACTGACACAATATTTCTCTCTTAAATTATGAATTATCAGATGTAGGCCACATCTGTTAGATTAGGGGGAACTGTGGTCTTGAAAAGTCCCTGTTGTGATTGTTAGCTTTGGATTTCAACACTTTCTGCGTGATCTTTGCTCTTGAGTATAATAATAAAAGCCACAAGATTCTATCAGGACTCACTTTGGCTTTAGTACACAGCTGACATTCATGGTTTGTAGTTAGTTGAAATGAATTTGAAATTACACGAGTAGACTCAGATCATCTAAATACCTTCCTCCTCTATTGTAACTGAGCAAAAACAAAGCAACCAAAGTAATAGCGGGCAGCTTGTGAAAATCTCCCAGAGCACTGTCAACTTCCGTTTTCACCGTGTGAGCATGAGCCCCCAAAGGAAATGTGTGTATTAATAACTCCTGTTCCTCATCATTATCACCCTGGTGAAAACAAGACAGCAAGAGCGTCACGAACGTTAGCCCTTCAGGATGATTCATTCACACACTAAGTATGGAAAGAAGCCAGCGAACAAGGAGTGCGACGGGTGTTTTTCTCAGCACTGTTGTCGTGTTTGAGGCATGTTGGGTAAAACAAGAATATCCATGAGGACTGCGTGTGAGCAGTGTAGCACCACAAACACCCCGGCCCTTTGGTGGGGACCTTGGTTTCCAAGGACAGATCTGGTATTTAAAGCTGCACTAAACAATATCTTTATGTTGACAAGCAAACAACTATCTGCAATGTGGAAGAGGTTACTAGTGATGAACTCACGGAGAATTGGCACCAACTCTACAGTCCCCACAGCTCACCAAATTGTTAGCGTGTTAACATTGGAAAGTGACAGCGGATGGGAATGTCATTAACTGTGCAAGTATTTGGTCATAAAACTAAAGAATAGGACAACAACAATCAGGGGTTAGAGTTCTTATAATTCATCCTCTGGGGATCAAGAATGCATGTACCAGATTTCAATTTTCTCGATATTTCATTAAATACCAACAATGTCATTGTTAGCACGGGTAAAAAAATGGTTGAATAAATGGATATTGTGGACAGAATAATACTTTTAAGGGCCAAAGGGCTTTTCAGCGCTTCCTACACTAAATTGACACCAGACAAGCCATGTACGTATAACTAGACAGGGGATCGATAGTGGATCCAAATAAACATAAATCATCTTCAGATTTCTTTCTCTGGCTCTTTATTAATCAATGTACTTGTGATGGATTATTTCTTGAAGCCGTCTCTTTAAATGTATTTTCCAGAACTCATTATGTATCTGATTTATTCTGTGTTGGGACCCCTGGGGGGTTGATTGTGCTGCTCAATGAATCTTTAACATTCTGCCTGCTTTATATGGGAAGCCTGCAAAACAATTCATGAAATATGGATTTGACGTCGTTAATTAGACCTCAAATCTGTGTCTGATTTCCTCCAGAGTGTGTGAGCATCATCACTGTGAATCTATTTCACTGCTTAATGGAAACAAAACCACAAATTGTCATTTTTATAGTTTTGTTTATGCAATTAAACATTGAGATTTAACGTGTTAAAAAGGGTATTGTAAAGTGTATTACCCAAAATGTCAAACTATTCCTTTAGAAAGCTCAATTAAGTGATTAAAACATTTAATGGCTGAGGGTAAATAAGGAATCTTTCGTCAAATGTAAGTCAAGGATTTTTATAAGTAAGACAAGTTACATTTACTCATTGAAAAATGATATTTGAAGTAGCAGGAACTCATTTCCTTTTTCGTGTAGGAGGTGAAGGTTGTAATATATGGAGGTTCACCTGGTATGGTTCCAAAACTGTCTTCAGCTGTGTCGATCTAACCCTTAAACCCTGATTGATGAAATTTGCATCAAATATCAAACGTCCTCTTCTCAGGGTCATATCGCAGTCAAACTAAAATATCTTACAGACACTCCGAGGAATATCTGCAACTCACTGCAGAGTAAAACACAAGACCTCATAACTTCAGATTGTGCAAATGATCTAGTAATCAACGTTCAGACAGTTTTATTTTGTCTTAAAAAGGGATTGTCGTCAGACAGAACATATGAAAAGTCAATGAAAATGTACTTTTTCTTTGGTTTTACACTACCATCAAATGTTTTCACATAACTGAGAAACATAATGTTCCAGCCGCCACTGGTTCCTCTGCAGCCTCACAGACTGTAGAACGTGTGATAAGCTAAGCTAAAAGACAGCCGGCTGTAGCTTCACATTCATTCTGATCTTCTGATCCGACTCCCTGCAAGAACGCAAATAAGCAGAATACCTCAAATGTGGAACTATTCTTTTTACGGAAGAAAAATAAAAAATGTATTTGGTGCAGCATTTAACGGTGGCTTGTCAATAAGAATCAGATTATATAATATGTCCTCTTCGGCATTTCCAATTGTGTTGTTCTGACAGCGGATGAGTTGTTGCAGGTGGAGCTCCAATGTAATTTGCGTGTTCTCTCCATGTTTGTGTAGGTGTCCTCTGGGTGCTCCCATCTACTCTCACGATCCAAACGCACACGGGTCAGGTCAGTTTCCCACAGGTGTGAATAGACAAGGTACTTCCCTGCCCTGTCACCCAATGCACTCTGTGGGGGGGGGGGGGGGGGGGGGGGGACTTCCTCGAAATACAATCCCTGTCCATTAGTTTACGAGTGAGAGATAAATTCGATTTCTTGTTTTTCAAACTACCACCATACCAAAAGTATCAAGATAAGAGCAACAACTGCCAAC
Organism: Lycodopsis pacificus; assembly: GCA_028022725.1. Lineage (NCBI taxonomy): Eukaryota > Metazoa > Chordata > Actinopteri > Perciformes > Zoarcidae > Lycodopsis > Lycodopsis pacificus. The sequence continues at coordinate 6,581,113 of CM051706.1, read as the reverse complement.
CCTGACCTTTATCAGATGGTGCTGTGCCTAAGTCAACACGCGGACACGAACACTAAGTGATATAATGTTTCGGATTAAAAGTCGCACCAATAAAAGCCAGCGGATGGAACTGGGAGTCAGGGTGCGTCTCAGGTCTCTTGGCATGTAGCAATCCACGCTGAGGCGTGGATACCGGGGATGGGGGGGGGAGGGGAGCACCGCTCTAACTATCTCTGCTCTGCTGAAGCACTCAGTAAAAAGAGGAAGCCGAGGGAACGCAAACAAAGACGCAGCCCAACGGCTCTCTCACCACATTGCCAGGAAACTGGGTTGGGTTTTAGATAGAGGGGGGGGGGGGTGGAGGGGAGCCGAGGAGGAGGAAAGGGAGAAGGAGACCAAAACACAGCAGGTGTGCTCCGGCTGCATGTAATGTGTCAGCCTGGCTGAGCGCCGAGCACGCTGGAGCGCGCAAACATACAGTGAATTTTCAACAAGGTTACAGCGATGTTGATTTATGGTTCACCTTGCTGCGCAGAGCTGTTCATTCACTCAACCCTAAGCTTTGGCAGAGTCCCTGCACCTAATATCATTTGCTTCCAAAAACTCTACACTCACTCATATAAATGATCTAAATTTGTCAGCGTGACAAATGATTAAACACAAGAATCAGTTGAGAGGGGAACTTGGTACAGAATGCTGATAGGATTCAATTCATCTTTGTTCTCTTTTGCTTTTATTATTGGAGTTTCCATAACATTAGTCAGGCAGGATGTCAGGTCGACCCGGAGGACTGACTACAGTTCAGACATTTTGCTGGCTCATCTTTGGAGCTACTACTATGCCATTCTGTTGTTCAGACAGCCCATTATTCTGAAACCCCAATAGTCTGAAAAATGAAAATCAGTTCAGCCAGATTTACATCACGTTATTTGGATCAGGGCCATTGGATACCATTGGGGTCATATCCCCCAAAAAATTATAAATTTGGAGGTCTGAGTAGCAGTTTTAGATTATATATACTTAAATTTCACAACTTTTAGACCAACATCATACTCCTGGCAGAGTGGAAAAGGATTTGAAACAGCATTTTTGGCCACTTCCTATTCCTGTTCCTGTTGTTTAGGCCATATTGGGGGGGGGGGTTTGGATCCCCCCTCAGTATCTCTAAAATCCTGGTTGCCGCCCTGCAGCAGGTCAAAGCTGAACCCGGAAAGAAACTTCACAAACTGTTATGGATGTCTTCAATGGACAGCTTGGCTTGTTGTTGTCTCTTCTCAATAAGTTGGGCTAACCTAATTTAAGACCGCATCACTGTGTTATTTCAGCAATTAACTAGTTCAATACAAGAAACAAATGATCGACAAAGCCGTTTAAATAAGACCCAAGTTGTAGTGAGTCTTTATTGTGGGCCACTTTTCTGTTATTCTATCACATGACATGTCTTATCATTCAGCATGAAAGTGAAGTTATTTGCAACAACAATGGAGCTGTCACACGGGGCTACAGCGCTGCTGTTGGAGAGGTGCCTGTTTTCCCTTCGGACAGCCTCCCTCCCTTCCCTCCAGCCGTCGCTCCGCTCCCTCCAACCCCCGTCCACGTGCTCTCGCTCATCTGGATGCTTATGGGCAGGGCTACTTCAAACACGTGCTCCATGCCACCCTGCTCCCCCTCCCAACACCACCACCTCCACCACCTATCTTGCTATCAGCCTATTTTCCTTTGTCCAGCCCAGTCTGCTCTGTGTTGTGTGATTTACTCAAGCCTGGGAGACATGTGATCACTCTGCTGGATACCAAGAACTCCAGGCAGCCAGTGTTTTTGGCGGAGGAGGAAGAGGAAAACAATCTGACACAGGCGGCCGATTATCAGGACATTCTGTGCGACCATGAGCACATGCAGACTCTGCTGACTGGTCGTCACCGAAACAAGTCTCAGATTACATATTCAAGTACACTATGTAGTGTACACTGTGATTCCCTCGGCCTTGGAGAGTTGCCACAGTTGAGCTGAAGAAGCAACTTTACAAATCACAAACAGTTTACTTTGCATTTGCCCTGGCACATCTGTTCTCTTTTAATATACTTGACGTTTTAGTAACATACTTGTTTTAACAACTTATTTGTTTGTTTGTTCACCATATTTTAATGTAAATTATTTTTCTATTTTTAAATGATGTCATACTATTGCACTGTGTTTTACTGTTTTACCAAATCACCGAGCCAAATTCCTGCAAATACTGCTCATAAATTATTGAAATTATTGCTCAATCTTTGATGAATTCAGAAACTATGGTGTCGTGTTTTGTTCGCAACAACAATGACGCGTTTTCTGCTTTACATTCAGTATATTTTCCGTAGCTTGCGTAGCATAGAAGTGCTAACGCTAGTTAATGATGTGCTAACGTACTGTGCTAATGTTAGCTCCACAGGTTTATCACCGATGCCACGTGACGTTTGGCCAGTCTGCATTTGAGTTACTTAGAGAAGGGTCAATATACTTCACCTTGCATTTTTAGTTTGGGGTTTACCATTTTACCACGTGCGCTTCCATTGTTGTAAAACAACTGCTTCTTCAAAATGTCTGGGTTGATGGATTTTGCCAGACTTTGAGTGTCGTTCCATTGTACTTTTATAATAGGAGGTCATACATTTTCCACATTTTTGTTGAAACTGTTTTGTAAGCTGCTGTTGAATGTGTCATACAAACAGGTGTTTCTATTATTGTGTCTGCCCCATCTATATCAATGAGGGCTGGCTCAATAATGTGTCTTGGAATATACTTCTAAAGTATGCTGTTTTGTTCAGTATATGAGAAATCAACATACTTCACTGTGTTATACGAGCAGGAAACGATCCAATGTGCTCACAGTGCAAAGCCAGTCATACTGCAGCTTTAGCAAGGCAGTGCCAGTTGAACTCAGCACAGTGACAGTAAACTGTTATGATTTGTTTTCCTGGAGCCGTTTCAACACCGTCCACAATTGATTTTAATTTCTCATGGCTGTGAGCAGCTTCTCCTTTTCCGTCGTGCATCTAATTGCAGGGGGGCGATTGGTGTACAGCTCACACACTCAAAATAAATTGATTGATGGATGGATATCATCATAGTATTGGTTTGTACTAGCTTATGTTAGCACACGTTGTATTTAGTTTTTCAGGGAGACGAGATGATGGCTTGTGTGGCTGGTGATGTGATCTAAAAAGGGTTTAGAGGGTGTTTTTCATTTCATCTCGACAAATACTTTCACTTGCTGTACAAGCGATTGTGCCAAAGTTCCCAAAGCTATAACAACTACTTCAGTGGCTATAAACAGATTTCCAAGACACGCAGAAATAGATGTTGATGTTAACATGTAAATGTTCCAGCTGTTGAAAATAAACAATATAAATGAAAAAGGTTGTAGACGAAGTTGTTTCAAGAACTCGTGAGTTATGTAAGTTGTTTTGTTCTGTTATGTCAGCCGATATATAACTAACTCCAACTCATATGAATATTTACAGATACAGGCACATATTCCGATACCCTCTGAGGCTGATGAATGTTTCAGAGAATATTTTTGATGGGTGCAGAACATTGAAAACTACACAATGTATCAGACATCGTCTTCACAATATCCAGAGATTTCCTTTAAAGGTAACCCACCAGGCAGCTTGTTATTCACCTTATCATGACTCTTCTCCTCCACAACAGTTCAACAGCACGTCACAGGCCTTGGGGGCCGGTTATTATCCTGACTAAGAGCAGCCAGGCCAAACACAAGTTTCCTAACATGACCGACGTGAAGAGAGAGAGAGCAAACAAAATAACAGGGCGGAGAAACAGCATTCCAAGAGTGCTAAGAATAGCAGGCTGGACCCTGTGCTCCCTGCACTAAGTTCATAACTAGTGTTAGGCAACAAGCAGAGTGAGTCTGAGCACGTTGCCAAAACTTTGCCAGGTCGATGTGCACAGCACACATGTGTGCTGAGCGGAGGACTTTTGTACTTGAAGCTCAAGACTAAGTTTGTTTAAAGATACAAATACAAGTGGAAGCCAGGTCTGCATTTTAAAGTACAGGCCATAACTGCAATATTTTAAATCATTAACCACAAAACGAATTACTAATTATTTCAATAAATGAAAGAATTGCTAACATTATATAGTAATCCACACGTAAAACAGTGCTTCCAGCAGCAATTGTGGTGCCATTTTGAAAAATTGGACAGCTGCCAGAGGTGAAAGATGAACGAGATAAAAGAGGAAAAGATCTTCTGAATACCATCTACGTTGATTTATCTTCCACACAGGGACGGACGTTCATCACAGAATGTAACTGCACTGAGTGCGTCGGCCTTTGGTTGCAGCAAAAGTGTCTGAACGGACTTTGATTGACTTGCTATCTGGGAAACATCCCCTGAACTTTGATTAAAAAAAAATGCATAAGCTATAAAAGATGAATGACATAATAGCTTAATCATTTTCCTTTTTCCTCGCGGTGCCATATGACCGTGGTTGACATCTTACGTAAACGTTTCCTTGGAATTAGGAAGGAAGCATTTGTCATTGTTCCTCAGCCCTACAAAATCCAGTTTTGTGTGAATTATTGAAACATATATTTTTCGTTTTTACTTATATTGAAGGGGGTGAAAGTGTAGTGAGTCCAAACCATATCAGCTGATGTGGTGAGGCCCGTTTAGTAATTGTTCTGGAGCTTTCATTCACATCACGGGGTCTTCACTTGCAGGTTGGTAAAACATTCAGTTTCACGTTAGCACCGAAGTCTTTAACAGCCGACTCACCAAACACAACGTCAACGTTCGAGGATTTTACAAAAACCTGGATTAAGTTCAGTGACAACATTTTAAATTAAACTTTAACACAATTTTCATACGCATACAAGTTTGACCTCTGCATTAAACCCACTCCTATAGCATTTGTAGGAGTAGCCGACCCTCTTCTTCTTCTACCAATATCTGTGTATACCAGCTGTGGTGTGGTTAAGGTACGGTTGATGTTCATTAAAGTTATAATACTTAAATATTTCTATAATCAAACTGTTTATAGTAGTTTTCATTGCTGGAGCCGGAAGCCACCTTTCCGCACTTGATTCAATATTTCTCTTCACAGGCACAGGACTGTATATATAGATCACCTTCCTCCCAGCATATTTTCAAAATGCAACAGAGGAACAACTGTAAGAGGCGCAGCCTGACCACCGCTCAGTGTCGCAGGGACAGAGACATAGTGCCGGGTAGTCCGAGCTAACCAGCCATGAAGAGCTATTGTCAGACTCTCCGTCTCTGCTGGAGAGACAGGGAGTCTGGTGGAGCTTTTGACAGTCACTAGAAGCACATTTATGGCCCTCTGAGAGTCTTTGACAGTCTGGGAAGCTGTGTTGTAGCTGAGCTAGCAGCTCTACTACGAGAGGCTCTCCTACTGTGTGTCTGTGGAGGTGGGGGGGGGCATGTTGTTTATGGCGCTTAACGTTGCTATACTTTAGCCCTAAATATCTAGTCTGAACACAGCGTTGGACGAGCCCATGCGTTCTGTTTACTGCCACTGAAGAGAAATAAATCTGATATGATAACTGGTGAAACCGGCAGGTCCCTTTAATGCAGTTATCATATCATCTCATTTGTGGCGAAGGACATAATCTTTAGATACTAATAACCCTTTCAGAATGACACAGAGACCAGGGTTAAACCTGCAGAGTTGTTAACTCAGTCAGTCAATGTGTCTTCTCAACCCTCCACACACCGCCGGCTTCCTGTCCATCACGTAATTGTTTTCATTAGGGGTGGGGAATTTACATTTAATGTCACTTCCATTTAAACATGGAACCAACTTGGGCAAAAGAAAGAGAGAGAAAGGGAATGTGTGGAGATGTAATTCTGTGTAATTATCTGGGATCGCAGTAACGTTATGAAACTAAAATTGCAGACCGGAGTCTCTGTGAACAGTGACGACGGAAGGTTAATCTGTGACATTAGTGTCGTATAAAAGGTTCAGACACGAGCTAAACCGGCATTCATTAGACCTACGTCGTACATTAGGTCTGTCTCCGATGACAACAGCGTCATCATCATTGTCTGCGAGTCTCTGTAGGAAGCATTTCAATAGAGGACACCATGCAGCAGTGACTCATCGGGCATTAACAAAACTCAGTATGAACAGACAGTCTTGATGGTTGTGTACAAAACAGGCACATTGTGCCTCTATTAGTCATACACACTACACTGTAAAAAATGTCCATCTGAGCAGGCTTTATTGACATGGAAACAAAATCCCACTTCCTGTTTGACCCGCTATGGCCTGTTCACGCCAGCTTTTAAAAACGACAAAAATTCAATTAAGTCCAATAATACTGCAGTGAGTAGTGGATTCGCTGACAAGTCAATTTGCAAATATTCTTCGAACTTTGACCCACAAATGTGTGCAGTTGACCACATGCTGTTCTGACAGCGCTGACCGTCAAGTGGACGGAGAGCTGGAGAGTTGGATGAAGCTGCTTATCAGCTGTGTTAAATCACCAAGTAAGTCACCACGCCGAGAGACAGCGTCAGCATTGAAGAGTATACCCGATCCAAGGCCAGACAGATATAGGACTGGTATGCAGGCTAACACTTTGAATCAGTCAATACTTGTACTTACTTTTAACCAAAGTCTTTTTTGGAAAACATGCAGTAGAAACCTAATGTAGGTACAAAAACAAATGTGCCATCTCTTATTCTTACCCTGAGCTGACAGCAGGGTCTGGTTGACCTTGCTGTCAGCTCACATTGGTATCAGATATGGGTTGTGTCCGAGAATAGATTTGAATAGTCATCCGAAAGAATCAGACAGAAGCAGCCTGCAGTGTCAACGGTGCCACAGGCAGTTATCGGTGCTAAAACCGTGTTTTTCTCAGTTCAATAGAAAGCGCCATGGGGTTGTTATCATTGTCAACAGGTTCTTATACCAAAAGGGACAAAATAGATAATTTTCCAAAATGACCAGCAAGTTCTCATTCACAGGGCATCAAATCCCGGCTCTTTGTCCGGGTCCGTATGAGACGCTTTCAAAAAACTACAATGCAAACCCATCCACACAATTATTTGACTCCCAGAGAAAATGCTCCGGGAGTGTGATGAGGCTGTATAAAGACTAAAGAACACCCACAGTGTGGGTGGCGTCCAACAAAGACAGAGCGTTCAACCAGGAGACCGGGGTACGAGACTACCCAGTATGTTAGACAGCGACAAAGCGTCAATACTGTACGTGTTCAGTTACGATCTTGAGATGATGCACTTGACTGCTCCAGGAGAAGCTCTGATCCGTTACATTGTGTTTAGCTGTTTAAGGTAAAATGAGTTTAAGTTTAAGTCCAGCAAAAACAAGGAAATAACCTTTTTGCAATGTCTACATATACAGAGATGAAGTCGGATGTAACCTGGCTCTGTCCAAAGTTCAAAACATACACCACTAACTTGAAAACTCAATAATTAACACAACATACTGTGTTTGTTTTATCCACACAAAGGCGAAATGGAAAAGGACAGTTTGTGAGCTCTGGTGTTACCATCACATGCTTTGCACACCCAACCATCCACCCTCAGCTCATTCCTATGACTTTTAGCAGTGATATAACAACATCACACTACTTCCTTTGTCAGGAAAACATAAACACAGGCGATTTTGAGCAGAGGAAATGCCCAAATATCTTTTTGTTTGCCTGCTGTGCTTCTTCTCGAAGCATTTTTCGGCTACTGTCTTAAAGGCTCTGTCCACACAAATGACACAAACCATATTTTACAACTTACCTCTAGTGGCATCTAGCTATGCAAATAGTTTCAGAAACCAGATTACTCTGAACACTCTGGTTCAGTGACAGCATGTTACAGTCACATGTTCAGTTGTGGGAACTAACTGTTGACTTTTAGAAGTCCCTTTGTGTTTTTTAATGAGAATGTGTAGCCATGTGTAATGATCGTTTTCCTTTTATCCTTCCGCTCAGCTGTCATAGCCATATTCCCCTGTCTGAAGTCTTTATCGTGCACATTTAAAAAGCTGATTCCACTTCTACCAGTAGGCCTAAATTACGAGAACATGGCTACGAAGTAAGCTCAGGAATCAAGTTTTTCTGATCTCCGATTCCGATTTTTTAGAAAACGATGCTGAAGCGCCGTGTCGACGGAGATTGTTTTTGTTTTAAAACTAAAACAGATGAGTGTGGATGTAGCCTCAGTCTGAAAAGGGAAGTCGTTTGAGAGAGTAACCACTATTGCACCAGTTTCCTGTTGCAGCTTTGTGCTCAGTTGCATCGTGTATTTGCCCGTCACATTTCTCCAACCTCCTCATGTTGATCTAATAAGCAAAGAGTTGACAGGATCAGACCCGATCTTGGCAGGCAGGACTCGTAAAGGTTGTCTAATGGAGGTTTAGAGGGGGTGGGGTGAGGGTTGGTTCGTTGTTGGCCAAATGGAACCGCTGGAGCACAACACAGCTCACACCAAGAGACCCAGGAATCCGAGAGCTGGCCCTCCCCCTCCCATGCACACGCAGACATTAGGAGAGAAGCAGCACCTCGAGCACACATGCATGACCACACGTGGTTGCACACACACACAAACACAGACTAATAAAACAACATATGCTCCTGTTTCTACTACCTGGAGCAGCAGGTGGGACGCCCCCCCCCCCCCCCCCACTGGCGAGAGCAAAAGGAGGGAAAGGAAAGAAGAGAGGAGGCCCCCTTTATTGTTGGACACTCGTTAAGGGGGGAAGTGAAAATGGTGGTTAGACGGTTATATAAGTTTCATATTTTTGTCCTGCGTTGATGCGATAGGTACAACGTCGATACCTGACTAATTCCAATGCATTTTAATCAGGTCAAACATATATGGCTCATGAATCATGGGTTTAAGTGTGTCCCATGACGGCCTAAATATTTTATCTCACAGAGTATGAGCAAGCCAGTCATCATAAAATAAAACTGTATGTCAGTACATGACCAAATGTAATTACATGCATTCCCATTGACCCTTCGCTACGCCCCATCCCCCGCTGCTACTCCGTCAAGCTCTCCGAGCTACCATTGGAGAACACACTGTCACTAACTGCACTTCCTGCATGAATATGATCTACTTTTTGAAAGAAAAAATTAGTGTGTAGACATCTAGCTAACGTAGCATAGAAGTTCTAACACTAGTTAATGTATTGCAACGTGCTTTGTTAATGCTAAATCCTCAGGTTTTTACATCTCCTTCAACCCTATCCGGGTAACATGGATCATGACAACGTTGAGCCACGACTAGCTCTGAATCCACAAAACCAACCTGAAAATGGAGGAAGTCTGAAACGATTGCATGAGAGTCTTTGGAGCCGAGCCCTAGATGTCAGACCCTGGTCGGAGCTGGACAATGCCACGCTATGATTGGCTGGTCTGTGTTCCACGGGCAGGACTGAGGGAAAGGTCAATTACATAATAAACTGTCTTGAGCTGTTTGATGTTGAGTAATATTTACCCTCCGTCCCATATAATGTGAACGTGGCATAGGAGATTAGGGATCGATTTAACTGTTGCTTTTCTAAGCATTCTTTAAACGGATTCCTTTTCAAAAAGCATTGTAGCCAATAATTCACAACATTAAATCAAGCTGGATTTCAACGTCTTATCTGTTTCCCCACAAATATCGTATCTGAATATCATGTGGCGGCAGCAACGTGAAAACACCCATAATTTTCTTATTTATCATAAAGGTCATAAACAATGAATATGACACTGAAACGGCTCAATGACTTGAGAGGCAGTTTAAGTTGTCGGAGGACACATCGAAGCACATTTTACTGTACCTAAGAGGCAATTTATTCCAATGACCTTTTTACAAATCTATTTTGCGGCGCTCTCTGTCTGCACGAGGGCAAGTGGCGGCGCGGGTGCAGCAGCTCGAGCGGCGGTCTGTTGTGATTACCTCGTGTGTGGCTATGCCCTTCTGCTGGCAGTAATTGCCTTTTGCAAAAACTGCATTAATCATGTTGTGACAATACATAAAGCCCTTATTGGAATAAGCATTAAAGTGGAGACACAGTATGAGGACTGGTTGGGCTTGTGGGGCCCGGCAAGAACAGGGAAGCAGTGAGCAATATGAAACCTGGAGGTATACGGTGTGTGGGGAGTAAAACAAGAAAACAAGTAGAGAGAGAGACAAACAGGCAGAGCGAAAGTGAATCAGTGCTGTTGTCTTTGTTCTAGCAGTTGCACATAAACAAATGACCATCTAATCCGTCCTCCTGCATTTGCATAGAAGCTGTGGTCGTCACACAATGTGGCACGCAGTCCAAACACAATAATATTGTGTTGCTAACATGAGCTGGCACAAGGCAGTGAAAGATTTGTATGTAGGACCACTGAGTCACGATACGCATGGAGAACAGCTTATGAGCAATGATCAATAACAGAGAGTAACAGTCTCATTGGTTTACTGTCGGAACACATTTTCTATCTCATTCGGACCAGCAAGTAATTCTCAGCCGGGCGGATGAGGTCAGAGCAGTCTGAAGGGTTGTCACGTTATTACACGCAGCCATGTCTCACAACATTTGACAGCGTTCAGCAAAGCAGTGCTGAAATGACTGATGGGTTCTTCCTATGGTATCCGAGGACATTTACATTTCAAGTAGAAGTCCTGCATTTTAAAATTACACTTAAAGGAAACGTTCAACAGTTTCGAGATATATTCTTACCACAAGCAGCAGACTTACGTAGCTTATAGCATAAAGACGGGAAACAGGAGGAGACAATGTCCAAATATTACAAAATCTATCAGTAACTTCATGGAGTCCACGCTAGGTTGCCTGGAAACTGATCTTGATCCCGGTAAAAACGCTGATTCTACGTTTTTACGCTTTTTTGTATAGATATGAGCTTTGGAGGTGCTGGTTGGCGAATTTTGTTACATTTGGATGAAGCCATGCTAGCTATATATATATATATATATACACATACTGTGTATAATGTCTCCAGTCTTTTTGCTAAGCTAAGCTAACCGCCTGCTGGCTTGATATTTAGCGTGAAAGTGGTATGACTCTTCTCATCTGGCAAGAAAGAAAATTAGCTTATCAACCAAAATGTCTATCTATTTCTGAGAGAGAAAATTTAAACCACACTAAATATTAAGCTGCGGCCATGTTAGCTCATCATAAAGACAGAAATGGAGCTCTGACCGAAGGTAAAATATTTGAGGAGGGGATTATGTGCATTTCTTTACTGGATGCAAAGAGTATATTGGTTGAGTGGAAACTCCCGGAGTAACTGTACATGCCGGTTATGAAATGTTAATTATTGAGGGTGCATGGTGGATTTCTTCGGAGCGAGCCAGGTTAGCTGCTTCCCCTTGTTTCCTGTCTTTATCCTGCTGATCTAATCTCCCAAATTAAAACAATTAAACTCAGCACATGCTAAGCAGTGGCGGACCAGAGCTTCATATTTAGACTACTGTACAGAAATTCAAAGTCCAGCTGTATTTGGCCGAATAAACAACAGCCGGACTCGAGCACTGCTGACAACAACTGCTCCTCGTAAATAAATGGAGGAGGCTGTTGCTCGGATCAAAACACACAGCCGTACTCCCAAAAGACTGGAAAAAAACACAATGGTCAAGTGAATCGGCATTAGAAAGAGGCTGGAGGTCTGGCTGACTTCAGGGGCCCAGAAATAGGACACATTCCTCTGCAGCGGAGGGTGTGTGTGTATGTCAACAGGAATACATACCAAGCTCCTGCTGAGGGGGTTTGACTTTCTCCACACAGGGAGGGAGGCCAAAACAAAAGGACTGGCTGGTGTGTGCTCTCGCTCCGGAGCTGGATGGAGGTGGTTTGAGTTCCATCATGCTGCAAAGAACAAGGTGTCATGCTTGTAACACATGAGCTTCAGTGGAGCGTACTGTAGCTCTCTCATTAAATGAATATATTTTAGCTGTGGCCACTGAGGTTGAAGATAATAAACAAATAAATTACTAAATCACAGGCGAACATTGACTTCTGTGATGTCAAGTAAGACCAGGTATACTTGTTCATCACGAGGGGAATTCATACTAAATGACATCCGGAGCGAGCAATGGCATGTCTTTACAGTAAAACCATGACGAGTGCTTTACCTCCACCGAGACTAAAGCGCCTTTAAAGGGACTGGCACGCATTCTTCTTCCTACATGTAGATCGTGGCACATCAGAATAAATCAAATAAATGACATGAAAGTAAAACTCCTTAAAAACCAGGATTGCTTCACAATGTTAGGGTTTCTCCCGTGTTACCGTTCTGTCACTTGGAATGTTGGGTTGTATTTGGTGGGAATACTGACGTGTCATCACATTTTTGGTTTCGGCTTATGCAGTCCCGTCTTCAAAAAAATAACATTTATACCCTCATACGGGGTTTTTCCTAATACGCTTTGAGGGGAGCGAGATTGTTGCATATATGTTTACCAGTCCATTCGATGTTTATTTTATACATGTATGGATTCTTTTAACATTACACTTCCACCCTCTGAATGTTCAATCTCCCATTCACTTCAATTGCAGCTGACACAAGATGTGTCTAGACTCCACTGCATGTCTCTGCAGCCTACTTTTACTATTAGCACTCTTCAGTAGATTGGCAGAGAGTAACTTTGGAAAACCATAATTCCAGTTTTAGGCTATAAAACACTTTGTGTTAAAGCTGCACTTGTGAATATTATATTTTGATAATGTATTAAATGTATTGTATGTAATGTGAAAAGAGTCGTTCGTATAGTGACAAACCCACAGAGAATTATATCCAAACCCTGCACTTTTGCACAGCTCCATGGAGTTTGTTTAGCCTCTTTTAGCTCATTGTTTTGGTGCGAGGCCCCATAGGTTCCAGTAAGGAATATGCAATACGTTGACGGATACAGATTGTGTTATTAAAACATTATTCCTGTTGATGAAAAACATCTTTCATACAAAGTGCAGCTTTGTTTTGTGCATAGTCTACCACTGCATATAGTCACTCCCTTGTCAAAGTTGCTGGTGCAAATGAGTGGTTATGTATTTATATATTTTTGGAGACATGGTAGGGGTTGCAACACAGGCATTTTGATATAAAGGCATTTTGTCATCCATTATTGAATAAATGATTATTTGATAATTTCAATATTGCACCCTAATAGGCCTATATATATATATATATATATATATATATATATATATATATATATATATATATATATATATATATATATATATATATATATATATATATATATATATATCCCTACAGCACCTCACACATACATGTCAGCTTGTTAAAATATGACTTCTCAGCATATAAACTGATGGTTATGCGCCTACGTCTTGCAGTCAAGACGTATGGATCGTTCGGGATTATAGCAGGGCGATGAAGGCAGGCCCGCAAGTGGAATCTCTCCCGGACGCACAGCGCGGCGCGGCTGAGCGGAGCTCTGCTGCTCCGGTGGATCAGTGGAGGTAGTTAGTGGATGTTTCTTTGCACAGTGATTAAGGGGGAGGACCAATGGCAACAAAGGAGACGGGGAGGACGGTAGCTCCTCCTCTCGCTATCTCTCTCTCTCTCTCTCGCTCTCCCTCTCTCGGTGCTTTATAGATGTATATAATCCCTGAGTTGACCCAGAAAACAAAACTCCTCCGACTGCCGAGACGCCGCAGAGTTTTGTATCCGCCGCAGGGCTGCGTGTAGCCGGAGCATCAGCTGGAGAAACAAACCCCCGGCACCGATCCAACTTCTCCGCCGTACGGAATTCGACATCAACACATCGGGTAGGTCTCGTGTTCTGTTGCTCCATTTAACAGGTAGAGCCGCAGCACTTTCCCTTTGTATGGCTGCTGACTATTTCTTTATATTTGCTCTACGCGCCGATCAGATCCGCGTATCCCGTTTTCACCCATGTCACTTTGCTTACTTGCAGCGTTATTGGCTCTTCTTATGTTAGTGGCGGCTTCGTGGCTTCGAATGTCAAATAGCCCACATGCACAGTCCCCGAGGATGCAAAGAAACAGAAAAGAAAGAAGAGGTTTCATGCTTGTGTAATAATGTCAGCAATTATTGTCCTCCCTCGGACTATCTATTTACAAAGTGGCATTTAGCTGAATGACATCTGCAAAGAAGCTCCGTCAGATAGGGTGTAATTAGGTAACACAAGAGCAGCGTTTTAAGGACGATTTAGACTATTTGGGGGGAAAGTGTTTTGTTTTATCAGCACTAAAAGGCTTGAATGGCTACATGCAGCCAGGGGCACCACCAGAGTTCATTTTTTGGGGGGATTTAAAAGCCTGAAATGTCTTTGTTTTCACAGACAGCAGCAGACATCCATGCCATTGCTCGCTCTGGATGTATTTTTTTTTTTTTATGATCATCCCATTTAGTGGACACAATAATGCCATCAATTTGAACACGCCAATCACGTTGACAGCAAATTACAGCTTCAGCGTGAGCAGGATCTGTTTGTCATCTGTAGGTAATCTTAATTGAAGATCTTTTGTAATGACTGTGGGAAGACAGAGGCAGTGTGTTGAGTGGGGGGGGGGGGGGGGGGGGGGGGGTTGGGTTGGAGAGGTGTGTGTGGTCTGGAGGAGCATTCCTCTGCGTCCTTTTGGCTGCAAGGGTATTGCTGCCCTCCCTCGTCGGTTGGATACCCAGCGGTAACTCACTGATGGTGTAATTGTGGAGGTTTCTGATGGGTTTTTACATGGGACTCTTTCGATGTGACTGGAAGTGGTTCAAATACAGAGAGAGAGAGAAACTGGAGGAGGGTAAGGAGTTTCGGCAGATAGACGGGGCTTGTTCTCATAAGAGCTACGGTTTATTTGGCTGTTTTCAAAAGGGCAGCGATTTACTGTTTCACTTTTTTCACGTCACAAGAATCTAGCTGGAAGCAGAGACGGAGGTATCCTGGGTTTTAGTCTCTAGAATGGGTCCAAATCTAACAACACAGAATCCTACATTTCCTACAATGCAACTGAATAGCGTTTCTTTTGTATTTACCCTCCCTACCTCCTAAATGTTGACATATTTCGACCCCACAGCTTCAGTTTGTAATGAAGACGACAAGTATAGTTTTTTTTTTCCACACACAAAAAACTCCCAAAAGTCTCAAGCCCAACCGTAGACAACCTTGATGGCATCATCAGGGCAGGGCAGGGCTGGGCGATGTCTCCAATGCATTTGATGAATCATTGTTTTGGTTTCAGCATGCTGTGTACGGTGTCTATCAAATTATTAGAACATGCACAACAAGGTTACCGGTACTTTGAGTAGATGATAGCTGGCGACAATAGCTAGCCGGAGTAACAACTGTCCAGTAGATGGCTACCCGGCTCTGGCTATCTGAATCTTAACGGTTGCTGCTATGAGAGGGACAGACTGAAAAAGGCCTCCATGGGAGTGGACGGAACAGTGTGCAGATTCTACTCATTTACAGAGAGCTAACTAGCATTAGCTACCCATGCAGCAGGTAGAGACAAACTGAACTATCAGGCGAATGCTCGGTCAAGAAACACAAATAACAGGAGCAGATGGATTCGTTTTACTAAAGTGGATTCTCTACTTTCAAGCTGTTTGTATGTTTAAGATGTATGACAAAGGTGCTACACGGCTTTATTATTCTGCTCAACTGTCTTTTTTTCCTGTTCTGGGTATTTTAGGTTGTAATTACAATTGGTTGTATTAAATAATCTAATTTGGCGTGTTCCAAAATGTGTTTTTCAGGGCGCTAGAAGCCATGGCTGAACACATGATGATGCCCATGACCCACAGCTTCAGGATGGGCATGAATGGACCTCCGCAGCACAACGGCCAGCCCGGCCTGCGCACTCTGCCCAACGGCCAGGTGATGCACTACGGCAGGAACCCTCAGAGCAACATGGAGGCTGCCATGAGACAGCGGCAGGGCATGGTGGGACCCGGCGGGATGGCCGGCCCCTTGAACGGAGCTCCCATGGCCAACCACCACCACCAGATGATGTCTGGGAACATGATGTACAATGGCCAGGGTCCGCAACAGCAGCAGCAGCAGCAGCAGCAGCAGCAGCACCACCACCACATGCACCCCCAGCAGCAGCAGCAGCAGCCACAACAGCAGCAGCAGCAGCAACTACAACAGCAGCAGGGTGGACACCCGCAGCAGTACCTCCCTGGTAACCTCACCTCCCAGCAGCTTATGGCCAGCATGCACCTGCAGAAACTCAACACTCAGTATCATGGACACCCGCTGGTCTCAGGCAACGGCCACCACATGCCCAACGGTGCTCAGTACCGGGTGGGCCCGGCCCAGCTATCAGGCATGCAGCACATGGGCGGCCCTTTGGGACAAAACGGCATGGACATGGATCTGATCGACGAGGAGGTTCTGACTTCGCTGGTGCTGGAGTTTGGGTTGGATCGCGTTCAGGAGCTGCCCGAGCTCTTCCTGGGACAGAATGAATTTGACTTCATATCAGACTTTGTGTGCAAACAGCAGCCGAGCACGGTGAGCTGTTGAGCGAACTGGACCCCCCCCCCCCCCCCCCCCCCCCCCCCCCAAAGAATGACTGAGCGGTCACAGTAGCACAGCGAGAGGAGACAATCTCTCTGTTCTGTTTGGGTGTTTCTGTGTCTGTGTATCTGACAGGGACTATGTCCGCCTTCACACTGACCTGCCTGCGAGTTGATGAAGAATTGTAAAGAGGGAGAACCAGGTTTCTTTTCTTTGAGCTGGTGCCAGAGAGATCTGTCGTCTTTGGCCAAATTGAGGCATCCTGATGCAGCGGGCTCTGTCTGTACCCATCTGGCCCTCAGCACATGTGCCTGCATTGCCAAGGCTCTGGGATCATTGTAAACTTAACAAACACAACAGGGGGAAGGCCTGAAAAGACGATCCATCTGGGTCTGCTAGATTCTGTGGCACTACTTAATGTATTCCATCTCTGATGACACCTTCAAATAGTAGCAGACATTTTACAAATTTCTAAAAGCTAGTCCTCTGAATTTGTTTGTATAACGATGAAGGGATTAAGAACGGATATCTTTTTTCTGACATACATATTGAAGGCTGGCGCTTCAAAACTTGAGTTCCTACGAAAACAAGGACACATTTCCTCGAAGAGCAGGGGAGTGAGGTTGGGCAGCGTTCCTGGTTGACGTGAAGCAGATTATCCCGGATTAGTTGGGTGAAATGTGCTACATTGATTATTTAGCTTTCAGTGTCACTTACCTGACTCCCGATTTAATCTGCAATCATGAAATGTATCACATCTGTTCCCCGCTAATTAACTGTGATTGAATCATTGGCAAAGTAGCGCATTGCTTAGAGTGTCTGCTTGAACAAAGCATTTATCTTTAGAAAAACGGCCTGGAAGACATTTTTTTTTTTTTTTTTTTTTACATGCTCATCGCAAGCAAAGATTGGGTTACTGCTCAGTAGAACTGCATGAGCTGTTGGGGAGGAAGACGCATGTTCGGATATGAGAAACGCCATTACTGTGGCCTGTTGCAAGATCCACGATAAAGCCAAACAAAAAAGAAAAGTAGCCATCAGACGGGTGAAGGTGTCGGTCACAGATCTTTTTTTTTTTCTGCAACAGGATTGGTTTTAAAAAAAAAAAAGAAAAAGCGTGATTGCAGAATTTGCATCTGTGTATTGTTTGTGTACGTCTGTGTGTGTGTGTGTGTGTGTGTGGTCAGTGCGGTGAGGCATTTAAAACCCATTGAATGGCGTTCTCTCTAAACACATGGCCCTGTCTGCTGAAGGTGATTGGAGCTGCGTGGGGAAAGAGAGAGAGAGATTCTGATGAGTGGACACAATGTGTGGACACAGCACTCCCCGGCAGCATTTAGTGTAATCATTATTTAAATCTGCTACCTGTGGCATTGATTTCATTCCGCAGGAAGAGCGAGCGGGGGGCACAAAGCGTGCAAAGTTGTTGTTTTTGCCATAGATTAGCTTACTCTGCTGCTTTTCTACTGATTAGATATAAATGACATGTTCTCACACGCTTGTCTTAATTGAGGTCGGCTTGCACATTCTCCAATGACTCAATAATTATAAAACGGACATATTCTGTGGAGCTTTTTTTTTTTTTTTTTTTTTTTTTTCGCAGTTGGTAATTAGGTTTTTGTCAAGGTTGCTGCTCTGCCGCTGCAGGCGGGTTGAGAGAGAACTTCCTGCAGTCGTAATGCTATTTGTGGAGCTGTCAGAGGGGTCAGGGCTGCGCTAGTGCACTGTGTTAATCTGTTCCAATACAACTGTGCTGCTGTCCCGGTCTCTCTGGAGATCTGCCATCTCCGAGCTCTTGAGTCAAACAATGGGCATTGAAACGCTGTTGTAACGGCAGAGAAGTGCCAGCGAGTTCACGCACTGTTTCACTTTCTGCCTGACACAATTTGGCCACACCAACTCACAAGCTCACGGTTGAAATGGTAAACACTTCTGGCCTTAGCGAGACAGTGGCCTCTGATTACTGCTGTATCAATAAGCGCAGCCTTCTTGTGTGTCGTATCTTTGTACTGTAGACTAGAG
This sequence comes from Lycodopsis pacificus, assembly GCA_028022725.1. Lineage (NCBI taxonomy): Eukaryota > Metazoa > Chordata > Actinopteri > Perciformes > Zoarcidae > Lycodopsis > Lycodopsis pacificus. The sequence goes on along the minus strand of CM051706.1, from coordinate 6,562,625 downwards.
GTGAAGTTGATCTAGACACATTTAAAGGTACTTTCGAAAAAAAAAAACATTGTCAGATGTAAATGTAAATCAGTGGCTGATTTTCTTTTTTTGATGTGTTGACAAGAGATTATACCCTACATTTTTACAAATGAGTGTGTAGATACAGTGTGAGAATACCAATGTTTTTTGGCTGCAGGGCCTGAAGCTTTAAGACCAAGTACACTGCATGTTAAAGCAAGCGTGAGGGATGCCACCCCATTCATACAAAGCAGCTGAGAATGTACAGTACGACACATTGTGGGAACTTGTCTTAAGATGGTAGATAAACGTGTGAGATTGTACTCCTTGTTCCAAATTACACATCATTCATTTGGGTAAACCCCCTCCCCCCCTTCCCACTTCCCCCAAAGCTTTTGTAATGTTATTGATTCTATTTTAAGAAAATGTATTTATTTTCAAATAAAATATTTATTTAAAGAAATGCTTTCTGTGTTTGTCAGTGATTCCACTGTTGGCCGTCATGAAGAGCACAGTACAATGCTCTAATGTTGCATATATATATATATATATATATATATATCAGCCTGATCCACAGAGGCTTTGAGATGCTGTCGGTTCAATCCTCTGAGCTTCATTCTCTTGTTGGTTTCAGCCACTTCTCCACCCACAAGAAGTGACGAGCAAACCCAAGAGAAAAGTACAAACTACGTATCCTGAACAGAAGTGAGTCAGCACAAAGCTTGACCCACCAGGATGTTTGTTTTTTAAGTTCACGGTTTGTTATATAATTGGAAAATTTCCACTTAAAATGCCAAACACGTTGCATAGTGACGGTTACGTAGTGTGCTAATTAGTAACAAATAAAAGTGGCTGTATTCTTACTTTAACTATAGTGTGTGAGGAAACGGATGTGAAGCTGCAAACAGTCTTGCTTTAGGAAGCCTGTTTTCAAAAATCTGTTCTAAGAAGCGCACCGACTGATGTAATCAATCACTCGAAATTACCTCTTTTTTTTTTTGTTTTTTTTTTTTTCTTCAAAGATCTTATAGTGCCATTTTTTTTCACTTCTCTCCAACTAGTCTGTGCATATTTCCAGCTAGAAGTTTTGTTTTACCATTAGAAGAACATTTCTGTGGGGAGTTAAGGGTAAAAAAAGTAGTCTCATTAAAATTCCAATTAGCTGTGCAGTAAAGTCGTATTACGAAGACCTGGAATACTCATGCTGCTCTACATGATGCGAGTCGAGGCAGTGTTTTGTCCTTCAGCTGTTTTTAATGGATCTTTGGAAACTATCTGAGCACGTGACTCGTGGACGTGCAGGAGAGCCAACCGACATCAGGACGCAGTGGCAAGGCCATGGCCTATCTAGCATGTTAACGACAATGAGAAATGAGTTGTGTATCTGCCACTGCTTTTTAAAGTAGAAACGTTTAAAAGAAACCATTATCATAGTGCCTACATGATCAAAAGTGAGACCACGATCAACTCCACAGGTGCTCCTCAGGGTCACAAAGTCACACATAAGTAAATACATAAATGAATACACACACACACACACGAGAATCTGTGCTCTCTCATTGAACCTTTAACCACACCTTTAACCTTTAAATTAAATAAAATGAAGGAAGAAGAAATATGTATACAAATATGTATAAAAGTGACAGCGAGAGAAAGGAAAAGAAAAACTGAAATAATAAATGAATTATAAATAATAGAAAAGAAACTCACTGTGAATTCAAATAAAACACATTTTGCTACTTTTGTATTCGTGTTTCATCTCAATGTGTTACTGCGATATCTCAAACACCTGTTTCCTGCTGGAAGGGAAACGCACCACTTACTGTATCAACACTTGCAAGTTCAGTGCACATTGCAGTTATGCAACACACTCTGATAAAAAGGTAGAAAGAAAAGCAAACACTTCCCACAAATGAGCACATAAAAAGGAGAGGGAATAGTAGTGAGGCTTGTGTAAACAACGCGCAACAGCCATTACTCGCAAAACAGCTTGTTGCTCTCAAGTCTGCTCAGGGGAAGTTTGTTCAAGGGGACAGAAATGCTCCTTTATAACTGTGAGAAATGGTTGAATGCTGCGAGGATGCAATATTTCACATCACAAGCTGAAAGTTCGGGTTGACTCCGTCTTCACCGTGCGTTTCCCTCGCTGGAAACGTCCATTTGAGAAGGACAAGAGGCCTGATGAAACATTCAGCATTGAACAAACCTGTTGAGAACGCTGTTCACAGAGCGAGCCGGGGATTATTATCATTATCTCTGTGCTGTGCTGTACGAATAAGAACAAGTAATTCCTTCTGTAAAATTTGATAAAGCCTCACAAAGCACATTACACCGGTGTCATCGTGTTACTGCTGTGGTCTGTGAGAGCTCCGCAAATCTGTACAACCTTAAGTTTGAGCGCTTGACCAAGAGAAGCTTATCTCTTCTAAATACAAACAGGAAACTGTATCATTGAGCCACTTCCTAAAGCGGGGAGGTTGATATCCACTCTCAGAATAGCCCCTTCTGGCTGTAAACACACCAAACATGAGAGCCTGCTGGGTCTCAAAGGGCCGCTCAGAGCAGCCTATTAAATCAAGAGCGCAGTCAAGGGTAGCTTTTTTCACCAATTAATAGACTGAGCGATTGCAATATCTCCTTCGAGAACTTCTTTAAATTTAGGCGCAACCAAAATCAACGAGTCAAAGGCCGCTCCTTCAATTTGCATATGGATGGAACACATGCTAAACCCTGTTCAGCTTGGTATCTTTAAATTGCATAACCTTGGCCTGTATGAGCTCAAGTGGAGCATTGATGGAACAGCTCTTAATCCTACCCGACCCTTCTTCTCGAAGCTCTGACATCTGTGCTGCCAATCTCCTCTATGCCTCCTTAACGGGGCTGTAGGAAGTGGTGTGTGTGTGTGTGAAGAGATCAACGAACTGTGACCCTGAATGTTTGGAGGTTCAGAGGCGCGTTCAAGATGTACTATAATGTGTCAAGCCGATTCAAAGAACGCCAGAGTTAGAGAGTATAGAAATACATTTATTCCAATAAAAACATTTTGAGATCACAGAGGGCTCCAGCAACAAAAAAAACACACACTGCAATTGTAAATATGTGCAAGTGCACAATCCTATTTATCACTGTTCACCACCGTATTTGAATCAAACAAATGATATATAACATGTTAGTTCGTGAGCTTTAGAGGTGCTGGTAGGTAGACTTTGTAACCGCTCAACCCTTCAGTTATCGCAGCAGACAATGGCAATACTGAGTTTTTCTGTGCATGAATGGTGTCTGTATTAAAAGCAGAATTTCATTTGGACAGACAGGATAAATATACGCTGTCTACGTGAAAATGAATTATTCTGCTGGGCTTCCATTCCACATTGTGATTTGAAAAGACAGGTATACATTCATACGAGAATGACGTGTCTAGTAGCTGTATTCAAAATCTAAAAACGGCCTTGGCTTGTATTTTAAAATCTATGATTGAATCTTGAGTTTACAATGGCGGCAATTGCATGAATGATCAATGCAATTTGAATGATTGTACTGTAAGCTAAATCTGTGGCTGTAAGCTACGAGACAGCAGTATGGGACAGTGGAGGATAGAACAGTTGAAGAGGCAGGCTTTGAGTTAAGGTGGGGAATTTATCAAAATGTGATATAGAATATTCAATGTGAAAGCAATACCAAATGTGAATGTGATTCATCATCTAGCATCTAGTTTTGGATGTGTGAAGTAGTGAGAAATGATGTAGCGATACCAGACCTCAAATGTCAATCTTGACTGTTCAGCATGAAGTGAAAAAGAAATTCCCAAACCGGTGAGGAGTCACACCTCGCTGTGTACAGTACACACATGAATGTGACAATCCCTCACTGTGTTTGGTAAAATATCACTCGGCCCCTTTGTCTTCTGATCAAACTGGTTCATGGCAACCAGCGTAGTAGCGTTAGTGTCGACTGCTTTGTGCGCGCAACCATCCCTCAGCCCCAGTCTCTGTTTTTTACGTCAGCAAAAGTCTAATCCAGGGCACCAGAGCGGAGCTGCCACTGCCAAGTCCACCTGGTGGGACAGCAGGGTGGCTCTGCGTGCCACATCTGCTCTGACATGGTAATACTTTAATGTACCGATGACGGCAGGACACTCAGACCCACAACACATGAGGCTGTAATGGCCGGGTACAGAACAGTCTGTCTTTGTAAATGCTTTTGTTTTTTTCTAAATTTGAGAAGAGGTTGTGTGAGTCATAGAAGTCAGACTGATGTAGGGACGACGTCACAGAGATAATTTACAACTGTGAGTTACACAATAGTTAGTCTGGCTTCTGCAGCAATAACAAGCACACAGTTTCAAGCCCAGGCGTGTCCAGGGTTGTCTTGTTTTGTTGGCACTATGCAAGAACACAACAACATACAATTCAAGTAGTATCAACATTTAGTATCGTAGGCTTCATTCACACAGGAATAGTTTTACCTGGGGACCTATAAATTTGTAATCATTTTTGCAAGATTGTTTGCGATCGTAATCCTGTGCAAATCTGCCATGTCAAAAAATGTGTTCAGTAAAGATTACAGTGCAAATTACAAACCGAATTTTAACCAAAAGTCATGTGATCGTATTTAAAAAAAAGTTTTATTTGGCTCATCTCGCTACACAGCATGTACCAGAGCAAGAGGTTTCTGTGAGTATTATATAAACATGAATCGGCCTATAGAATAGTATTCATCATATTAAGGCTAAATGACTGGAGTCTTGTCATCGCAGTTAACTTTCCAGCTTTGGTACCATATTGTATTTAGCTTTATAATCATAATAATAATAATAATAATAATAATAATAACAGCTTTACAACCACCAGGACTTTAGCTCCCGAACAAAGCTTTCTGCAGAACAATGATAGTTCAGCGTAACGTCTTTGTACCCAAGTGATACTGAACTGCTAAAAGTACAAGTTCAAAATGAAATCCAAGATTTAAGTGTTTGTAAAAGACAGTATGGTTTCAAGAATACCAGAGTATGAACCTCGCCCTTTCCCAAGCTCCAATGTCACCAGCTGCATTTCACCCTGTAAACAGTTTTGACAGTCAGGTAGATGTCATTCACCCTCCTCGCCCTAGAGCAACAGTGACGCATACAAGCAATCGTCTCAGTGTTTACCACCTCTTCACTTACGTCTGTTTTTTTTCGCTTCCAGTTCTATGGCTCAGTCTCGCTACCTGAGAACTTGGCTTCATTGTCATTACCTTGCACTCTTACTCACCAGATGACTCACCTCTGCATTTTAGTGAAAACGGCGCTTCATTAATGAAGACAAAAGAAAAGCGATGATGCGCAAGTATACCAGGTATGTGCAACCAGGTCACTGAGTGTCAAACGCCATGAGAAAGTGTTGCCATCTTGATTCTCTTTAATTCTCCATTGCACTGTAGAGACTTGAAACCCTGACTTTTGTCACTGTTTTAGCCCCGATACATATGTAAGTCAATCCCTCGGTTAGTTGATCTATTGGTTCATCCAGGACCAAAGCATAACACATCAACAATCACTGGCCTATTTGATAGTGTTACTATTAATCTTGATTGTTTTGGTAACTCGTGACCTTTCATATTTGGTCCAAGTTGTCTGATTAACTATTGTCCTTTTGATATGGATATGTATACTCCTAAAAAGAAGAATCCTAAGGTTCTAGGTGATTTCTTGACATTGGCGGTCACACCTTTTTTAATTTAGTGTCGAACACCGGAGCGCCTCAGGGCTGTGTGCTCAGCCGCCTCCTGTTTACGCTGTGTACGCCCACGACTGCAACCCCCAACATGGAGAGAACACAGAAGTTTGAGGAAATCAACAATCTTGCAATGTGACTCAGCGCACAACCTACGGCTCAACGTCAGCAAAACCAAGGAGCTCATCATTGATTTTAGAAAGAAAAGGCGCCTGAGGCTTTCAAGGGCTAAAACCTTTTCAATTAGAAGACCTACACCTTCTCTAGTACCACCCCCGAGAGGAACTTGACATTGATGGCGTTTCTAGCACTAAATTGCTATGGGCGCTAATAAACTCGGAATGAAATTGAATTTGATATGTTTCTGCAGTAAAGGCTGTGACTGAAGTATGTCAACAGCAGAAGGACTTGTTTGATTACTCAGTGCCTGTTCAGGTGCAGCCACGACTCAAACTCAAACATAATTTACACATCTAAATCATCTGAAGGTGCAGTCTGATATTAAACTAGAACTAAAGCAAATACCGTCACGCCTCGGAATCTATCGTTGCGGTTTTTAGATGTAAATAAAATGTTACACAATAGATCCTTGCACATTCAGGGCCTTAATGTGGGGAATGGATTATTTTCTTGGTGTCATCAGCCCATTTACCCAACAGGGGGAATAACGTGAGAGTTGTGTGAATAAACAAGAGGTAAACTGGAAATGCACAGTTTGTGCAAGCCCAAGGCCGTGCATACAAGACTTATCACATGATGCTGTAAACCAGTTGTAGGTGGTGAAACATTGGGGATTGAAGAACTGCACTTTGTGGAAATTCAAGTTTACAGAAAGTAGCAATTGACGATGGATTTGGTGCTTTCTGGTCGTGAAACCCAACATTCTGTCTGTATTTAAGAAGACACCAATTTGGATTTTGTTGTCGTATTCTACCAGTTCAATGGAAGCCACATTTTCAGCATGTTGCTTGTTCTGTTCAATGTGTGCTGTAATTAACGTTAAAGACTTGAGAGAGTGCTAGCACCCTAGTCAAAACAACATTAAGGCCACAGTGAGTTATTTCCATGATGCCAATTCTCTGATTAATAAGAGTCTCTCTGGGGAACACTCTGCATACATTGTGCTTCTCACCGATTAAAGAGATTCATCACGTTATTGCTTTATTTTATCAAGAATAATGAAACATGCTAATCAAAAAGCAGTCTGAAGCACAATCAAAGTTCTCTTTCTTTGTGCCTGGAAACACTGGATTTCCAGGTGATTCCCAAAGATATACAGACACACAACTCAGAGATGAGGAAGACAATTAGAAGATATTAGGAATAGGAATTGTGGATTGAAACCGATACCTGAACATTTTGAATGAAAAGCAGGGGAAGAGCCTTTAGTCCTTCAGCTTGCAATGATCAACGTGCAGAATGGTGTCACTTAGACAATGACTGCAGCAACAAGCTGCAATTCTCCTCAATAACAGGTCATCAAATGTGGGCGAATCCGGTTGAAACAAGAGATGGTCGGGGTGCGTGCGTGTCAACACAGATCACAGTGTTATTCACACTGAGTGTTACAAAAAGGGATGTTAAGGTTACTAAAATATTGTCTGTTCATAGCATTAATTTAGCATTTTGGTTTTTTACATTTGCTCAATCAAACAAGCAGCGTTTTACTTTCTTAAACAAAACTTGAGTCGCATTTACTTTGAATATTGTGTTTGCTTTTCCAGTCATCCGTCATATTTAAGTGAGTCTTGAGTCCTTGAGATATTTCAGTCCTGACCAAAGTGGTGGATGGACAACTGGCCAATATTGCCATCGTTAAAGAGCCAGGCCATTAACATGGCAAATAAAACAAATGGTCAAAATTGAAGCAGCAGCATCCTGACTAATGGACCCTGTATGGGTTAAGCTCCAAACACACTGGATAAGTTAGCTACATTCGGGTGGCAACCTCCGATTCAGAAAAGTGGAGCCTTGAACTTGCATTCTTATTAATAGCAATTGTAAATGTACAGATGTCTCGTATCACTTCTGTTTGCAAAAAAACAAGGTGGAGACGACAAAAACCAAGATGGCAACGGCAAAAATGGCAAACTCAAGGTTTCACACATCACGGTGACTATGTCACACTTGTTATTAGCAGTCTACACCTACATCCCACATTAAACACGATAGTTTCCCTTCATCACACCCTTGCTGCGTGGTAAACATCCATGTCTCACCCAAATTGAAAATACCATGATGACATCACTACGACGACATCGGGGTTTCATGTTTTCAGACTTTTGAAGCTTCCTCTATAGCAGGCCTGGCCAACCCGCGGCTCCCGAGCCGCATGCGGCTCTTTGCCTGGTTTCATGCGGCTCTTCCGTTCATGTCGAAGTTCGTGTTTTTTTAATGTGCGTGTTCGCTTCGCTTGAGTTCACTATGGTATTTTCGTCAAACGCGCATTTGCGTGAGATGAAAATACCGCAAATTTTCATAGTGCAGGGGTCGCCAATTGGCGGACCGCGGTCCGGATCCGGACCCAGACGCCGTTGTATCCGGATCCAGGAACTAAAATCGTTTTTATTTTGACAGAGCGCTTCTATTTTAACCGGCGCTGCGCAGCCTTTTCAGCCTTTACGGCACTCGTTCAGCGATGCAGGAAACGCACCGACCAATGCGTTGCAAATCACATCACGTGATGGCAGCCCAGCGAATCAAATATGGGTATTCTGAGCTGTACACACACCGGGGAGAGACGAGGAAAGAGAAGGAAGAGCAGGAGAATATTACGTGAGTCAGAGAAGTTGTTTCACATGACGTTCTCCAAAAAGAGAAAAGTGGTCAGAGAGACCAGAGTCTTTAACCAGGAATGAACAGACTCTTATCGGTCAATTCTTCACACGGACAGTTTAAAACCAGTGTGTCTGACATGTTTGGAGACCGTGACGATAATTCAAAGCGGTAAATGAAGCGCACTACGAGACAAAGCACAACTCTTTTGAACAAACGTACCCACTCACATCTAAATGAAGACACAGAAAATAAACATAAGAGCCCAATATGATCAGAATCCTAACGCATGAATTCACTTCACAACAAGGATGTTACCAGAGAGAATAGAGCTGAAACAAGTGGATTAATAACCACAGATAAAGATCATGCTCACTCATTTATCTTTTTAGAAGATGAGAAAAATATATTGTGGCTTTTTTGACATCACTTCACACCTGAATGAACTGAATTTAAAGCTGCAGGACAATTCAGTGAAATTCATTTTTTCTAAAATTCCTTACTTTATTTTACGATGCACATTTTTGAAAAGCTTTCTGTTATGTCAGTGATTCTTTAATCCAGCCCTTATTGTACTTGAAATTAGAAGAACATTTATTCATGTATTTCTGTGTATTATTTATAATCCATCCAGTTAAATTTGAAAATTGAGAATAATAATTGTTAAAATATAATTGATGTGTACTTTCTTTATTTGATTTGACAGTTGTTGACTACACAGAGACATTACTACTACTAGGCTTCTTGAATATATATATATGGCACTAAATAGCGCAAGTTAGATATTATTGTAATGTTCCGGACCTTTGCCCGAGGAGATTTTCTCAAGCTGGACCTTTTGGAATTTTAATTGAAGACCCCTGCAGTAGGGGCAAGATCATTTGAGTAAACAATTTGTGTCCAGTTCACTCTCAAAATGGCAGGGAATAAATGCACAGCAAAACGAAAATATGTAGATGAACACCGGACGTTTTTAACAGAGTGGGAGAGTTTATATTTTTGTTTGTGGACTTGGTTGAACTGAGAGTTTGTGTGTGTGTGAGACAGTGCACACCATGTTCATTGTTGAAAATGACTGGCCTGTGGTCTTAGTACTGTAGGAGTCAATTTCTGTCATTATCATGTTGGTGTGTGACATTTACAATAAATCTGGCTGAGCAGAAGTCTGTGTGTGTGTGTGTGTGTGTGTGTGTGTGTGTGTGTGTGTGTGTGTGTGTGTGTGTGTGTGTGTGTGTGTGTGTGTGTGTGTGTGTGTGTGTGTGTGTGAGGAAGGGATGGGGTGATGTTCATGTGTGCCCATGTGTATGATGTGGCTCTTTGCGGTAACACAGTAAAAAATGTGGCTCTTAGTCTCTGACTGGTTGGCCACCCCTGCTCTATAGCAACAGAAAAGTGATTGTGTAATACTCCCTTTGATAAATAAATCAAATTGCTCAACAATGGTGGACTTCCCCATTAACACTGGAGAACTTCCCAGAGTTTGTGCTGATAGAACAAAGACAAAACACAGATTTGAAGGTTTGTAAGATCCGCAGTATTTCTTATCATACCATACACACGTCATTGGTTTCACAACATGATTTCATAACACGTGACCTAAATGTATAAAATATTTCAAGCTTGAATTGTCCATGAAGAAGCAGGGAGGTCTCAGCTACTGAGGTGAACCAGTGCAGCTCTGTACAATGAAGGGAATGTAGTCTGCAGTTGGGAAATGTCCCTTAAAATTGTTTAAGTGACTTTATTTTACACAAAGACACACAAGATCACCTCATCCAACTTAAGGAGTACAGACACTTTAAAGGGTCAATATAATCACATTTAAAGTCTTGAGAGAGCAAATACAAACTACATTTAATTTAAAATGTCATTCCGATGACATTTATTCCGGATTAATTCTGAATTTCCAGACCTTGTATGAACGGTGTAATGTGTGTGGAGAATAGGAAACTCCGACTGCAGAATAAACTGTGATACATGTAATGTAATATTTATCATTTATGTCCTCCTGTTGTAATCTGTGGCAATGAGGAAGCACCGTCTGCTCTACGAGCCTTTGAACTTGGAAGCTTTTTCACACAGATAGTTAAACAAGTCAATATTTGACATGGTGAGGCTTCTGCAGCCTGGGCTTAAAGGTCTAAGTTGTATGAAGCCATAGTGGTAATTCATTACCTAATCTTCTATCAATATTCAATGTTGAAAAAATGTCTCCTCATTAATATCATATATAGTCACATGGTATTACAACTTTCTAAGAGAACTATCACATCCTGCTGCCTGGGAATCCAAGTGAAAAAGTTCTAAATAATGTTAATCTCTGACACTTTCCAGGATGTTCTTTCTCCGCTTGCCTAACATCAGTTGTTATTAACCCTTACAGTGTGTGTATAAGTTTGACAGTAGGAGCTTCGATATCTGTATTAATAAAGGAGAAGTAGCACCGTACAGTATGCCCTTAGTTATATTTCTTGTGAGGAAAAACAACTTTAGAAACCCAGTTTCAAAAGCAAAAGGAAATAACAAAGGCAGGTGTTTTAACTGCTGGGTGCAGGGGACTTGTAGTTCACTGTGAAAGGGATCTGAAACACTAAACTGATATGCATTCAAGCCAAAAAACATTTTTGTTTGTTTGTTTGGTGGAGCACATCCTACTATGAAAGGATGGTTTATTAGGAGTTTCCACAAGCATTTGCGAAATCACCCGAAACCGACGTCCTGTTTTTTCAGTGCTCAGTCAGACAAGGACATTTTTGGCAGGGGGCCAAGCTTGGCGAGCACCACCAACTGGAGGAGCGCCAAATAATTGATTCTAGGGACCCAATCTGCTTTTAAAAGCTGTCAGTGATGAACAACGTCCGCATTTCACGGTCAAGTACAAAAACTACACCCTGAAATTACAATGGAAGTGAGGATGTAAATGTTTGCTCCTGGAATGACCTGGAAACATTGACCACATAGAAATATGGGCGTAAACTGCTGAGCCACACAATATATTTTAAAGAAATGAATCGTAAGGCAGCGGCCATTTTGCTTCTACTTCAGTGACAACTCCCGGGTAAACCCCCCCCCTTAAAGTTTGTTTGAGACATCAGTCTTTTTTTAACAGATCCACACTGACATCCTCTCTGTGTGGATATTATAAAACATCCTGAAGGACACTGAACAAAATATCAAAGGTAACAAGCATATTATATTCTCTTAAAAAGGTGCATCGCGTATAACTTGGCGGAATTTAGCAGTGAGGTTGCAGATTGCAACCAACCAAATTTGTTCTTATTTTATCATCACATGCAACAGATTGGCTTTTACCCTTTATCATCTACTACTTTATTCAGCCATCCATTTTTCATAATCAAATGCACATGTGTGACTGCAAGGTAGTGCGAACAGCTCTGTGTCATGTACTCCGTTCTGTGCGTTTTGTTCGAGAGAGATTTGGAAACATTGTATAAACCCACTTTGTGCTTTAGAAAAGCTGAGCACGGTTTGTTTTTATCAGTGTTCAAACCTCTGTTGTCAAGATGCTCCTCTTCACTGAAGTGGACCACTGTCAGAGACGCACCGAGCAGTGTTGCCAAACAGCAAAAGAAAGAAATGCAAACTTGTCGTTTGAGCCTCCCTATTGCTTCATTTCATCGTTAGCCAGAAATCACCACGGTTCACCGGGCACAGTTTGGACCAGGGCCATCTCCTTAGTTTCCTAGATTTGCATGGCTGTCCAGACGTCAGCAACCCCCCTCTTCACCCCTCCAACAGCTCCTAAATGCGTCAGCAGTCATTCCTCCCCTCCTCCTCCTCCTCCTCCTCCTCATCTTATACCCGCTGCCTCCCTGCAACACCTCAGCCAGGCTCCTACAGCACAGTGTGTCCTTGAGGACTCACTAACTACAGGCACCCCTCCCCCCACCTATGCTCTTTCTTCTCATTCCCATTCAATGTGTTTACATGTGCGCTAATGTAGCAGCTATAACCAGAGTGATACATTACTGTAGCCCCCAAACACCTAAACCACAGTTTGCCTCTGCTCTAATAGGATTCACTTGAATAATGAGCAGATGAGGATTACTTGTCATTCTTTCAAATGTCTCTTGCATTTGCATACCTCACGTCTGATGTTTCCAGAACAGCACAATGGTTAGTAGCGATGGGCAATCATTAGCATGCTTGGGGAACAATGGAATACATGGAAGGTTACGTAGTTAGGATATAAAAAAGGGAACTGTATTCATTACGGATACAGGAAAAAGAAGATGTAATCAGATTACCAATACACGTAGTGAAAATTGGGATAATTAGCAGGATTACAAGAACGGTGTGCTATAATGCACGCGCACACATATTACAACACACCTTTCACCATTATTTTGTATTAAAAGCAGAAAAAAGGGGATGAACATCACAGTGAAGTGCAAGTTATGGCAAAACAGGATGGTTTTTCCACACTTTCCAGTTCATCATAATGATTCTTCTTTTCGAGAGGCATCCCAACGTTCAAAGATGATTCGTGGAAAATGGGCTTCAAATTTCTGCTCCAACAATTTGCATTCAAGGCAAGGCAAGGCAAGTTTATTTGTATAGCACATTTCAACAACAAGGTAATTCAAAGTGCTTCACATAAAACCATTAAAAGCATCAAAACATAAGGCAAAAGAAAAGGAGATTTAAAAACAATTAAGAACATTCATTAAAACATTAAAAAACAGTGTTAATTTCATTTAATTTATAAGGGTAAATCCACCAACACTAATGTGCCAAAGAATTTGAATCCTTGGATGACAGCATGTTCACCAGCTGGATGGCAGAACTTGCACTCTACTCTGATGTTTTTCATCTCTTTTGCTATTTATACAAATATTGGCAACAATTCAGTATTTTATTTTGTCTTCATTTGCTTTTTTTGTTCTTCAAACTGACTACATTTTTTAACAGGTAATCTGTTGGTTGTCGGCAAGGGACAGTTCAGTGATAGTGGCGAATTTAATGTAGCATTGATACAGAACAGCCATCAGAGTGGTGAAAGGGCCAGATGTAACACTGCTATAGCTATCTTGGTAACATTAGCCAATATAAGATACTGGTCATACCACACCAAGAATAAATGGTTGCCACAGCAAACCCCCTGAGTGTATTGAATTATGCATGAATAATTGCTTATTAATTCAACTTTATTATACATAATGTCTTCTTATGTCTAGGGAACACAAGAAGTAACATACAAAGTTCACCCATCCAAAAAAAGGCTGCTGAAACACTGAATGATATTGCAGAAATGGAAGCCACGAAGAGGTATCCGTAAAAAAACAGTGTAGGCTTTGTTGCTAAGCCTATCTAGAAAAACAAAAACCTCACTAAGTCCACAGAGTCAAACAAAAATAACAAGAAACAAAGGAGATGCAAATGAACTGGCAGCGAATCCTTCAAAGGTTCCCTTAAAGATAAAGGATGGGTTGACGACGCTGTGTGAAGGTGCTCTCAAGGACCAAAGTTTCACCAACTGGTTCAGGGGGTTGATATACAATCCCACTGACGATCGCATCTTGATCAGGTGTGGGTGATCAGGCACTCAGAGACGGGTGTGGCAGAAACACAGTGGGAGAGAGCTCTCTTCCAACAAGAGGCCAGAGGAAAGTCAGTGGACGCAACACCTTCATTTCTTATGTAGATTTGGCCAGACGTGTGATCATAGACGCCATGTTGATCCACACAGCTGGTTTCAGTTATTCCGATTGATTATACCTCTGGCCAGGTGAGCTGTGCTCAGAAATACACAATGACACCAAATGTGTCAAATCATTTAAAAAAAAGAGGCGTCTCTAAAAGAAAAGTAGATCTTTTTCTGGTCAGTCTGTCAGTCTTTACTCACCCACATAGTCCTGGGAGAAGGTCTAATCTGGAAATTCAACTGAAAACACTTGAAACCTCCTGGTTTTTAGCTTATTATCTGAGCCATGTATTTTCTGTTGAAGTCAAAATACAGATGAATATCAAAATCATCACCCAAACGGATGGTAATTGTCCTGTAGACTTTTGCACGACGGCTCTCTGGTTTAAAGTTCACCTGCCATAGTTATTGTAGGAGTTTTATAATGCAGTGTGTCAATGACTCTAAGGATGTTCAGCCATCCCTTCCACATAAACACTTAACATAACAGGCCAAGCAACCTGCCAACTCTGGAGGCAATTCTCTCACACCTTTCGTAGCTACACCTACGAAATGTGTCACATAACTTCCATAGTTATTTTAAGCTAAACCACGATATCTTCCTGAAACTGACTAACTGAGTAGCTGTGTTGACTAAACCGAACCAAGAAGATTTGTTGCCTAAACCTACTAAACTTTATTTATCCCCTAGTGGGGATAAATAAAGTTTACATCTATCTATCTATCTGTCTAAACTAAGTTGTTTCTTGTGAAGACGGAAGATTATTTTGAAAAGACTGTATGCACGTAATCAGCCTAAACTGACATGACATTTGTAGAAAATCGTACGAAAAATGAAGAATATTTTTGATAAGATATTATGCAAACCGCTGTATGAGAATATGTTGTCCTCTGAACGGGCACGCCCTGAAGAGGCAATGAACTAGTTAATTAAGTCAAACAGTGGATTTGTTTGTGTTAGCCCAATATTGGGCGATGTAGATAATAACGATTATAACGTTGGCTCTTTACTTTTGCCAATTGCATTCCCACTACAAAAATCATAAAAGTGGTGAAGGTCACTGAACAAAACGTTCAAGTATCATACACTTCTGTTTGCCACAGAGCTTATTTTCTGGAACAATCCAAAACAAAATGACCAAAACAAGACCAAGCTCAACGCAGCTTAGCATGTGCTGAAGTTTGCGACACTAAGAACTGCATTCTGGCAATGTTGTTTGAGCAGCTGATCACAGAGTTGTGCAGGAGAACCGGTCCAATGAGTGATGCTATATAAATAGTCAATGTTTGTCAGACTGCTGAGGAAAGTCTGCTCGTCTCCCAGCTCTGTCGGTCCTTCACATTGTGTGTTCTAAAGCTGCTCGGACATTTTTGAAAAGATGTAGGCGCAAGGTCATGGCAAGCAGCAGATGTCAATGTGACCCGTTCTCATTTCTAGTGTAGACGGGGAGAACAAAACAACGCTGTCTGAGCACTTCCTTGTTGCTGAAATGCAGAAGGTCAATAGAGATGCGCATGACAAAACCATCATCTGTTCGTATTTCATCTTTTGCCTTTCCACCTTTATATCGACCACTTCCTCTGAGTCTCCTCTCTATCGAAAAACATATCCCATCCAGGATGTCAGCTGCTGGTCACACTGGGTATAACAACTGATGAGACATGGCGTTCAATATGTGGCAAAGGTCTTGCATCCATTTGTTTTGGTGTGTGCAATTGGAATAAAAACATTGATACTGTTTGACTGCTTCATCGAGTGATAGGCACATCGTGCTCTCAAATGACTCTTGATTTCTTTTTTTAGCACTTTGGCTGATTGGTGGCTGTGGACGGAGCTTATCTTTGAGCCCGAGTTTGTTTCAATTGTTTTAAGAGAAACAAAAATGCTTGATTTTAACAACACACATCGAAACAGCTGCAACGCTGTCAACATTGTTCACGTCACTTGTGTGCACTTGGTGGATTAAAGTGCATATCCAATATATTCACTGTCACGACTCACCGCTTGAAGTCTCAACAATCATTTTCCAACTTTGACATCAGCATCCACGTCCTTAATTATTCATGTCTGGCAGGTAGCATTAATTCGTGCGGACATGCACAACTATTGCTCTGAAGGAATGTAGGATTTGAGCGGTTGCCATCATGCGAATGTGTTAAAGGTAGGGTTGGTAATCCTACATTTTTGTCACATTTGTTGAAATTGTCATTACATCCCGACAGCAACTGATGAATCGAATGCTCTGACAAAAAACATTTGATGTCTGTGGCTGTTGCAGGACAGGTAATAAGCCCGTCCAATCATTTCACGTAATAATTGGACAGGACACATGCCCGTCTACCTCACTGCCTGTCTACCTGCGCGTATTCTGCCTGCTCACTCATTGCTCGTCACTGAAGTCTTCCACCAGCTGCGAACCTGACAGCCACGTTTGTTATTCATAGTGATAATTTTCGGGGAGTGGCTAAAGAGTGTTTGTTAGATTTAGCAACACTGGATCTAGCGCTGCTAGCTACCTTCACTGGAAAAGGGTTGGCAACACTGGACTGTTTTTATTATTTTTTTTGAATCTATTTTCTCAAGATTACCAACCCCAGCTGTTGTTTTCTTTACCTTGTCTTTGTGGACAACTGGTCAACCGACGTATTCACTTGTGAGACTAAAATGGATTGGTGTGGCTTGCTGGATGGATGGATGAATGTAGTCAACTGACTATGGATTGTTGTTTCTTTTGATCGATACCACTGTTTTGAGACAAACCATCTTCTTTTTCTCAAGCAATCTATACGAGTGTAATTTGTACCAGAGCTGATAGCCTTTTATACTTGTGAAAAATCCAACAGTTCAGTTGGCAAACACCTCAGAGATCTGGTTCCTGTAGTTGAGTCGAGCTCTCGCTCTCCCCTGCACCCAGTGTGCAAAGCCCTTTATTGATACAGCTTTTAAAAAAGAAGAAAAAAGAGACTTGTCAAATGTGATGTGAAGCAGTCAGTCTCCACTCCAACTGCCTCAGCTGAGAAGCCTGATTGTGTCAGGAGCTCCGTTCTGTAAACAGGCATCCCTATAGAAGCCAGGCAAGCAGGCAACCAGGCGGCCAGCGCTGCGGCATAAATAAAATTGAAAAAAATAAATAAATACAGAAGACAAGAAAAAGAGCATCCCTGTGAGAATGTCTGGCTAAAAATATATCCCCTCCGAGGTCACGCTGTCATTTTGATTTGATTGGAACACAGCAGCTACAGCCATCTTCCTCCTGAGCCTCACTAACAAGCGTGGCATTACTCCGCCAGCGATCGCCCAAATGTCTTCCATATCTGAAGAAGTTATTATCCCTTTACATTCATTTTGCTTCCTTGCTTCCTTCCTCTGTCGACCAGGTGACGACTGACGGGGTGAACTGTTTGCAGAATACTGCAGACTTTATCCTCTTTTCGATCTAATGATCTGCACATCTGTGTGTTCAATTAGGCACAAACATCCCTCTTGTTCTAGGACAACTGATGCACTGAGTGCAGACTCTATTCCTGTTTCAGTCTGATGAACATCGGTTCCATGACGTCCTGTTCCACGAAGACAGAATTGCAAGGGAGCTAACAAATGCGTGTTTACACTGGTGGCTGTTTGTCTTCTGGTGATCATCAGCTGCAGGTCATAGTCTAACTCGAGTTTTATTGAACGCATCACCTTGTAAATAAATAAGCGCTTTGCTCTGCTGACTCACTGTTGCCATAAGAGAATGTCTCTAACATTTAAAAGGTTGCAAAAGTATGTGCAAATATTAGTCGAGAAAAAGGGTACACAGAGAAATACAAGCTTCAAAAAGTAATTTCAGAAAAAAAATGAACTGAAACGCAAGCCTCTGTTGAAATGATGCGTCCGACATCTGCAGGACCCATGTGACCGTAAAACAGTAGCGGATGGCATGTGCAGCACAGTGAGTCAGATGCACCAGCATATAGAAGACGGGGGTTTCTCAGATATTTCCTGGAGGCGTGATACACATGTTGACTCAGGCGTATACATTCGCGCCACTGGTGCGAAAGAAGCAACCCTACGTTTTTGAGAAATCTGAAAAAGAAAAGCTGCTGTTTCTGCCTTTTTTGAAAGACAAGTCAGGTTATTCACACGTGACACGTAACAAAACAGGACAGGCTTTGGAAGAGTGTGCTGCCAATACAAAACATACTGCATGTGGAGATATTCCCCTGCTTCATGCACATGTGGCATGACTCAGACACATGAACACACACGGCTGTCACAAATGGATTGTGTCTCTTCAAGGCTGCCATTAGCTGAGTCTGCATTTTTTAGTTCAGGAGGTGGTGTGATCGTGAATTCATGAGGAAGAGTCCTTGGTTAATCAATTACTGCCAAAGTACTCTTGAACGAGATCCCATGTATATAATCTTGAGAGGCCTTTTTTTACATTTGCTACTGTGAGACAACACAAAAGGCAGTCATTTCCCCTTTTTGTCGACTCTAACCATGTGATAGCTCCATTCAGATACTACATGTGAATCTATGGATTGAATCGGTGCATTTACAATTCCTCCTCTGTGATGACACCCGGCCACAAGAACAACAGAAACCCAATGTGACGCTCGGCGTGTGGGCAGGCCAGGATGAGGGGAAGCAAAGTTTCTGCATGGTAAGAAGACTTAGTCAGCCACCCCCGTGCAGCTTAGCTGGCTGATCGACACTAACTCACAGCTGCGCGCGGCTATGCTTGAGCTAAGTCAACCGCACAAATAAAACGTGTGAGATAAGAAGAAAAAAAAAAAGTCCTCCGCAGATATTTGTCGCAGGACTGAAAGAAGAAAAGAACCGGATGTGTGACATGAAACTCAAATCAGAAAGGGGAAGCAGGCTATGAACTGAGTTGGCTAGATTGAAAAAGTGAAGCAAGGTCTGTCGTCTCCGAGTGTAAAATGTTTGCTGAACAAACCCTGTGATAATCTGATGGGTTTCGATCCTCAGAAATGAGACTAAAGAAACAAACAAACAAAAACATCTGATTGCAAGTCACATCATCCAAAATAAAATACAGCCACTCAGCTTTCCTGCAACAATGTTTGCCACAGTTTCCACCTGAAGTGTTGCTCTTCATTATCATAATTCCTCTATTTATTCCCATGAATTCAGTCTGTTTATGAGGATCTGGAGGACGTTGTTGGCAAACACCATTTAATGCAGGGACTTTGTTGAATTGACCCCCCCGGCCCTGAATGGAGAGTACTCGTGCATGTTCTGAATGGATGTGTCCTGTAGATAAATGGACAGGCAGGGACCCTGGCAGAAGAACACAGAGCAGGCAGATTCATGGCCAGACAGTAGAAATCTGTCAGCCTCCTGGCAACGTGAGAGGACACCTGGAGGTAATGCGAGCAGCCCTCCCCAACCCCGCACCTCCTCTGCCTCGCTTTCTCCTCATCGCTCTGTCCCATCCCCCTCCCACCCCCTCCTCGTGACTCATCACCGGAACCTTAATCACCAATGAGTGGGCACTGCCTCCCCCTTCCACGAGGCAGAAGTGCTGAGGTAAAAACAAACAAAACTGTGCTGATACTCTGTTGCCCCCTGCTGGACGCCATGACACGTTGCTCTGAGACCCACATGGCCAAGAGGTTTGTGTTGGTTTTCAGGAGAACATAGCAGCTGTCTGAATGTTTGCACTATAAAAGTCAAAATCGCACATTTCCCCAAACCAGTACTTTGGTTTGGGGAAATGTTTGGCTTTGGTTTAATCATCATTACTCAGTCGACAGACAATTAGACTATTAGACGAAACAACAAATCTGAAATAATAATATTGACCACCCGAAGCGACCATTTTTAAAGCAGCGTATACGTTGTTAGCTGTAACTTCTGTTGTATCCTTACTTCCACCTCTTTTGAACTCGAGGTGTCGTGTCTCATTGCCAATGTAAGCTCCATAGTCGAGCTTCTGGCAATGTCCTGTTCGCTGACAGACTGGGGGTCATAGAGAGGAAACAGACCACACTGGGTCAGTGAGATTAGGTCAGAAGTTCAAGTTGCAAAAAAATAGACTTGATATCATCACCTCATGGTGTAATCATCACAGAAATATCACAAACATCATTTATCCTTTTCTATGATCACAGTAATTAGCACTGAGGCTGATATCGATACTTAAATATCATTTAATTAAAGCAGAATTCATTTTTTGACATATTTGTTGATTACTTTATGTTGTGTAACAGTAAAAGTCATTATTCTAAGCTATTCCACTTCATTTTCCTCCACCTCAAAGGTTTTGGGCTTCTGGGCCGGTGGTACATTTTGCTGTGAATTAAAAAAACTGTTGGACAATGCAGCAAAAACAATAACTTAGAAAACGATGCATTTTCCAGGTGAACATGTGAGCTTTTACACACACAGTAAGTTGTCTGGAAGCTTATCGTGTGTGTGATTCAGCATAAGATACACAGTGTGAGATGATAATAAGGGGGCGTCAGTGTGTGCTAAATAGATAAATGAACACGCAGAGGCTTGATAAATCATTAAGTCACGGCTGATCAAAACAATGATCAATCAAAGCCACGAGGCATGGCAAGGGAGCAGTGCTGCCACTACGCTGATGATGACAAAGCTTATGCAAATAAACAGCAGTGAACCGAGCGTCTTACCTTTTCCCGCTGCGCTGCTCAAAGTCAACCTGCGCAAGTGTCTAAACTGTTGATGGACCTCAAGAATACTTCAACACGGAGAACATCGTGACACTGTTCCAAATCATGATGCATTACGGAATGGAATTCTCCTGCTGTAAGCATTAGAAGGCCCAAACTGTATTTCCTGTTTGTGCCCAGGTGCGCATGTAATTCACTCCAGTCAGGACGTTTTACATCAGAGATATTGAATCAACCTCGGTTTGAACGCTTGACATTGCCTCTCCAACAGCCCATTCCAAGTGACTCAAACACGGACCCCATCGCTTAAAGCTGGTCTGTGATCATTCACTTGATAACCAAATGACAAGGACCTTACCGAATGTTTTCTTGTGGGTCCTGCCGAACCTGGACCCTCTTAATAAGCTCAAACAACACATTCAAAATAGTTTCATCACTTTCATACTTTTTGGCAAATTTAACGAGGATTTTTGAAAAACATGTTTATTTGGATATCTGTGATTGGAGTTTTATATCTCCCCAATTAACCCCCAAACACGACAAGCCATGTCACTATGTAATTATACTAATAATAATACATATTTATTTCTCTGTAAATTACTTTTTGGCACATAAAAGGAATATAATAATATTCATATTCAGACTACTGTGTTTGTTCATGCATGCTTGAAATATTTATAACAATGTTTTATGGTCATTTCTGCATTTTGTCTCCTTCAGCAAATGTTCAAAAAGGAAGGGTTAACATTTCAAGTGTTTTAATTAGGTCAAAAGAAAAAAATACTTCTAATTCAAAAATTACCAATTTTCAACAACGGTCTAGTTTGAGGTCCTATTAATATTATTAATAATAATAGTCCTGTAATTACAGTTGCGAGAGAGCTTAATTGTTGCATATTCCCAAGATTTGTTTACTTCAGAATGAGATCGCTGGATAGTTTCTGGGGCTCAGGGCAAAATATGATGAACATACATTTGGAGAAGGGGGCCCTCGTCATCATTTTTGCACTCCTGGCAGGTTAATCCAGCCCTGCACCCACATAATGTTTAGCCACATTCACTGAAGTCCACCTCTTTTCTCTACGACATTTACTGACTAAATAGTGGAACGCACACAAGCATCATTCCACTGACTGAGGAAGTGAAGCAGAACACTGAGCACCAACACAGTTTGCTGTGCGGCTGCAACACTTTACCTGCAGTGGTGCTCATTCAACATTGTAACGCATCATAAAAGCAGTACGAGACCATTTCAAGTGCTCGATAATTACTATAATCAGAGCATAATATCATAAAAACAATGTAGAGAGAGCTCTAGTCTATTCAATGAGTTGCTGTTAAACAACCACTTGAGGTCAGTGTTGTTCTAAGTTAAGAGCCGTGTTGAGCGCTGGTTGTGTCGATGTCCTGAATCTGAGGTCAACGCATGAGAACACATCCAGTGACCTCAGTGAGGAGAGGCCATATACTGCTTCAGCATCCAAGGAGCCATTACTGAGATGATAATATGACGCTATAAGCTGGAAGCAGTGACAATCTGATGGCGTCGGAAACAGAGGCTGTCTGAAGCATGGAGCAACGTCTCGGCAATAGTTTCCGTGCAACTGAAATATGATGGGAAATATGTCTTACAGTAAGCCAGCAGTAACTGTAACACAAACATGAAACTGGATTTTGAAATGGAAAGAAAACAGATGAAACACTACAGCAGAGAGCTGCTGGAGGGCACGAATGAATCACACCAAATGGTTTCATGTCAGTTTTGTGTATTCAAGTAAATGGGATTTCAAGCCAAATCCACCAGATGCAAGGAACGGCTTTGTGTGTGGAACCGAGTACAGTGGATGTGAACATGATGGGAATAAGAGCTCTAATTACACCACATTTCATTCTCTGATTAGGTTGTTTCCTAGCGGATGAAATCGTTGGTAAGGTGGTCTAATTTCCATTAGAACCTCCTGAGGAAGAAAATACACTGGCTAACTATTTAGGCTATGCTGTTAGGTCCACAGACTGAATTTCTTAAATCCAACCCTGACTCGCCACCAAAATTGTATCTCCTTAAATCCTGTTTCAAAACCCTTTTCTCATAACCAGGACATATTTTGGGTATTTCAATTTCCCTACATTCTATTTTATGTTTTGACTGAAATGAATCACATTTAAAGGAGCAACACGCAGCATTTAGAGCATGAATATAGCAGGTAAGAACTATTTGCCATGAAAAGATATAGTTGAGAAATGTCCACCTGAGCAGAGAATGAAGTCGCTTTCCCTCCCTGTCTGTGTTGTTATCAGAGCTTCTCCTTGCTTGGTTGATATAACCGGGATGGCCTTGCATGCTTTTAGTACAAGTTAGTCGTGAGCTGCTCCAATATATTGTTTTGCTCATTTAAAGCACAAGTTTTGACATAAAAACTATTACAATTCAGGCTTTTATTCATAAAAATGTTACATCAGACTCCGAGAGTTACCCGGGCCGTGGCCCCCGTGGCCCCCCTAATGCTCATCTTTGTGCAAATAAACATGATTTAATCCATTCCTTACACTTTCGCTCAAGTCATACAGTCCTCTACACACCACTTCAACGTGTGGAGAGAAAGCCAAGGCTTGACAGACCTGCTATGCATAGTTACAGCTGCCATGAATGCTGTTCAGGGAAGAGGTTTTGGGAAAAGTTCCTTAATTGTTTCAGATGAATGGAGATTAATGCCCATCACAGTTTCCCAAAGCCCAGGGTTAGTATTCTGTCGAACGATTAATCGCTACAGCGCTACATCTGTTCCCAACAATAGCAGCCTGTAATTACAGCATAAGCAGGATCAAAGCTGGGTGTGCGGACATAAATAGCCACTTCACATTGAATGTGAGGAGCGGCTGTGAGGTCTTGGGACTCGGGTTGGTGAGTTAGCTGACTCGGTGTGGCCCCCGGGAGAGAGGAGAGTCATCGACCCGTGGCTCGTCTTCCTCCAACGACGGTGCACCTCACATATTATCACCCAAATGAGTCATCAACGGCACGTCAACATCGCTGAGGTTCTTCATGCCAATCTTCCTATTGCTTTTTTAATCCCCCAGCGTGCCTCGTTTGAGCAATTGCCCCCCTCCCCCCCCTCCTCCTCTTCTTTCTCACTCACTCACTTTTGCTTTAACCCCCCCCTTCAACACACATGCCATCCTCCCCCTGTATGCCTCCATCACATTCTGCTGAAAAATTTGGAGGTCTGCCAACAGTGTTACACTGCTGCCATGTGTGAATGTGGCAACTCTGTGTGTGTGTGTGTGTGTGTGTGTGTGTGTGTGTGTGTGTGTGTGTGTGTGTGTGTGTGTGTGTGGGCCTCTGCCTGCGTGCACACAAAGCAAGTGTGTGCGGATGCAAGATGTGGGTGTGCGTGTATGTTCCCCCATCACCGCAGCGTGTTTTGCGAACATGTGAATTCAATTGAAGACTGAAGGGAAGAATCAAGAAAGGAGTGCGGGCGCGCATGCATGTATATGTGTGTGTGTGTGTGTGTGTGTGTGTGTGTGTGTGTGTGTGTGTGTGTGTGTGTGTGTGTGTGTGTGTGTGTGTGTGTGTGTGTTTCAGGACAAATGGATGAATGGGCAACTGGCTTCACTCCTTTTCACTCGTTTGTGTGTGTGTGTTGGTGTGTTGGTGTGTGTGTGAGAGAGTGAATGTGTAGAAAAGAGTGAAAGAATGCGAGAAAAGGAGGTATTGGATGGGTGTTGTCTTACAAGCAACAACAGCACATTGCAGAAAGAGGCATTTTCAACCAATTTATTAATCCTTTTAGGCAATGTTCCCTGTTCAGAAATGCAAATTGAATCAATCTGAGTCTGACTTTTAAGACTTTCAAGTGGGATTTAATTAGAAGCCGAGGCGCACAGTTTTAATGAGAGAGGGGGTGGAGAGAGAAGGAGAGACAGAGCGGGAGAAAACGGGGGGAGAAGGAGGGGAGGGGGAGGCGGCGTTTTAATGCAACTCCTGCAGGATCGGGGTGAAGGACACGTAAACCCAGCGCGGACGGCTTTCTTAAAAGAAGAAGTTCCATCTGTCCGTCCGTTCCCCGCTGCCCTTCACCTTTGACTCGGCTGTTTACGCCCATGGGAGGGGTTGGTGCTTGGGGTCTGTTTGGTGACACTAAACAACGCAGATCCACTCCAAACCCACACATCGCCCTCAGCGGGGAAAACAAAAAAAATCACCCCACTTCCCCCTGCCAGTGGTTCGGCTTTTCTGCAATCTCCATCTGTGAATCCTTTGTCCTTTTGTGTTGCTGTTATTTACTCCAATACCGTTTCTCTTTCCTCCTCCTCCTCCTGCTGCTTCTATTCCTCGCTGAGATTCTCTAACCCTCCTCATCATCCTACCATCATTTTCCGAGCCCTAAGCTGACTGAGCCTCCCAAAGCCATCAGGTCTGATTGTCTGATCTCGAGGCATCGAGTCCGCCGGCTGAAATGAAAAATGAGGATTTCTCTCAGCCTCTATTTTTATTCTGTTTTCATTCTCTCTTTCATTCGTCTCTCATCGGTCTCCCCCTTTTCTCTTTTCCCACCTCTCTTTCCCACTCTCTATCACGCCTCCTCCTCCTACTCCTCACACACACACACCTCTCAGTTGGCTCTTTCACTCATATTCCTTCACCCTTTGTGGCCTTCCTCGTGCCTGCCAATCTCACCCCATTCCTGCTCTTGCTTCCGTTCATTTCTGCCCTCCGTCCTCTGCTGGGTTGACGGGGAATATGTGAAGGGAGCTGAGAAGGAGCAGTATCATTGATTGAGGCTTTAGACTAAAGCCTGCAAGTTACAGCAAACATTGTGTCCAAACCAGATACCAGGGAAAAACATACTGGATACTTATAAACACAAGAGAAGTTCGTGAAAAAGGGGACATCATTTAGGGATTAAATTACACTTCAACCACTTTTTAAACGACTACTTTGTCATAAACTCTAATACACCCTGAAACTACAGTTTGAAAAGTGTGAACAATACACCACTCTAATGCTGTATTAATAAGTGCTGCTTATGTTCCTTGTATTTATTAAATAGATACTCAGTGATTTGAAGAATACTTATGTTCAACAGCGACTTCAAAATAACTCACACTAAGTTACCCCCTTTACTCGCTAGCCTTTTAACTTCTTCATACGTATACTGATCATTTGTGGGATGAAAACTAAAGAAACAATCATTGCTTTGTTGGCTGTGAACCATTTTAATACAGTGGTCAGTGGAGTTCTTTAAAAAGACTCTTCTCTAATACCACTGCTCCCACTGAGCTTATTTTTGTTGATAAGACACCGTGTCTTTCAGTTTACTTCGACCTTGCAACTGATAATTACAGCCCAAGGATCATCATAATGCCATAATCATAATACAAGGAGTGTAGCGAATTCATTTTTGATCCCCTCTAAATATCAATTGAAACTTCCACAAACTAAATCCCAACCTGATCCGCCCCATGTGTTCCGTTGTCCTCTCATATTGAGCTAAACTCTTTGAGAAATGGCAGAGAACATGACTCCCCGTGGATGGAAGGAGCTCTGCCGCTTTGATTTTACTGAGCAAAGAGTCTGTAAGAAAAGCGATCAATCACAGTAGAGACTATGGCTCGTAACGAATTTCAGAAGGGAACAGAGGATGTGGTGATTAACTTACAAGGCGGCGTGGGACAATATGTGGTGTTAAGAGTTAAGAGTTACTTGTCCCCCACAAGCAAAACAAGCTGTAAACACAACACTGACATAGGCCTACTGAGTTATCACCTAATAAAGTTGTTGCAGCTAATATGTTAGCAAACAGTTGCTGACCATGTTGTTTACACATCAGGCAGACATGGAGCCAAACCTGCCAAGCCTAATAAAGCCCAATAGTCGCGCTCCGTCGACCTCTGTTTTGGTCTCCACCAACCACTGAAAGAAATATCTCGCTCCTTGGCATCTAAATGCTAAACGGTATGATCGCTAGCTAGTTGCTACCGTTTTCTGCTTGCTGTTTCCTGCAGGATAGTGTACAGTGGTTTAATAAGAGCTTTTCTTTCGCTGAAAGCTTCTAAATCTAAAACTAAGATCAAAAAGTGGCTAATAAGTTCTACTGCTGAGTTTGGGGATAATTCTCAGCAAGACAAAAGAACATTGCCATTGCTTTCACAGAGGACACAAACAATGGTCTCCTAGATGAGTGTTTGACCCATCCATCCACCCAACCTCTTCTCTTTGTGGACTTTAATTCAACGTATTTGTGAAACATCAAATACAAACGCAATCTAGGAGAAATGACGTTCCTTATAAACGTAGTTGACAACGCAGTTTCGTTGTATGGTGACATGTTTTTTAGGTGAGCAGGCAGTCACTCTTAATTGATTAAACCTTTGGTGTAACATCTACCATGATGTCATGAATATGAACTGACTAAGAGCAATCTCAGGCTGAGAGGAGGCTGACAGCCAAGCCAAAATGTTGTCTGGGGCCCCAGAAAGCATTGCTCCTGTCCAGAGTTGGAGGCGAGGGTGAGGCGGGGGTGAGGCTGCCAGATGTCAATGTGGTAGATGAGCTGGTGGTGTGTAAGGCGCAAGGTGATGGAGTGTGTGAGGTCCGGTCTATCGCTGTCATTAATAACCCAGACAGGCCAGCCAGTACCTCGGAGCCCCGTTCCCATACATAACCCCTTAGAGCAGCCACCGGGGCCCCTACACTGGCCCCTGAGGACGCACACATACACACATTGGCATACTAGTCTGATTACTGATGTTAACACGATAGAGAGGAGACATGCGTCCTGGTAAGAATAGCGCTACACCTGGAGTGAAAAAGCCTCAGCAGAAAATACAAGAAGTGACGTCCGTACATATTTCTCCTTCCCATCACCGGGTCCATTCACCCGAGACAGACAAAAGAATACAAAATGTGAGGGAGCCTGGCAGAAGTGGCTGCTCTTGTCTTAGTCACAAAGCAACACTTTCTTCGTCATTCGCACACCCACGGCGAGAGTAACTCTTTCAAATCAAGATGCAATACATACACAGCGTCATACGTCAATTTGGCACTTGTCTCGCCTCGGTCTGTTGACAGTTCAATCTTATTTCACGCATCTGCTTTAAGCGCCGGAATGCTTGAACACTATTCAGGCCCAGGCTGAACTTGAATGACCCAGCCGTTGGAGTTGTAAAGATATGGCAGAGAAGAAAATGGACATCCAGATGGAAGAGGGGAGGAAGAGCTTCTTCATGGTTCCACAGCTCTTGTTGATCAGCAAACATACCCAGATAGACTTTCTTTTTTCCCAGATATCAGATTCGATCACTGGGTAGCCCCTCTTTCCCCCTCTCTGCCTTTGAACATTGCCAAGCTCCTGTCTTCCAATGTATCAACAGGCAGGGGGGAGAACATGTGAATCAGAGGAATTGGTTGATGGCAAATCATAAAAAATAGAAAGGTTGAAGGTGGAGTAGAAGACAGGAGGGCAACAGAGGACTGCCCATAGGAGCGTGTGTTTGTGGCAGGGGGGGGGGGGGGGGGAGGCTCCTCTCCGACGGAGATGGGGGGATAAAGAGATAGATGGATAGAAGAGGAGAGAGGAAGAGGCTTTAATGAATTAATGACTGTTCTCACAACTAGATTCCTCCTCTCTCCGGCTCAGACGCAGCCGATGAAATAATAAATAAACACATGAATAAGTGAAGAGGCCTGGATGAGACGGCACTCCGGAGGGGGAGAAGATGGGAGGGAGGGGGGAGGGGGTGTGATGGGTGGTTTGGGGGGGGGGTGGTAAGGCAGATAGGCACGCGGTGAGCCTCTCTGGTGATTTGATCCAACATCAAGCAGCTGGAGGTTACTGAAAAATTTAGCAATGTGCGGGGAGCTGGTGAATGCTAATAGCACAAACTGACTGCCCCCCCCCCCCCCCCTACTCATTCCTCCACCGTCCGCCCCGCCTGCACCCACTCACTCCGGTGCACTCCGACCACCTTCAGTCTCCAGGTGACCTTGCTCGACGGCGCGACCGAGCGGCCACCAGCATGCTAACGAGACGTCGGCTTTGGGTTTTGCAGGGTTGCCAGACGCTGCGGGGCGCTAAGAGGGCAAGTAGGGGCATCCAAATGACACGTTAGCATGGCCCGGGCCTGGATGGAGATGGGCAGGGTGCCACTCATCCAGGCCAATGAGGTCTATCAGATTAAATTAGGGAGACAAGATGGCAGTTAATGAGGAGTTTTTTGACTTAAAGACAACTTCCAAAAAGCACACAAAACAAATGCATTTTTTCAAATTATCATCCAGTTATAGAAATCCACATTAGATTTGATAAACAGTCAAAAGGACAGATTAAAAGATTAGACCTTAACATTTAACGACACACAAAAAGTCTGGTTATTTAACATCCAGCACACCAGCACTCCAAACCACTTTCCAAAGCTGTTTTAATATTAATGTCTCTCGTTTGGTAATTTCATATTGTGCACCTTTTGAGCTTTCTGTAAGGTTATCCCGCTATTTGACATCCATCGAGTGCTTGCTGGGTCATGACTCGTGGCAAAAATCAGGATCAAAACCACTGTGGCTGTTAAAAAGATCTCAGCTACTGTTTGTTATTATAAACAATAATAAAGAGAACAGGTCATAATTCTGTCTTTCTGAGGCTAGTTTATTAATTTCTTCAAGAATTCTTGAATGGCAGTATACCTGCCGGCGCCAGTATTAGCACTTCCGCACGGTAACCTGAGTGCAACCTCACTGTATCTTCAAGTACACAGAGAACCCAAACTGTTTTGAGACTCGATCTTAACCATAGAATACGTTTTTTAAATGCATCAAACTATCAAAGTCAGTGAGAAGAACTTAAAATAATTCGTTTGGAGCATTTCAAGCAACCCTAAATGGTTCGTTGAATCCATGCGTTATAAATGTATGGAGAGCATGCTCCTACAGGGAACTTCTTTCAAAGCTTGCCACAGACGATTATGCAGCACTGCAAACCTGAACCATTTTTGGACAAACCCATATTTGGTAAGAGTGTAGGATTATTGAAGGGTGAGCGACCGTTTGAAAGCCTGTGTAAGCTGTTAGAAGAAGTGAACAGTCGATGACCCTGAGTGAGAGTTTCAAAGAACCCTCTGCTGTGTGAGTTAGTCATTTCCCGATTTTTACTTGACTTTTATGAATGAGAGTGAAAGAATGGTCAGGGTATTTTCTTTTTTCATCTTTGGGATTTCTCCTAATTGGACACTGATCTCTTACTTATTCTGAGTCCACAGCACACTTTCAGTCTGTTGTGCACATTGCTGGAGAAACAGAGACACACTGCTGAAGCTATATGAGCTGCAACTAAAGAAGCTCTGTTTCAGGTTTCAAAAAGGCCAAGGGTGAGGAAATACTCCCACTCATCGGAAACATTGAATTCACCAAGGATGGATTTCAGAGCGAGATATTCTATTTTTGAAGGCTGGTGAGGTGTATCTTTAAAACACTCTGACCAAAATGTCCTCGTCCCCAGCACTGGTACTGCTAACCCTTGGGCCCGGACAGCCCCCTGGTCTCAGTCCCCCAGCCGGGATGCTGACAGACTGGATGGGAGGCTAGGGGCGCCGCCGAGGAGCCCTGGTGACATGATTTACGGGCAGAGCTGCCGGGGTTGCTGGGCGACGTCTCGCTGCGGTCCCCCGCCACTATAATCGGAGCTTCTCGTCCGGCTCCGAGGAGTCTGCCCGGGCTCGCATCACCTCCTCCCCTCCTCTTACTCCTCCTCACCCCCTCCCCTCTCCTGCCAGTCCAACTCAACAATGCACTCCCTCCCACTTCCCCTTCTTCTTCTCCTGCACCACTAAAGGCACTGTGAGGGAAGGCGGAGAGGCTTGCAACAATAGTAGCTGTGTGACGAGGGCCACTCCTTTGAGGTGAAGACACTTAAATGCACACACACACACACACACACAGAAACATCCAGACATGTGAGGCCAGACACATATAAGCATGCAGAATATAAAACAAAGAGCAACACCAACACAATGGCGCTGCGTTGTCTTGCCTTCCACTGCGGTGTGGATTTATGGGCTTCTATGTGGCGTGCTGATCCATCCCTCTTGTAAAAACGCATTGTCTGGGCTCCACAGAGCAGCAGCACCAGTGTTCTCTCCGTGTCTGGGCCTCAGCACCTCCACATCTTTCCTATCCACCCGCTATAATCAGCGGAGAGCGCTGGGAGTAACTTGGAGCCTGCCTGGCTGGCTGGCTAAGGTCGCTCCACAGTGCTGGCTGCGAGCGAGGTCATCCGTCCAGAGTCTCTGTGGAGAGAGACGGAGAAGGATGCAAAGGGACTATTGAGGAGAAATGGAGGATAAGGAATACTCTGTCTTACAGTTGCACTGGGCAAAGTTTTCCTGTAAAAAACATCATTAACTTTCTCTTAAGTTAATATATAGTTTGGCAGAACTGCAGATACAGATGCTATATATGCTAACACGGTATTTAGCTTCAAGTGAACTAAGAGACTTGTGTCTTTTGCTTTATTTCAAAGGAATAGTTCCTTATACATTTTTGGGAAATACGTTTATTCACTTACTTGTCGAAACTTAAATGTTTCTGGGTGTATAGTATGGAGTCAGGGAGTGTTTAGCTTAGTCAGGCAACTAGCCAAGACGCTACAAAGAAGTGCAGGTAGTGCATACACCCTTATGACTCGAAGAGTCTACTGTTTCCAATCCCGGCAACAAAACTGCTACACCATATGTTGTCTCAAGAGAGCTGCTATTGCCTCGTCCTCCTCAGTGCGAGAGGAGAAAGAAATACTCAGCAAATTTCAGATGTCCCGGAAAGAACAATTTCCGTTTCTTACAGAACGTTTTACAGGAAGCGGACATGCATTTTGTAAAATCTGCCGCGTTGCTTTTGATAAATGAGGGTTATGCTCCCTCAAGGATGGCGCTACAGGCTGCAAAGCATCGCACCGTTAACTACAATAAGCATTTGTAGATGGCCGCAGAGGGCACTGTCGTGCACGGACTCTTAAAGGTGGCAAAATGTACGAGTCAAAGAAATAAATCAATGACTGAAAACTGATTAATATTATGCCAGATATTCACAAACATTCACGCCGAAGAGGCAGATTAATCTGTATTCTTTCCTTAGAATCCAAAGTAAAATTCCACAGCATTCCTGCTGTTGCGGTATACTTAATATATTATAGTTCCATTCTTTAAAAGTCACTAGAATGCAGGGAACAAAGTCTCTGAAATGTTTCTAGGGGAGAAGACCCCCGCTTTTCGCCTCTACTTTAATCAGTATTTGTCTATAATCTTAGTCTTTTCGAGAGGAATGGCATCTGAAGAAGCATTTATTGTAAAGCAGCATTTAGTCACTGTGGGGCTCTATGACTCTACTAATGGAGGGGAAATCCTACAGGTGTGTCAAGCTCCAGACAGGCCTCGAAATACATCAAGGAGGACATCAGTGAAAAGATAAGTAAAGGCATTCAAAATGCCAATATCCACAACACGTCATATCACTGTGCATCTTATATTCAACACCAGTCGACAGCGACTGGCAGTTCTTCCATATTTTAATGAGACCAGGGCCGGTATTGGCGAAGCCATATATCTCTCGGACCCCCGTTATGGCGCCCATTCATCAGACGGCCCGCATTTCCTCCAGCTGCGCCTGTGAGGCAGCCAGAGAGGCCGGCAGCACCGTGGTCTGCCATGCACGGAATCAGGAAGGGGAAGGGAAAGAGGAGCGAGGAGCTGTGTCAGAGCTGTCTGCGCTTAGGCCTTCAACAACACGGAGCTCTGATGGAACCAGGCCGACTGCCGCCGCTGACGAAGGTGTGTGTGTGTGTGTGTGTGTGTGTGTTTGTATGTGGGTACGTGAGAAAGCGATGGATGCAGAGAAAGAGATTTTAAAAAGTTCTGATAGAAGGTTTGTCACCGAAGCTAAACCCACTTCCTCTGCTTTTTCTTAGCTTTATCAAACTAGAAGGAAACCCCCAACTACCCCCTTTACTCTGGTCCTCCTTATCATCAATCATCTCTCTCTCTCTCTCTCTCTCTCTCTCTCTCTCTCTCTCTCTCTCACATACTTTAACTGTGTTGGGCGCCCAAAGTGTTGAGGTAATGACTTACACATGTCCCTATTAAGGATCTGGCACACGGTGGGGAACTTTCCCACCCGTCCATAATTGATATTAATCCCTGCTCTTTGGAGTGGCTCGAGGGAATGGTCGGAGGAGACGTTAACGTACATACTGACAATGGCCCAGTCCTAGACCTTGGAGGGGGAAAAAAGAAAGCCCTTTAAAAATGATGTAATAAATGGGATTAAACCCTGTCTGACAAAGAGTGGATGAAACAGAAATTGGCAGAAAAAAAAAGATTATAACAAAGAGAATAGAAAATTGAAATGTCAATGGAAAAGTAGATTTAAATTGAAATTTGCAGCACTTATATAAGAAGTGTCAGAAAATGTTTTTTGTTTCCATACAGGAAAGCAGATTACATATTTTACAGCATATATGAAAGACTTTATTAACACAATAAAGACAAATTTCAGAGACAACAAAATACCTGCAGTAACATGAGACGCTGTCAACGTGGGAAATGTGTGAAGGGTCACAAAATAGAATTGAGAACTAAAGCAAATGAGAAGCAGAATTCTAAATATTAAACCATTAAACAAATACAACCAAGACATTTAAGCTGAGCAACTTTAAAGGATTGTTTCACTCAAATGGTAAAAACACATAATCTTTAAGACAACACTTTGTATATCCTTCTATAGCCCTTATTGATATCCTCATTCTGAGAAACTGCAGGATTAAAATGCCATCTAAAACCTCAAATTATTACAACACAGAAAAAAACTCTGATTAACTGAAATCAAATGAAAATACTGTTGTTTCTGGAGGCACACTCCCTCCACTCTTTTCTCCAGAACCTTTTAAGACCTCTTTATTCCTCTTATCAATAGAAAATGTTTTATTGTCTATTGAATTGAATAAAATAGAGCAGAACTTATCAGAACTGATGGACAGGCATGTGCATCAAATGGGTTTCACATTCAATTATGACTCTCCAACTAAGGCGCCTGATCTAACTTCATAGTTCTTACTGTAATGTATATACATGTGTGTATATATATATATATATATACCCGTCACGTGCAGGAAATCAAACAATGTTATCTTTGGATCTTTGCACTTCCGTGACCTCGACAGCAGCATCCTCCAGACAGACTGGTAACCATCGGGGAGAAAGCATACAGCAGCCATTACTGAAAGGAGATGAAATAGCTAATTCTTGTGACAGGGTTATTTCAGGAAGATTTATAGGCAGACAAAAGTTCCCCTCGTTTCTTACAAACCCGTGGCAGAACGCTGATGATGCCGAGGCTGCCCGAGGGCTCAGCCTGAGTTCCCAGCTGGGTGTCAAACACACCCTGGGGTCTGCCTGGGTGGACACTCATCTGCCCTTGCCTGAGGAGGAGGGGGGGGGGGGATGGATAGAGGAGAGGGCAGGTCTTACATGGAGGTCATCAATGACCTTAAAGTAGTAATCTTCAAAGAAGGATAAAAAAAAAAGTCAGACTTACCGATCATCACTTATGCATGGCTTGACACTACGGATTAGATCAGTTTCACTCAACTAATTCACTATCTTCCCAGTCAAGATTAATAAAGTCGGGTTTGTGCAGTCAAATGCCTGCTCAAGAGATTTAAAAACAGCCAGCGTTCATACATGTACGATACAAATATCTAAGAGCAGAAAACATGGACATTAAATATATTCTGAGGAATGACCCTACAGTCAATTCCCAGATCCCACATCAATGTGGTATCTGATCGTCGTCTAATTACACTGTATCTAGTGGAACAAGTTTCAAGCTCGCCTAATTACGACAGAAACAAATGTAAACTAAGCTACTTAAATCAAAGAAAATTAGATCTAACATGCTACTGTATTATGATTCAGTTTTTTTTCTCTCTCAAATACGAGAATGAGTAGGATTTGGTGTTGGTGCTTTATAAACAAAACAGTCAAAGTAGGGCCCTCCTCCCCAACAAAAGCACCTCTAAATTTGACTCGTTAAGATGTTTAATCTTATTTGTTTAATCCCTACACAAGCTAGTGTGTAGAATGGATTTTGGACCCATAGCTCGGACAGAGGTTCGCATTATCAGTTCACAAGCAGCATTATTGGAGAAGTGTGTGGAGAGAGTTGGTGCGGGGCAGGCAGAGAGAGCCGAGCTGTCGTCTGGGAAGCAGACCGGCAAGACTCTTGGCGAGGCAGGCGGAGAATGGACCTGAGGCACATAAATACAGAGTTCAAGCAAACACAAGGATACAACTGACAGAGAAACTGGCTGTAGCGTTAAAATGAACAAAATGGCGAAGATTGGTGTGTAGAGCTTTGGTATATATACTGCAGGATCTTGATGAGTGGACGGGTCACAGGTGTGCAGGTGGATTGGCAGCAGGAGTGAGATGAAGTGCCACGCCCAGACAAACACACAGAGAGAGGGAGAGAGAGAGAGAGAGAGAGAGAGAGAAACCAACAAGGGACCAAGCAAGAAGGAAGGAAGGGGTAAACAACAGAAAACCCTAGAAATGATGGAGAGGCACCGAACCACGACAAAAACAGAAATATAACACTGACGATTCGTGGGTTTACTGGACGGTCACTTTTTTTTAAAAGCACACTTTCCAAAATATTATACTCATACATTCAAACAGACAGGTTTGAAATACCGGATATGAGCTGTCATCTGTCATGTACATCAAGACACGTCTTATCTTTCTCTGTAAAATCAGTGAATCTGCCACTTTCATGTTGAAGCAACCGAGCCACAGAAACACCTCTGGACATGAAACTGATGAGCTGTGAACACGAAATATATGCGCTCTGATTAATACATAATATATCATTTCAAATATAATATATAATATATATAATGCATATAGAGATGCATTTAATTGTGTGAGTCAAATGCCATCAGGGGACCAGCCATTAAGGTTTGCCTGTTTATTAACTGTGTACGCGCCTGATCTGTGGTTGCCATGTGTAAATATCACAGAAAGCAAGAACACAAAGGGCACCCTTTAGTGACAACGCCACGAGCAGTCCACTAACGCCAATGTCAACCCGATATTTTTACGACTGCAAGAACCGACGGAACGCGTATATTTCATGGGAAAAAAAGCGATGTCATTTTCATTGGGAACTCGATTGATTTTTCTGAGTTTCACACTGCAGATGAAGAGTTCAACCAATCACGTTGTGCGGAGAGGACATATTTAATTCATACATTTATATCGTACAACAACATGGAAGCGCCATGGTCCTTGACAAAGGCAGCGCATACCAGATCCACTCCTTCCGATCTTACCTTTCACAATAAAAGCCCTAGACATAAGCCTTTACAGTATACTGCCAACTGGCTTTTCAACAGCTCCCCTCAGACAGACTACCAGATGCTGATCTGGGTCAATAGGATCCTGGTAGTGGCGAGCATTTTACATTTACATGTAATTTATTCGTTATGGCCTCAAGGGGGGAAAAAATGCTTTTTTTGTTTTCTTTCAACTCATCACAATTGTCTTGGGCAGCCCAAGATGCAGCGACGATGCCCTTGTAAAATAGATAGCGGAAGCTGAGGAGAATTAAATCTGAAAGGCGGGCCAATGGCAGACTTATACACACCTTCTACATCCTATGAGTCAGAAAACGTTCCCACTGAATACATGCATTACGTTCATTCATTCTGTCACAATATTCAGGCTGAGGCAACTTTTTCACAGTTCTCCTAGCATCCACAGCTGGTGCTACGACAGAGGCCCATTGGAGAATTGACGGCACTCATCTAATAGCTAAATATACAACATATATATAACCTGCACAAGTTCAGGGAGACGGAGAGGAGTTGGAAGTGCAGTTGCTAAGTTGTTAAAGGTTCAGTGGAGGTTGTACGAACTTCAGAAGTTTCCTCTGACATGGGGGTGAGTCGATAATGACCGGTTTCTGCATGAGGACGAACATTTCTTTCAGACTTGAGGTTTTTCATCATTCTGTACCGTCTGGCCTTGAAGATAGATCCACTGCTGTGAGCCCTGCTGTTTTTCCCCACGCTGATTGGACTTTTACAACGACACCCTGACCGCGCGGTGGCCCACTGGAACCTCAGAGTGATGTCTCAAATCACACACACACACATACACAGACAAACACACACTTGCCTTCCGCCATGCTGATGAGCAGGAACGTATATAAATGAGGGAAAAGGATTAATGCATTTTAATGTCCACTATTTGTGTGGATGTTGTGTTCATGTTGAACTACATTAGTTTCTGAAAATGGAATCTGGGAGGGTTTGGACTTTTGATCAGTGATGTAACGGGGGGGGGGGGGGGGGGGCACTGATAAGAAATCTTTTAAACAAAAAAGCTAAATAATGATTGCTGCTGATGTCCATGTCCCAAAGTTGTCTGCGTTATTTTGTTACGTTTACTTACTTATATTTAACCCAAACATTATGTTTTCTTTAACCTGACTGTTAATTTAACCGTGGTGTTTTTCCTAAACCTAAGCAAGTGGTTTTGTTTGAATTCACAGCCGTTAACGTTATCAGAGTTCGGCGCGTTTTACATTCAAAGCTTTTATTGAGGTTTTTCAATGAAGCTTTGAATCTCTGTTAATACAGTAGCGTGCCTCCCTTTGTGTGTGTGTGAGGCAGACGGGAGAGATACCTCAACATAAATCAAGAACACTATTTGTTTCAGATGTGACACGAACACCAGTCTCCAGTGTGAAAGTCTATCTGTTTTGTCTGTGTGTGTGTGTGTGTTTCTGTTGTTTTGTGTAGGGATGCACCGATTTGGTTTTTTCCGTCCCAAGACACTGATACCTGTACTTTGGGTATTACTGGACTTTAAAAGCCGTAACTTGCATCTGAACTCACGTGATCCATATTAACTTCAGTATGACTTACACTCCACGGGGATATCATTATCCTTGTTACTCCAGAACTTGCCTGAGAATCGTCACGTTTCCTCAGTGTCAAAGAAACCCGTTTATAGTTGCCTGTGCATACATGGCACGATGCAAACAGGAACTGCTAATCATTTTCAATGGTGGCAGTTGACTTAAATGCAAATGAATGCATTTACTTCTGTGAACTCCTTCAGGTGAGCATTTCCTAATCTATTAGAATTTGGACAATCATTTCTGGACATACTAAATCCTCAAATGTGACTAATTGCAATTTAGTGTCATGTCAAGTCCCCTAAATTGCCCGTAGTTGGTCCGGTCGGGTTGGAAAGTCGACATTGAAGGTAGAACATTTTCAAGAAAAGAGTTTTGATAAAAACACACAAAGGACAGTTCCAGGCCTGTAAAGTATTTCAGTCCCACTCCGATCACAAGTGCTTTCCTCCAACATTTCCCTTCTCTCCTCTCCAGCTGAAGCTGTTACAGGTCCTGATACCCGGGTTGAGACTGACCCAAGCTGTCGGGACCTCCAATGGGTTGGCCCGCTGGGTCAGGACCACCAATCAGGGGCTAACAACTCAGAGGTCCTGGAGGAAGAGGCAGAGTGAAAAATATAAACCAGACCCTTCACTGAGCTGAGAACTGCTGTCTTCAGTTCACTCGATCTTCAGAGGTAGTCTGGGATGAGAATACGTGTTCTGAATCACTGGAAACGTTGTATAATTGTATATTTAATATGATGTGTATTGCAAAACTAATACACTCTAATAATTCTATATTCCAAAGAGCTGGAAATAGAAAAAAAAAAGAACTTAGGCGATTTAATTTGCCGCCTGAGAACCTCCGACCCCTTTCACTCGTTTTCTCTGAATTGTAATTATTTATCTTCTTCTCAAGCACGTTTTAATTATTTGCTTTTTGGTAATCAACATGTTAATGTTTATTAGAAACTGTCTACAAAGGAAAAAACACAACATGTGTTGTTTGCTCACATGCCTGACAAGGACCCCTAGTCATTGTGTGAATTACGACTCTTGGGACATTGTTAGAGCTGGAAAACCTCTTCGGGGGGAGGTTGAGATGGATGAATGGGTCAACAAAGCAGAACGTTGTTTGTTCCTATTTCCTACTAATAGTCAATCTCGATATCTTTTGACTTTGACCATAATCTCTCCCTGACCTTAAAAAAGTGGTTATAGTCACCTAAACTTAAAGCTGCACTAATCATTTTATAATAACACTAGATGAAATGACGTCGTGTGATGTGAGCGGTCAGGATCGAAGTAACAAACCCACGGCTGATGTTCAGTGAAGAAGCTCTAATAAACCGTCTGTACACTATACCTGCTCCTCGCCAAACAGCACATTAGCGACCAGCTAACATAGTGGAGTATTAAGCAGCTTCAGAGGCAGGTATGTTTCTCAGGAGTTGGTGTAGCCAAAGCAGAGCTAAAAGGAGAGTGAATATTGGACAATTGGACATCTGTGGGGAGACACAGGACTCAAAATGAATGCCAACGTTCCTCTTGCTGGATATTATGTTTGATAATATATTGTTAGCATTCATTGAGAGTCGTTTTTCTGTAACGCTGATGAATGTAAGGTCAGTCTCCTTCTCTCTTTTTTGTATTTGTTGTCCTCAAGAAGATATCTGACTCTTTAGTTGCTAAATGCTCCACTATGATCACCAGCTAGTGTACAGTGGGTTTATCATTTGTAACAGTGGCAGGCAGGTTTGTTTTTTTATTAGTGTTGGTGGGCTCGCTAAAACCCTTTGTGTTTTGTTTTCTACATATTTATTTTAACTTATTTCTTCTTAGATATGTCCCCTGATTGTTCTGATGAAAGCATTTTAGAAGCAGCTTTTAGAAGCATATAATTAAAGTTTGATATCATGAGAAAGAACATTCGTTGAGAATGCTCTCTTTGTTATAATAGGACGCCCAACCCCCCTGTTCTATTGTTTTTATGGCTTTTGCTCTCCGTTCTGATGATTAAAACTACAAAATCAAATTGGCTCTTTGTTCTGAGGAGTTTCACACCCTTATATATATATACTGTATATATGTGATAGTTGCCCACGGACTGCCGTCCCTCCTCCCCCTCCCACCTGTAGTGTTTCCAACTTGGCACCTCCTCCTCCATAACTAACTTGGCTCGTATTTCTGAGTGCTTTTCCGAGCCCAACGCCTGCTTCCTCATTCACTGATCACTAATCAGAGCTCACGTCCCTGCTGGTCTACAGTTAACCTCTTGGCACTTGGGAGATGCTCCTCCACCTCCTCTGCATATGGCCATTGTGGATTTTGGGCGGCAGCCAGGGTGCCCTCTCGCGCCCACCCGCCCGCCAAACTCTGGCCCCCGAACTGAGGCACAAAGGCATTTGTATGCCAGTCATGTTTTCGGAGGGGCCGCTGGCTCTTTAAGACTGTGGGAAAGAGGGCATTTCTACACTGAAACTACCCCGTTTTCACACATTCCTGAGGAGGGCATATTGAGCTCATTATCATATTTAACTACAATGGCTCTTTGTGCAGGATATGGGATTTGGAAAGGTGCCAAATATCCTCGGGTGCATGTGTAGTTGCACATGTGTGATTCTGTCTTGATATTATTTGTGTGTAAACTGAAACATAGCGAATATATTCAGTAATGTGGTAGCCGATGTGAAGATTAGAATAAGCTCATTTGAAAGCACAGTTCTATTGTTGTCATCAAAAAAAACAACGATAATATAATTCTATTTTATTCATATTGCAACATTAAAAACTGTATGTTGTACACAACTCACATCTATATTTTTTTGCACAGTATATTGTAAAATGATAATTATCGGAATCTATTGTTAACAATCCCACAAAAAAAATGAATAAACCAACAATGTGTTCGTCTGTCTCTCAATACTTTCTGACTTCTCCACGCTGGTTCTGGCTCTCAGCCCCGAACCCATCTGTTTCTGTTAAAGATCTTCATTAAAAAACAGGTCACAAATATATACTTTCAAATGGCTAAATCATTCCCTGCAACAGCTGGTCACTGTAGTTTTGAGCAAACGTTACTCAACAGGGGAAAATAACGCATTTGTTGGCGACTATTATATATATATATTTCAGGGTACCGATAAGAAAGGAAAGAGGAAAAAACATCTGAGCATGAAATAAGTGCGATAGGAATAGTTTCTTTATGTCACAGTAAACCAGTTTAAGGGTAACATTAGGTTTTATCACGAAAAATGGTGTCACCCTTTCTCTACGCAGTGGCTGCAACAAGGCCAGTGCATTCTGGGTGTTGGAGGTTGTCTACCTTTTTAGCCAAAGGGAATACCACAGCGACTTTTCTCTGTTTTCTCTGATCATGTAGCGCCAATGTCAACAATATTTGGACCTTTACACTGAATAGACAGCCTAGTTTATATGAAAAGTGCATCTTTCCAACGGTAGAATACTTCCACCATTAAAGTATTGAACTTCTGTGTTTTCAAAATAATCAGCACTGCCTTTGTTTTGCAACCCTGGTGTGATTGGTGTGTAAGGTGGCAGGTATGTTTGAGTCAATGAGTGTGTGTTGTAGCTGGGGGTGGGTGGGTGGGTTGGAGAGTGTGTATTGTGTTACACAGGAACACATTAGCAGTCAGCCACTCTGAAAGTGGTGCGCTCGTTTCCTATCAGGATGCTCCCAGCAGTCGCACTGATCGAAACATCAACAGCATTCCCCCAGCTTCCCTTCCCTCAACATGCACACACGTAAACTCTCACACACACACACACACACACACACACACACACACACACACACACCAGCAGTAAGAACAAAACATTTTTGCCTGACAAAAATGGCGACAGCGGCAGAATCAATTGGAATTGTCTTTCTCCGACGACGCCAGTGAAACAGAGCCAAAGAGGAGAAATGACTGCAACAGCTGCAGCGCGAGGCCGTCATGTTTCACTATATATTCCCACCAGCAGACTGAAAATATAGACCCCCCACCCTGACCGTATCACCCTACGTCTAGACCCTCGTCTCTGACTCGTCCTCGCCGCATGTGGCCAAACAGAAAGGGAGGGCGCTTCTTCCTCATTCGGGAAAAAAGGTTAAAAGGGGCTGTCTTTCATCAGCTCATCATCCACAACTCCTGCATAATTTATGGGCTTGTTACTGTAATCAAAAATTCTTCTTTATTTTTTTTGAAAAAGGGGAGGGAGGGAGGGGGGGGTAGATGTACTGTGGAGGCAGTGCTTTTTCCGCACAAACTTTTTCCCGCGAGCCCGGGCCCTTTTCATGTGAAATGAGATACTGCTGTGATGTCCCTCGGGTAAGAAGGCACACACACACAACACATACACAAAGTTGTGGGGGAAAGAACTCTGTGTACACATGCAGCACAATATCTCAAACTTCCCTCTACTCTGCTCATGAATGTTAATGGGAGCATAATGTACAGACAGATTCACACACTGTAAACCAAAGGGAAGCCTGTGATGGTGTTGGTTTGCAGGCTATTGTTGGCTTCGTGATCATGAGGTCATATCTTGGTTTATTGCCTTTTTTTATTATTC
This sequence comes from Lycodopsis pacificus, assembly GCA_028022725.1. NCBI lineage: Eukaryota > Metazoa > Chordata > Actinopteri > Perciformes > Zoarcidae > Lycodopsis > Lycodopsis pacificus. Next base: position 6,520,292 of record CM051706.1, on the reverse strand, counting down.
TTAACAACCAGTTCTTGCGTCGCATAAAGTGATGGATGTGAGAAATTAATGGACAAATATGTACCAAAAATCATCAAATTTGGAAGCAACCCTGGTAAACTGTCTGTCACTACAGTGTTTATGGAACACATTTTGACATGGTACTGAATACCACACTGTGTCAAACAAACATATGACATTAACCCAGGAGACTGCTGTTCATGTCCAGTGTGAAAGCAAAAGTCAACATTGACTTGTTTTAAGTTACATCAGTACTTTACCTAGGATATGTAACTAGAATGACGTGAACAAACATACCGTATACCGACATACGTAGGTATTTAAACATAAGCCGTGATGCTAAACCTAACCAAGTAGTTTTATTGCGTATATCTAAGTGACGCCAAGCAGTCCGGACCAAGCATGGTGAGATTGTCCATCCCTAACTCTTCTAGATGACATTTTTACATTTTTGTAAATTTAGAAAGTGTTTGGATTCACAGACTTGGAATGAAAATTCAAGCATCTGAGATGTTCATTCACTCATCTGAGTTTGTACTTGTTGCATTATATGACTGACCGAATGCAACCTAATGGGACAGCGGTCATAGCATAACTATGGCGGTCCAGATGTTGACGTTTAAATATATTGTGTGATAATTCCACGATTTGAGCAATTTGTTCTGACTTGACTGACATTTTTCATTCAAAAATTTCCAACTGAATACCATAAATTGAATTGGATTTCTTAGTATTGACACTTGACTTTCTAAGAACATACATTTGTGAAGCCTGAAATAGAACAAAAATCATGTTTATTTTTTATTTTAATGAATAATAAAAATTAAAATAAATATCTTTACATTAAATTCAATTGTATTTAAATTCCAGGCATTTCACAGTTGAAGCACCAGCATTAGCTCTGGCAGAACACTGAGGCCATGCATGCTATCAGGTGATTATTATCAGCCGACTCCTGCAATCAGCAATCACGTCTAAACAAGTTGCTGAGGCTGTACGTTGTCTATACGTTGACAATTGAATCTCTCTCACCCATGCTGCTGCTCTTGCTGCTTATTCCCACCTGCTACATGCTGCTGATATTGTTTCTACTGATTTCCTCCTGTGTTCTGGTTTCTTATTAATTCTACACATGATGGCATCCTGCCATTTGGACTATACAGTGTAGCTTTAGTTGCATGTTTGCTCGGGTGTGTATTGGTAGTCTGGATAGTTCTGTTCTTTAAAGCTGTCTTAATGTTTGTTTGGGCTTTTGTTGCTCTTCCAACATCTCCAAAGTTCTAATCATGCAAAAATGCAGGCCCATTGTTTACCATGTCACGAAAAGGCTATTTTCGTGACATGATAATAACAGTATGGCTGTCAAAAGACATTTATTTGGTATTATGAAGCAACAACATGCCTTAGTAACACAAGTGCTCGTGCGTTTAGTCACAGAGACTTACCGTTGGTGGTCAGTAATGTAACTTCATTTTCAGGTAACTTGCCCCACATCTCACACGTCACAATGCAATACATATTTTAAGTTGACAGTAAAGATCCAGTGAAAGGTAGTGAATGTGAAATGAGAAACAACTGTTGCTCTTCACAAGTATCAATCTACAACTTTGCTTTCTCATTCTGTCTGAGGAAACAGAAGGAGTGCTTTGTCACGTTATACATGTTGTCTCAAGACACAAGTCACTGCAGCCGTGTGCTTCTCCTCCAGAGGACTGAACTCTTCTGTGCAGCGCTGAGTTGTCACGTCTGTCCCACTAACGTCCCCTGCAGCGGCCGAGAAGGGCGGCAACTCTCCATCGTTACAGCCGGAATGGTGTGCGGTGCGTGTGAATGTGCCGCATGAAGACACGAATGTGGTGCAGGAATGTTGGTACGCTGTGTTTATTGTGTGCGCGGAGACGAAGCTGCCTAACGAGTGATGAACACACAGCCGTCTCACGCCATCGGAATCTTAAACCGCAGCCTTAAAATACTGTCCCGACAGTCACCGCCGAGGGGAGAGAGGAAGCCGCTGCCCACAGGAACCTGCCATTTTATGTGATTCAGCGCTCGTTCATCAACCTCATCAAAACCCCGGCCCGTGCCAGGGCTTTTGATAATGCAGCCTCCTTTCCACGCGGCTACCGGTAAGCTGACCTGAGAAGCAGGACGATGACTCTCGAGTCTGGTCCAAACACATTCCTGCACAGCCACTACAGGCTCTCCACCCTGTGGGCTGGAGGCTCGAAGACCATTCCTGCTCTCCCTCTGCTGCACTTCTGGTGGTTCCGACTGTGCACATGCAACAAGATAACATCAACTAACTGATAGAGGTGAAGGGAAAATTTGGTTGACGGAGCTGCAAAAAGTCGGATACATTCATAGAGAAATATGATGCCGCTGGTGTTTAATGGGATTGAAAGTGTGAAAAACATCAACATGGGTGGATTGCCATGATAGCGAGCCCTCGTCTCAGTAACTCTTCTTTGACGTTTATACGACGTGTATTCAACCCTGTCTCCTACAAAATGATGTTCCCATTCAACCAAACTACATTCTCAGGTACGTTTTGAGGGAAACACATTTTCTCCTGGTTTAATGTCTCGGTTTTAAACACCTGGTTTACATTGAAAACTGAAACACACAATCGACAGTGCAGTTTCATTGTACGGGACTGTACTCTTTCGGTGACCAGGTTGAGATTAAGAAACAGAGGAAAGCAGAGCTCTGCACCAAGTTCTTGGACTTTATTTTGAGTTCTCCAAGCCTCACAGAACTGCGAGCTCACATCCTGATCGACAGGGTGTGCTGGAGTTTGGATCTAAGATCCCGACACCTCCAGGTCCCCAGTGCACACAGAGATCCAGGAAGCAGTCGGTGGTGCTGTGCTGGAGTACTACAAGGTTTCTGTGAGTCAGGTAGTTTGAGGCAATTTTGATTTTTAAAACAACTGAATTTTTAATGTCAACACAATTTAAAGTCTTGACAAAGAGGCCTTATGCGAGACAGGACAACTCGCTTACAACTACATCTCTTTTATGATCCGTGCGCGTGAGGATAAATAGTAATGGCACCCAGTCTTGGGAAATGCACTGTAACAATATGAACATACTGTATCTCTCAAATGTTATATCCTGGCTAATGTTTTAAATAAATTACATGTCCAATCTTATTATAGTTTTACCTGTTTTGATGACATTGGGATATCCTTGTTCTCACTGAAGAAACTTGAGTTCTGCACAATATGATGTGCATAAATGTGATCAAAGTTTGATTTATGACTGCTGAAATTGCCTGTTCTTACCGACTCATCACAGTATTCCCAGAACACCCGTCCGCTCACAGAACATCTCTGCCTGAACATCATTTCCTGGCGACTCCCAACAGGTCAAACCAGTGTTTTTGGCCGGTTAAGAGTGATTTCCTACTCTGAGACACTCGCTAAACACATCTCCGGTTCTACTGACGCCCAGAACAAACTTTCCTCCTCATGTGTGAGAAGCAAAATGCAGATACTAATACCAACAATAACTCCAATGCAATTAAGTTCCTCCAAGCCGCATCCGAATGTAATCAAACTGTCATGAGAAATTCAAATAGAAATCATCATGGGAAAAGTTAAGCAGGAAAGACAACAGAAAAAGAAGATATACGTATTGGCTGATGTTTCTCTTCTTCTCACTGCGCAGGCCTTCTAGGCCATTCAGAACTGACTTATTAATGATAGTTTATGGATAAAATACCCCTATGGAGGAGTGTTTCTGTCACGGTGATGCTTTCTTTCTTGCTTGTCCTCCTGCAAAACAGGTGCCATCAGCAACGAATGGTAGAAACTTCAGAGGGAAGAGAGACTGAGGGGAGATGAAGAGAGTGAAGAGGCCTTTGAGTAACAGCTCATTTTTTATTTGGCAACACTTCAAATGTAGCCCGTTTACCACGTCTAGACGAGACAGCTTTCAAAGCCAGGGTAGAGTACTGTGTTTTTTTTTTGTTACCCAAGTATATAAAAGCTATTTACTGTAACAGCAGAAGACAGACATCTCTTTTACTTTTCCTACCACAGGCGCTCTAGTGCTCCTCTACGTTGCAGATGAGTTTGTCAGATGCCTCCGTCCACCTCTCTTTCTCTTAGTCTAACCCTCCTCCTCGCTCTTCTAGCAGTCTGTTTGATGCTGTGGAAGGAGTGAGACAATCTGATCCTGTTTGATGGATCATTTGAAAAAGTCAGTGTGCGAGATCAGGCCCGAGACGATGTTCGTTTCTGGTGGCTGGGCTTCAGACGGCAGGTCGTACAAAGGGACTCGCTCTCTCTCTCTCTGTGGCCTTTTAAATTCGACAGTCAACGTGTTGAGACCGCTTATGTGCTCTAACTACCGCCACGAGCTTTTCATGTGGCTCTTCATGCTGTTTTGCTGTCGAGAAATCCCATATTAAATGATGCAGTGTGCAGAGACGACTTTCTACTTCAAATATTTGTGGTTTTACATCAGGTGTATCTAAAGCATGCTTCTGTTTACCCGCAAGGCGAACACAATTTCAACAAATAATTAATAACACAAAGTCATTATTCCTTATTGATGTGATGGAGTTTTGCCGAGTGTTAGAATTCACTTGTAATTTACCGAGAACTGATTCCACAGAGGCTTTTTGATCAGATTCGACAAATGTATGCTGTGAAGAGATAAAGTGTCCCATGATGGTAAAAAAATGCTTTTTAAAGGCTTGCGTTTTATTGTTACTTCTGCAGCAAAAAGAGATAAAATGTCAACCTTTTTTCAAAAGAACAATGTTAAATTTATGTTAAATATGAAAAATGGAAATATGTGAGGTCCCGGTGGTTTCATTCCAAAATAATGATATAGATTGCACTACTCAACAACTTTTTTTAAATATTTGCTTATTAAAAAGTGTACATTAGATACAATGTGAAAATAAGCTCACTGCACATGCTCAGAATCTTCTTCTCTGGTAATTGAGTTACCGTTGACTTATAGCCTGAATCAGCACCTGATATTTTGCTAAACGAAAGTCGTTTGGACAGCATTCTTATTTTAAAACGGAGAGGAACATATGCATTTAAAGAAATATCTGTAGACAGGGCCTTCATTTATCCGACTTCTCACAGCTCCCTCTGGAGACACAAAAGACTTTATACTTTTTTCGCAAATGCTGTAGTACTACCCAACACCTGTAAACACTATGATGAGTAAAATCTGTGCAGTTCATCTTTAAGAGCCACACTGATACAAAAATAACAGCCTTAGCTACAAGGCCTCAAGGCTAAATTACAGCTAGTAAAAACGTTGCCACACTGAGTGGTGGAGTGGAACTATGTTTTCAAGCCGCAGGGTGTCCTTCTCCGCCTCGCCGGTGGGATCCTGGGCTCTCTGATGACGGGGTGCGACTGCGGCTTCTGGGGTGTGTCTGGAATGGGTGCCATCTCCCTGCGGTGCTCCACAGAGGTCTGATGACGGGAAGCGAGGGGACATGTCATCGTCTCCAGCCGGCCATTGGTTGACATGGGAGGAGAAGGAGGAGGAAGATGGGAAGTGGGTGAGAACGGAGGGTGCATGGGAATGGCTTATTCTCTCCTCCACCGCCCAGCAGCTCTGGCGTAACACCAGCATTATGGCGGTAATTGATTCTCTCTGTGCCATTAGTCTCTGAGACAAAGATGCGCCAACGAGAGGGGGTGCTGTCACTTAGAGGCTGGCATGGCGCCCAGCCACACACTCTCACCAACACACAAATAGATACATGCAACGATATACTCGATTTACAGACGCACACACTTTTCGTTTCTCACTCAGATGCAAAGTACCATTGGTATAACGTCAGCTGTCAAGGTCTGTAGAAGCAAGAGCACTGCTCATTTGCAAATATGCCAAACATCAACGGTATACAGCTCCAACATTGTTAATGCACAAATCTACAAGGAGAAAAATCAAAGGGAATACAAACGACTGGTGATCAGATTTGACATTCTCCTCTTATACTTGTGTTGTGTTTGTGAGGTTACTGGGGTCGTGGCAGAACAGCATTCCTCCAAGAGACACACACACACATTTCCACACACACACACACACTTGAATATGAAAAGAGAGCTCCCCAGACAAAGAGCAGGCCATGTCTTTATCTCATTAAAGTTAACGAGAGGCTGCTGTCTTCTGCCTGCAGACCAGCCGTAATCTGATACCGAAGCCCTCGCTGTGGGCATCGGGCCTCACTGCCGGCACCGCGATGCTCATCGCTGTCACTGCACTCATCACCAAACCCGTTGCTGCAGACGCTACCGGCACCTTTTACGCTTTTTTGCCGTAATTTTTCACCACCGTCGCGACGGCCATTACAGAGAACATCACCGTCCCCGCGTCACCGTATCATCTTCACTGTTGACACATGAATGCCAAACATTGTACGCCATCACCATGGCAATTGTCTTTTGTCATCCTCTCTGATGCTGTTTCTTATCACCATGGCCACGGTAGCAGTACCTGCTTTACACTGAGGAAAATAGGTGGAACAAAAGCAGGTACCTCGAACACAAACATAAACACACACACACACACACACACACACACTAAGGAGTACATGCATTGAATGCCAATTAACCAAATGAAGGATAAGCCAGCGGAGACAAAAGCCCCTCACAGTCAGTTACGAGCTAATTAACGAACATATAGCATACAATCTAAGATCAGTCAGATCAGTTTGCCCGCGGGCGCTCCGAGTTGCTTGATAAGCGTTCTTCTACATCTCCAAAGTGAGCTCTGGATGTAGGGACTGAGGCAGAAGAAGAGCTATAAACCGGTGGCAGCCCTCCATCACTCCAGCAGCCCTGCCTGACTACTCCACTCGCCTCTCAAGGCCTGCTACTGCTTTGGATGCTCATTTTGGAGTCTGTAATTAATTGGAGCCTCTATTTTTTTTTTCCATCTATTTTTGTTGGGCTGTTGACCGACGTGTGGTCCTCTCACGCGCTCGTCTTCAGGTCGACGTGGCTCCCTAATTAAGACTCCAGAGGATGGCTAATTGCTGTTGCGTGCCTCTCGGCGGAGCAAGGGAGCCTTCTCCCGGCGCTGCCCAGAAAGAGCGCCCGAGCTCTGAATTAAAGGGGCTTATGTAAGCTTGCGGTGAAACTATTAAACACCAACCAACTTTTCCTTGTGAGGAACTGCCACTTGATTTAATGGGCCTCATTAAAAGTGCACATCACAGAGATCCAAGCCGCTCTCTCTCCAGCTTCACACGACAATGGGATAATGGTTCGTCCTCCATGCTGTCAAAGCCCAATCCTAAATATTGAACAGTGCTATTGCTCCCACAGAACGATCCAAAATGGGCTGCAGCGTTCTTAAAAGGAAGGATTCACATCATTTGTCTTTTTTGACAAGGGGCAGAGAGGAGCAAGTGCAGGAATAGATGGCGCCGAACAGCTCGGTGTTGTTTACTGGGAGAGGTAAATGGAGAAATCTGGAGCTGAATGAGAATAGATCCTGTATCAAGATGAAACATAGTTTTCATTGCAGTCTTTAAAATGTTTAAATGAGCCCCTTCTGACGGGGCGAGATCAAATACATGTTGGCATTGTTTATCAGGGGACTGGCATGGTTGAGATCTGATTAAGTGTCACACAGTAAATCCTCACATCTATCAAAAGATACACATCTGTCCATTTTAATACTATACACTCTTAAAATCATATTGTCTGAGAAAATAAAATACGGTATCTTGTTTTCCTTGTATTGTTTTGGTTTGGTTTTGCGGTCGCACTTAATCGTTTTGGTTCGGCCTCACTGCTTTTATTAACCTTGTTTCCACCACCAACCACCAAACATTAGACAAACAAAGCTAGCAACTACGTGGTGAACAAAGTGGAGCATTTAGCAGCTAAAGAGCCAGAAAATGATGTATCTGCTGTACAACTTCATGATGTGATAATACGTCAAGGTTGTGTTAACAGCTTATTCTGCTGCCCACTGGTGACCAAATGAATGCACCGTTAAAGCCAGTTCATGTCCAAGAGCAGTATTTACGGGTCAATGGTGAATGCTAAAACACAGTGTGTTAAGAGAAGCATTATCGACTCAGTTATGAAGAAATATCCACTTGATATCATTTGAAAGGGAAAGTGTGTAGGTTTTGGTGGCAACCCACTGACTACCCCTCCGCTCACTACCTCCCTTTCCAAGACTGCGGTAACATCAGCCGCCGAGTGCAAAGCCGTGGTTAGCCGCTGGCTTTGCTCAGAGGCTGTCCGTACCATCATAATAACATTTTAGGAGCAACGGAAGTCGAACCGGCGGATGGCGGTACCACAGTTCTGACCTCTGCGGCTCACGTTACGGCGGGTTTCACGAGCGTGTTGGAGAATTATGGTGGCCTTCAGCTCACGTAAAAAAACATGAAAGGCCCCCCTCTAGAGCCTGTGCTTGGTTTGTCCATTCTGGGCTACTGTAGAAACATGATGGTGCAACAAGCTGCCCCTTCTCCCTGAGTAGGTGTGAAGGGCTCATTCTAAGCTGAGAAAAACATTCAACGGTTCTTAGTTTTAGGTGATTACACCACATGAAAACATGGTTATCAATATAATATTCCATTTCTGCTCAGAGATCCCTCAAATTGCTACACAGTGGCCCTTTAAATGTCCCTCTTCAACATAGCTCCCACAAGCTCTTTCATATATTTTCGTATGGATATCTGTGAACAGAGTCCAAAGAAAGACAATGACAATTAGTGGAGAGAGTATAGATTCTGTAGGAGAGAGGAAATGAGGAAACACAGCAGCAACAATTACTTAAGAGACACAATTAAGGCGCGAGTACAGCAAAGACCACTACCACAATGGACCCCTCAGCAGATATACCCTTGAAACATTCCTTCACTTCAAACACATAACTTGTGCCTCTCATAAAAAAAGAGGCTCTATGAGAAGAAAGAGATGGCGGAAAAAAAACAAATCAGGAAAAAAAGCTGGAAATGAGTCCAACTCATGCATAACTTCAAACACTCCATCTTCAAAGTTGCATAACATTAAAAACCAAGCCCACTCCGAGTCCTCGACATCAAAAAACCAGCCGGCATCGAGGGGACACTGTCGAGCCTGCTGAGCCATGCCCTCGCTCTGAGGCACAACATGCACCCACCCTCCTCTTCATCTTCATCCTTTGTCGTCCCTCGCTATATTGTCCTTGGGGTGTTTGTTATCGTAGAGGAATACGGCATTATGGGTAAGAAGAGGGCCAGGTGGTAATGCACATGATGACTTCCCGCCCTAAGAGAAAGAAGACAGAAGGCAGAGCTCCTCTGAGTTGCTTTCTCGCCTCCCAAATTTGTGATTTTGGGCTATACAAAATAAACTGAATTCAATTATTCCCGCCAGATTACCATGAAATACATCTATTTGTGTGTGTGAAAACCTATAATGTCAATGATGAAGAGAGTAAAGCCGTGATTCCCAATCGTTATGGTCTGACGTACCACAACGGCCCTGTGAGATGAAATCAGGTCCACCTCTGTGGACTTTGACGCCTCGCACCAAATGTTCATTTCAACAGATTTGGTAAGCATGCTGTAAGTATACATATATGCATGTGCTATACATAACCACCCACTGCATACATAAAGTAACCCATTTATTATTTATTCCAGCACTTTTTGCACAATTTTATTGTGCTGGGTCTGGGTTACATCAACAGTTTGACTTTTATATGTACAATGTATGTATATGCATAATCGCGTTGATGCTTGTTGTGTGTTATATATGTGCTTTGTGGTCCTTGTTTTTAGTTCTATGTCTTTTTCTAGCTGTTCTTGAACAAGCAAGTCTGAGGGCAACTGAAAGTCAGAGTCAAATTCCTAATATATGTAGGCCTACACACACATGGCTCATACGTCTTATTCTATTTACCTTTATTCGTCTATTTCAAGCAGTTTTCCATTAGTTTGAGCTAACATTTAGACTCCTGCTGGCTTTCACACTAGTTTTCATGCATTCTCAATTGTAACGTTTACAGTTTGCTCAGGTTAGTACAATTTTCAAAGGAATTGTGATTTCAGTTTTTTTTAATTCGTTGAGCTGCTCTAAAATTACCTACCTTCTAGCAACTGCAGATGGTACCTCTTGCGAATCGCTGGGTCCAACCACCATATCAGTGTGGGTGCTGTCGTTCATAACAGATCTCAGTTTAGAATTGCAATATGCAACACCGGGAAGCTATCGGATCAGGTGTGAGGCGACAACAACCAGATTGCAATCAGCAGGAACAACGTGTGATCAGGTTGTCATCGAGAAAAGCCGAATGTATAGGAGGCGACGTGAATGGAAAACACAGCCGAGGTGTAAAAACACGTCGGTGTCTTTAAGTCTTCACTTGGCTTTTCCCCTTCTTTGTCACTTTTCAAATGCTCCTGACAAATTCTCCAATATACCGATAAACACATCCAAAATCCCGCCCACGCGTTTAAAGAGAAAAAAGCTCTTCAGAAGCGCACCTTTCCTCCCACATATGTTGACATACGCTCATGAACAAACTGGTAATGTTCCATCAAAGCTTATAGCGCCCATTAAATCTCGGAGACAAAACACGGAGCCGCGCTCGTGGTTAACGCCCACGCACTGTTGAATGACGTGCCTTCCCGTCACTACAGCGGTGACAATCATGGACCCCACTCAATTACACCTGGCTAATTGTCGAGATGCCACATTACCATAGAGACTCACAAAGACAAGTCAGACACACAATATAGAAATATATATAGAAATACATACATACATTATTTCTGAAAAAACATTTAGTGTTGCAGTTGTGCACGAGCATGCACTATCTCATAATCAGATAATGGATTATTTAAGCATCTGCTCTCACCGTGCTGTATAAACTGATGGAGATACAGTCGATTTTCTCTCTTTTGCTATCTCAAACAAACACACACACACATTTTGTGCACAGTACACGGCACACACTTTGCCTGAAGGATTTTAATTTGAGATGCAGACTCCAGTGTCATAGTGAATGATATTAAAAGTCGTATCATGAATAAATCAGGAGACAGAGGACTCACCTCAGCAATGTGACAGATAAGCAAAGAGAAACAGCACACAGGAGGAGACAGAGTGAGGGAGAGAGGGGGGAAAAGGTTCAGGTCTGACGGAGGAAAGGGCGATAAATAAAGACACTCGCATTTTAACAATACAGACCGCAGCGCTGTTTGATGTGTAGGCCATTCGTTTATGGCACTTCATAACAAGGCTGTAATTACTTTACTGCTAAATCCACAACATCCGTCATCCGATCACTCCAACAATGTTATTTTATGGCGGTTTACACACAGGAGACATGTTCACAATAAAAGCCCTCATTTGTAACAAATCACTCAACCGTACCATCAACCGAAATTGACAATTTGTCAATTCGGCGTGTAGTTTGTGACAGAAGACGGAGTATCGCAGCAGGGGTGTGGTGCGTTCCAAAATTTCTGAAGGGCCAAAAATTCATTCAAACCTGTCAACAATTCAAATCAAGAGGGAAGACAGATGATGTGTTGGTTTAGGGCGTGGCTGGACTGGATACTAGTTTTATTGAGACTGCGAAGCATATAATCCGTGACCTTATTTTTGAAATATTTAAAAAGCTGAACAGTGAAGTGACACAGTGGTGAGCTGGGAAGTGCTCCTTCACACGCCGATGGCACAGTCTTCAGTTTGGCAATTTGGGGTTCGGTGTCTTGCCCAAGGACACTACGACATGTGGACTGCCGATTTTCCAATTGGTGGACAACCCGCTCTATCTCCTGAGCCACAGCTATAGCAGGACGGGAGTATATCATGTCTGACTTTCATGCAGGTGCAGAAGTCATATCACAGACCTGCAATTAACATTCACCATTAATCTTTCTATTCTTAACCAAGTGCTTTATGGTCCAAGGGTAAGAAGACCTTAATAATAATCTGCTAAAAACACAGTCCATTACCGTAACTATGCAACATAGATATTAAATATTATAAAAAGAAAGATTTTACATTGGACACAAAAAACAAAGATTGTTGACGGATATACTCGTTTTTTTTGCAGAATTTTTTTATGTCAATATTCTTGGCGATACGGTTGGTCTGAAGTCTTTTCGTGAAGGACTCTAAACAAGGACACTCGGTGTCATAGAGGTGAAGTACCAATCATACTTTACATGGATGTGCTGTATAAATGGTGCATGCAGCACTTTCCACACAGACACAGCATTTATGAAACGGCGTTGTGATTATGCTGTATGTTTAATCAACAGTGTGCCATTGCTCACAGCGTGTGATACTGTCCCTAACAACACAAAGGTTTTACTCCCAATGACTGAAATGGACGTGTAGCAGGGAACAATGCTTGCAGGGCTTCATTTGAGGACTGCGAAGGCCTGTTCCTGCTTTTGTGAAATTGATCTTGCAAGAAAAAGAAAACGAAACACTGTTGGTCGTTAGTTCTTATTAAGAAAACAACTTAATTTATAAAAAAAACATGCCAGCGCATCATCTTAAAAACAAATCAATCTATTCTTTTTGCCTACTTCAGGCAATCCAATCCAGCTAAATTGAGCAGAAAACCAGGTAGCACCGATACACTGCACTGCACCGTGTCATCTCCTGCTATGAAGAGCTTGAACAATATTACGTGATAATACAAAGGAAAAAATGTGGGAAAAAAAGAGAAATGTCGGAGGTGCAGAAAACATGCGATATTTTGCCTCGTTCCTTCTGGATAATGGTCATTCAACAAATGTTTGTCTTTGTCGACACATGTAGTGTAGTGGGCTGTTAGATGCACCCACTCACAAACAGGTCAGGAGGGGTCAGTGTGCGTGTGTGAGTAAGCGAGTGAGTCGCCAGGTTCATAGGGTGCTTCACATCGAAAAAACATAGGAAATCACAAAGATGAATTCAGTTTTGGTTTCTAATATTTAAACTATAAAGAATAAATAACATACATGAAAAGCTATCCGATCGCTGTTATTTATGTAACATATGTCACATGGGAGAGTGTGCATAGATTTGTTGAAAGCTCATTTGCGTTATTTCCAAGGGTCTGAAGATCAACACCACACTCACGTCTGAATGTTAAATACGGAGCTGGGAGGCGATTCGCCTAACTTGGCGTCCAAAACACTGAATGCAGGGAGAAAGAGCTAATTAGCTTTGTCCTGATTTAGAGACTGTCTCACTGCTAAGCTAGGCTAAACACTTCAGGACACAATCCCAACACACAGACGTGAGGTATCAATCTTTCCATTTAAGCTTCTGACAGAAAGTATAACAGCATATTTCCCAAAATTAATTATTTCAAAGCAGTCACAATGTTTTTTGGCACGAAAAAAAAAATCATGTGAAGTGAACATTTCTGTCTAGATACTTTTCGGTACTCATGGTTCTAACTACTTCTTTTTGGGCCACTTTGGGGCAGTCAAGTGAAGCTGTAAAGATGAGTTGCTGTGGCAGACGTATTAGCAAAAACCTTTTTAGCTCTGTTTTTGTGTCCACCAACTCCAGAGAAAAAAATATCTGGTTATTTAGCTGCTCAACATGTTGCTGCTGTTTGGTGCTGGGCAGGTAAAGTTTACAGTGGGTTGGTAGCTTTTCTCTGAAAACAGCTGGCAACTAGTTGGCAGGCAGCTGGTTGCTCACGGCAACTAGGTTGACATGAGCGCCTTAAAACTGTAAAGTCGTGGGCTTCGAAAGCAAAACGATTGACTGAAACATAAAGAGCTGAGGGGAGCTGGAGAGTGGGGCCATACTTCTCAGTGTGGTTATCACAATGAACGACACATCTCACGTTTTTAGATAAGCAACACTGTTTTTAACCAGGGTGGTCTTTCCCGACCACAGCTTCATAAAAAATAAAGTCTATAAAGCTGTAACCAACTGTTTTGTGCTGAATGTCTACATTTGACTTTCCCTCCATAATGCTTTATGTGAAATACATTATCCATTTGTTTCCCATGAATATAGGTGATCCGGCTAACACTGCCTCAGGGAGTTGCACAGGAAGTATTGAGTCCAATGATGCTCTGAACATCCCCCACCCATGAGACCCACCCACTCAGGGCCATTCATGGGGGTCATGAGGACAAATGAACAGAGACAACAGAGTGAAAACCCGCCTGCTTATATCTGTGGGTGGGAGGCTGCATGTAATCTGCAGCTCTGCCGAGAGGAGGGTCCACCACCTCAACTGGTGTCTCATGTGTGTGTGTGTGTGTTCACATACGTGTACATGAATATGCATGCGTGTGTGTGCGACTGTGCTGTGGTTACCTCTGAGGGGAGACGGTGGTGCTGTCGGCAGGTTAATCCAGCCCTCAGGCTAAGCATCAAAATTTCAGATCAGAGAATCAATAATTCAGACAGCAGCTTGTCAGGATCTATCACAGAACACAGACTGAGAGGCAGCAAAGGCACAGAGGTGATTTAGAGCCTCATACAACTCACACACACACACACACACACAAATATAAAGGTGGACGCAGACTCACTGCTTAATTGCGCACTCAAATCACAGCCACGGATACAAGCAGGCTATGCTCAAAAGCGAGGAAAGATGCGCATACATAAATTAATGATCACACAAAGCCACACCTTGACTTCAATCCCAAGAGATATCCCGATATGTGTTGGGAAAACAGTGATTGATGGTCAGAATCACTTTTTGATTCCCAAACTGAACTCATCCCCGACTACGGTGCGTAGCAGATGCACTGCTGTGCTTAAGATCCAGCAGCCAGCCCTTGGAGCGTACACCAGCCTATTAATATGGCCGTGGCACTGTTGTAAACCCCGTGCAAATCAGAGAAACACAGCAACAAACCGTGTCTGCTTAGTGTGCGTTGTGGGGGAGTGAGCTGGTAGGGGGTAAGAGAAATTGAGGGATATTTTAGCGCGTGGGTGTATAATGGCTATCAGAGGTGACTTTCAGTGGGATCAACTGAAAACACTCGCGCACAAACACACAAACAAGCTTCTTCTTTTTTTGTCCTTTCCTCGCGCAGTCACAGACACAGAACATTAGCTTACACAGATATCAAATGATCACGCAGCAGCAACGAGCAGGCTCTGTGGGTGTGGTTGTGTGCGTGTGTGCGTGTGTGTGTGTGTGTGTCAGGGAGTGTTGTTTGTGTGTGTCTGCATGAGGCAGCCATGAAGTGAAAGTATTGACGCTCAGAGACATTTTCTTGGAGCTGAGTGAGCCCTTGCAGGCCTGGTAACCTTGAATTCTGTGCCGTGTGTGAAGAGGCTGGCAGTTAACATAACATGTGTGTGTGTGTGTGTGTGTGTGTGTGTGTGTGTGTGTGTGTGTGTGTGTGTGTGTGTGTGTGTGTGTGTGTGTGTGTATTTAACGTGCAACCAGTCGCAGCTCTCCTCACACCCACAGGTTGTCATTAGGTTGTAACCTTTTACTAAGGTTGTACTGTAATTCCAGTATATTTTTTCAAGATCCTACTTTTGTCTTCAGTTCAACAAAAATCTCTTGAAACATGTCGACTTGTTGTCCATCAGCCAAAATCCAGAGGAGAGGAGCTCTTTCCCAAATATTTTCTTCTTGAGCAAATCCCTGCAGCCAGGTAACAGCATCTGGTGGAAAAGACTGAAGCCAGAAAACTGGGGGCTGTGAAAGCATCAGATGAGTGGACGCAGTTTTGGGATGACATATTTAACACTCACAAAAGTTGGAGAATTAAGATTTCCAAAAAGTTTCTACTGATTTCCACATTCTTTAGGCTGACTTTTAGTGTAGCATTGCCATCATTTATTGTTTGCTTGAAGAACTTTGACGTCATTGCGTCCCACTAGTTTTGATACCTAACCTGTCTAGACTCACGATGAAGAGTTAGAGAGAGATAAAGTGAGCGGAGGAGAGAGATGCACAGTGAGAGAGAGAGAGAGACCAATCTGACCTCACGAGGAGAGGCAGATAAAGAGATAAAAGGATAAAGAGGGATGAGAGACGAGATGGAGGATGCAAGAGAGGAAAAGGAAGGAACAGCCTGCTTGCTTCCTGTGTTCATCTATATTTCACAGCACTTTCAATTAGTAGCAGTGTGGCTGCGGAGCGACCGAGAGAGATAAAGAGAGAGAGGTTTGCTCCAGGTCACTGTGGCCTGGTAATGGCCTCTCTCTCTCTCTCTCTATCTCTCAAGGTGTTTGCAAACACAAAGTCTGTTTGCTTTGGCCTGAAGCAGGGCATAAGTTCTTGGTTTGTCGCATCTACATATTTCAGTCTTACATAAAAACTCCAAGCACGCTGTAATTTATCAAGAGACGCCACATGGAAGAAGTCTTTTCCTTCACAGGTTGGAGAAATTGGGAGAAGGACCTCTTTTCTCAATCTACAACTTTTTCCTCCAGCCTGGTGCAAGAGGAGGTCAAGTTCAAAGTACAAACAAACACAATTTTTTTCTGAATCTGATATTGAGACGCGGTATAAAATTCATTTTGAATAACTTTGAGAACTGTTTTGAGCTGATAGCAGAAATACTGTATTCCCCCCGAGTTTGCCTGATCCAGGTAGAAGTTCTTAACAAATGTGGAAGTCAGCTTTCGTTTTTGGTACATTTGCTAATTTTTACAATTTTATTTACAAAGTTGAGCAGAGTCGGTCGATAATTCTTCCAGCGGCATCTTTCTCATTGCAATTGTCGTTTGATCCATCAATATCAAAATAGTGATTAGAACAGCTTTAAAAAAACAAGTACACAATCACTTCAAAAACACGTGTGTGAGACATTATACAGTGCTCTCTGCAGGCTGTCAGATCAGTCACACCAAGCACACTAAAACCTCCATCTCGCCGCGGCCTGTGTCAGATGTGTGTGATGATTACTGCGTGCTTATGGCCAGGTGAAGCACTCTGGAGTCGGAAACAACTGGTCTCAACCAACTAAATACAGAGGAGCCTCTCAGCCAAATGGCAGGCTTGTTGTCAGAGCAGATCAGAGGTAGTGAGGCAGTGCCGATGCTACCTCCGATGACCCGTCTGTGGCAGCGGCTACTGGGTCTGAGTCCAATTGTTTGAGCTGGTTGGATGAAAGGCCTTGGTGTTACAATGAATCTCCGGCTTTCTTTTGGCTTTGAGCTGTATTTAGAACTTTTTACTTTTCAAAATAAAATCAGCAAATCTCTGTTTTGAATATACTTATTACAAAACAGGTCAAAATCTTATTTTAAAACTATTGTACAAAAATCTGTGTGAAAACCTGACTCTAATGGCAAACAACTTTTAGTTTATCCGTTGTTTTATCTTACTTACGGACTCTACAAATCCTTTCTTTTGCTTCTATTCACCCTTAAATGTACTTTCTGAGCTGTCAGTAAGGCCCATTCATTGTAAACTGCGGTGGTCAGTGTCCCCTTTTTGCCTCTTGGTACACTCGGTAAATGCTAAAAACAATGAAAGGTAATCATATTAAAGATTAGAGATACTCTGCCTTCAAAGGCTACATGGGAAGTGAAGCATACTTAGTAGTTACACTCATAAGAACAGTGCTGCTAGATGGCTGACAACAAGAATTTATGTCAAGTTACTCCTTCTTATTGTCTTAGTCTCCAGCAATGCTCGCAGCTCTTTGTAAAGAAAACCTGTAGTATTGGACAAATCAAGACTAGACGAAGGATCAGGGCTCATTAAGGTCAGTAGATTCATCCTGCGGGGACCATGAATATCTATACCGAAATGTCATGTCCGTAGATTCAATAGTTGTCAAAACATTTCATTAATTTAGTGTCAACCTCATAGCGTCGCCAGAGGAAAAGTCAGGGGGTCTCCAAAGGCAGTGCCATGACATCATCTGTGGAAAATGAATGTCTGTACAAAATTAAAAATCCATCCAACAGACATGTTTCAGTCTGGGCCTGAGAATTGACAGCCATAGAGCCACGGGCGCTTGTGTGGCTAAAAATAGTGAATGACTTTATGTTTTCTGCGCTTCAATGCCACATGAAGGAACAACAGTGGATGAAAAACACACAACTTGGGTTCTGTTATTTTTTAAAACAGTGTGTGTCACAACTATCAGAACATTTCCACTAACCAAGTCGTGAACAATAGGGACATTCATATTCAACTGTAACCATGAGCTCATTTGATGGCGCCAGTATTGACATTAAACATGTGACTGAAGACGCAAATGAACAAGAATGCATATTGAGAGAGACCTCTGAGAACTCTTGGGCCTCCTTGGCAAGCGGCTGGAAACCACTGGAGTACTCACTGTACTGGTTGCACACGGGGAATAGTGGGAATTAAGGGTGCATGTGAGGAGAGACCATTCCTGCTGCATCCAGCAGCTGTTATCTGGCACCACCTGCTTCTCCGGGGAGCCGAGGCCGACGGAGAAGGGACGCCAACCCTCAGGCGTAACCCCCGGGCGATGTATGTCAGCCATATGCCCGGCCTGCTGCAGGGACCAGTGCTAGGCAGGGAAAGAATGACTCCAGTGTTGGGGTTGAGACAGAGGGACACTGTCATGCTCACAGCTCGGCTGACGCCACGCCGGGTCAAACCCCGGCCCCCTTCAGCACTGGAGCGGACCGTTTCGATGTCAAACATCTCGCCGTTTGATAAAAGTAGAGCCACGGGACACAGAGCAGAAGACGTTACTGCGGGCAACGACGAGGAGTGACACGTCAGGAAATTAATTAACGTGGGGGGAAAAGGAGCGAGGCACCAATGCCTCTGGGCGTCAAGAGCCGAGCAGCCGTCTGAATCAATGAAGCTGTGTTCGCCTCTCTTTGACCAGCCAGCCAACCTGCGGCGGTTAGCAGCATATGAAAGTGTAATGAGATGTCTATTGCCTGGCTCAACATCACTCCCTCCGCTTCAAGCTAGCCAGAGCTGAATGGCAAGTCTGTGATATGATAGCGCCGGCTGACACCTTGGGAATTGCAGAGAATTGCCCCTCTTACAAAAGAATAAGAGAGCAGAGTCTGGAGGCGGACAGTGTTTTTGGGGGAGATGATTTCTCTGATAGATGCAATATACCTGCCATCCAATCCAACACTCCTCCTGCTCTCTCCGACTGCCTCTCAGGCTCAGTCTGATACAGGTTTCCTCACACACATCCAGTTGTATTCATGTTGGGATGGAGAACAGTCGGCGCTCTTTTTTTTTTGTGGTATGTTCGAGTTAAGTCTCACGCAAACCTCAGTTTACTAAACACACAAACACTGCGTCACACACACTGTGAAATGCGAGCCCGGAAAAAAAAAAAAAATTTTGTTTTAGTCTTCATCTTCGGGACTAAGTGCTTGTTGAGGTGTTTTTTCCACTGCAGATGAAGTGTTGAAGGCGCTCCTTTCTGTGTTGCTGCTCATGCTACTCACTTCTGCTCATTCTAAAGAAATGGAAACATACAGCGATGTGTCACGTTAAATGGGGCGCGCTCGTGGCGAAAGCTCTGACAGACCTACTGCACACTGCTCAGCACCGAACAGTAGACATAGTTAGAGACTATAGCGTCCGGACATAGCGAACCATTTCGCAAAAGAGAGAGAGATGATTGTTCCTCAGCAGTTGGTGGCGACCATAACAGGACGAATATTGGTCTTCTGCGACAGCGAATATATTTACATTCCCTAATTGCTTCTGTAGTATTTTTTATTGTAACTGTTAGAGACTACCGTTCCGCGCTGGATTCAGTTAAAGCACCAACTGTGTGTTTGTGGTCGACTGAAACCTGAACACTTGAAGTAGATCCATGAAGCTTAAGGATATACGTGCAATTTTTTCACTCAAGTTGAATATTTTCTAGTCTGCTTCATTGACTTTGCATACAATTGCACCGTGTATAAAATTCATCCGCACTCCCTTATCGTAGGATATTTCTATGTTGTCGTCTTTAAGCCTTCCTTATTATGATGCAGTAATTCCTTTTAGCTCAATTTACTTGTCGGTTCTTCTGTAGCAGCACAGGGTGTGTTCACCGCCCCTAGATTTTGATACACGTGTCGTTTTTAAACATAACTCTGAGTCCTGTCTTTTTTTTTTTTTAAACATTGCCGTTACTAAACACAGGTGTCACCAAATAAATGACATCTTTCA
Source organism: Lycodopsis pacificus (assembly GCA_028022725.1). Taxonomy (NCBI): domain Eukaryota; kingdom Metazoa; phylum Chordata; class Actinopteri; order Perciformes; family Zoarcidae; genus Lycodopsis; species Lycodopsis pacificus. Next base: position 6,500,238 of record CM051706.1, on the reverse strand, counting down.
CTGGCTGCAGGTTAAATTACAGCTCCATCGAATCAGTTGGTGAGAAGCGAGAGAGAGCTTTAAGAAAACACGAGAGATCAAAATGGATTTACAGCCGGTATATACTTGGATCTCAAAGATCTGAGCTTTATAATCACTTTAAAGTTGGATCATGAGCGAACCACCAACAAAATCTGTGCTGTGATGGTTGCTGCGAGAGGTGATGATGTCAGTCTTGTTTGCCCAGTTTGATCTTCACTCCTCTCCGCTAACACTTCTCTCTCTCGCAGCTTTTCCATCATCTGATATGGTGTTTCATTGATCTGTTTTCCCTCCTGCTTGTTTTGGCATCTCAACATGGAAGTCAACAAGAAGACGTCCCAGGGGGCAGAAGTGGGATCGCACAGTTCACTGTGTGTTACGGACCACGAAATTACACACACGCAACTAAACAAGGTGCAGTTTCACACCACGGCAGTGACAGTGACACCAAAAGAAGACAAGCAGCAACAAGATGGCGGAGAGATGGTTTCTTGTCGAAGTGTTGATTTTTATACACACACTTTGATCGGTCAATAAAGATTTAATTGCATGCTTTTTTAAAATGCAGTACCCCTCGAGTAGTGTTGCAGGAGTACACTTATTATTTACTTAAGTAGAAGTAGCAATACCACAATTCAAAGTATAAAAGTACCCTCTATGCAGAATGGTATTTTTCAGAGGTTTAATATAGAGCTATGTATTGGATCACAATTTTTGAATTATTTAGGAGTAAGTAGCTTTTTTAGTATTGAGGAATTTAAAACCATCACAATCTTTCCACCAGATCCGATGACTTCAATGAGTCTTCAGTCAAAGGGAGGCTCTTTGCAGGTTGTAGCAGCCCACCAAGAGTCTCCCTCAGTATGAACAGGTCCAATATTAGCGAGCTGCTATTACTTGTGTCAGCTAATTCAGATGGCGAGCTCCAAGCTGGGTTTAAGTATCTTGTGACAACAAATCTCAAAGCAAGGATCATTTTTTCGTGGTGCAACTGTTTTATTTCAGGGATGTTTAAATACCCACTCACTAGATTCTTAAATTATAACAAGACTAAGTTTGTTCTTACAAACAGCTAGCACAACTAGCTCCTGATCACATCCATCCAGATGTTTAGCTAGGTTTGTCCTACCACCAATGTCTGGACTCCACTAGGGGGATGTTCCTGTACGGATCATGGAACTACCCCCGTAAATGATCAATGTCACAAAGGGGTCTAATTACCGGAGACTCCTCACATATCTCTTCAACTTGTCTGCACATTAAAGCTAATTCATTTTTAATAGCTCTTTAAGCTCTTCTTTTAATTAGCCTCTACTGATTCAAAATTCCTTAATTCAACTATTATCTTTAATATTGAGAGCAAGTTGAGTGTAGGAAAGAATGATGATGAGGAACAATGCAATCAAAAAAATGATGATTCCTACGCTGCTACGAGGCATTTTAAGCCCTCTTTGCCTACATGTGTGTTATGCTAATTTCCTTTGTCTTTGTTTCGCTGTGGATAAGACCAATAATGTTAATAACATATGAAATATATTCTCATACTGACTGACCCAGACATATTTCGATGCAAGAAAAATCACTTTCAAAGTCTTCACCCTCCCCCACATAAGTAACAATCAACTTCCAGATCTATTAGCATTCAGTGTCAAATCTCAGTATGTAAGCCCGAGCTGCATATCATTGAGGGGGATAATTGTTGCCTTGCGATGGTTTGAAGTTGCTCGCTGACTGACTGGCTGCCACTGATACATACACATACATGAACAGTAATTACTAACAAGCACATAAAGACACATAAAGAGTGAGTGACACCGATAATTAACACACATGCAACGCATGCACTCCTCTTTCTTGTGCCTTTCAGAGGGGCCCGTGTACATCCCAGTCAGAATAATCCATCTCCATCATGTCGACACAGCGCTCTGTCTCTGAGATTGTCATACTCACTAATTACTCTTTAAGATAATCAGCCTGTGTGGCTGGAGATGCAGCTCCCCTCCATGGCTCCGTCTTCTCGGGGAATGAGAGGTTTAATCTGTGGCGAGATCAGAGCTACTGGGAGCAGGAGGAGGAGGGATGGCAGGCTGATGGAGGGAGGCGGGGGGAAATGAGAAGGAATTTGGGCATCTTAACAAACTCTTAATTATGTTCTCTATCCTCTGCTGGTGGCAGGCGTAAATGGCGGTCCCCGGGGAGCCTCTGATCCACTTTTTGATCTGCAGAATTCACAGCCGAGCTGCTGATCAAAAAGATGGAGCGGCCTAGATGCTTCAAACACATGGGACCTTTTTCCAGCGTGGGACTCGTAGCTTGTCATTGAGCGGAAGTTTGAATTGTTGAAATCCATGCTGAAAAAAATAACTCCCTTTAAAGACAAGGGGAAAAAAAGAGAATTTGAAGAGAAACCGGGTGTGTTCAGTGCTCCATGAATTGATAATGAGCGTTCATGCAACGTGCTGAAGGCATTTGTCCCATATATGAGTCTGAATTCATTGGAGATGACCTCCACCCACATTCTCGCTGTTCTAATACACCAGGCACAGCTTTGATGTTCGCCATCAGCTGGATCCCTGGGGAGGCTCTGCTGTAATAAACCGCAGCCGTGAGCGCACCGCAACGCACTGCAACGCACTCTCCAGCAGGAAGTCCCATCAGCCAGTCCCTGCGTGTCTCTGGGAGCTGCATGGGGTCAGGAGGCCAACGATAATGGATCTCGACACGTAACCGTACAGCGTGTCCGCTGACCGCTTTGTGCTACACTTTACATCCTCTGTGGATGACAAATAAAACATGAAGTACAGAAAGAAAAATGTCACTGGGGGAAAAGTGCATGAATTGCATGTGTTTTTATTGAGTGTGTGTGCTTTATAGGTTGAGACAAATATTGTTGTCTTCAGGCTCATTGAATCTTTCATGCAATGACCATGAAATACATTTTGGATTAGCTGGCAGGTCCCCATTAAGGTCGTGGCACACATTATACAAAGCCCTGGAGCACAGTTTGACAAACCATTATAGAATAATGCACAAGGTATATTAAACTGTAAAAATAACCAAAGCAACAACACCTCTGCTTGATGAACTGTCACTGACATTGACCTTCAGTAAACATCCGTTTTAACAAAAAACAAATACACTTTGAAAATGGTGACTGATTTGATGCCAGCCTACCTTGTTTGGGGAGGCCGTCACATGAGCCTGGTAGGACGTGTCCTGATGAAGACGATGAGACGGTGTCCTTCGCCTCCACCTTGTTCCTTTAGTTACTTTCCTAAACGTGACATGACATGTTGGTACCGATTGACGACGTTGGACCTGAAATTTGATTGGTGAAACATCTTTGTGGGGGGGTCAGTAAGAGACGTTGCTTACAGTACGTCACCTTGATTTCAACAACCTAACATTGTTACCCATTACCAAAATCTGGCAAGTGATTGGCTGAATTTGCATTGATATATGCAAAACAGTGAATCCTGAATAAGTCAAACAAAACCGCAATCAACATCATGTGCAAAAGCATGAGAGCAAGAGCATAAACCCTCAAATAAATAGGTCATACATAGAACAATTTATGAGCACAAGGACTAAAGGAAAGTTTGTTTGGTTCTACTCGGGCATTACGAATTCCCTGCACCAAGGAACTGTCTTTGAGTATGTTGGTGAGGGTGAGCAGGGTGGCCTCATCACGCTTTTGCCTCACTGATGGACGAGGAGAAGATGTTTTTGTACCGTCTCTTGCTCCTCAGAGAGGCCTTTTGTCAGCCCACCCCAAAATGGCCTGGCACACTCAAGAACTCGGCGATTGAAGGCCTTTTGTTTTAGAACGTCACATGAGAGACAGGCTCTTTTGGGTGATGGATCCTTGGCCGTGTATTTGTGAGCAGGTACTCGATGTGGGCACCCCATGACAGATCAGATGATATCTGAACTCTGTGGAAGACTCTACTCATGTTTAATCCAGACATATCCCTGATCTTTGCTCAATACTTTGCCTCTCCTGTCCCCATTCACCCACAGAATCCAAGGCCTTCTGAGTCATTATCTGTCATTAAGTACCAGGTCTTCATTGTTAAAACTAGGGATAGAGTCTGTGTTTAAGTGCATTAATAATACAGATTTTTTTTCATAGAATTTATTTTTCTTCTGTTAAACTTCAATTATTACAGAAAGCTCAAAAAACTGTTTATCAAAAATAATTAACTATTCATCAAAAAAACTACACCATTGGATTCCATGATTTGCATGAGCTCAAAAAGGATTGATTGCTAGTCAGAGCAGCTTCCTGGGATTCCGTGGATTTGAGTGTTTTTACTAATATTTTGTGACAGACCCTACACATTATACCGCACCGTACACCAGAGCTCGCATATCAGCCCGAAACCTTTGTCAGATCACACAATTCCATACCCTGTGAAATACGGGGACGTCTGTGAACTAGCGGCGAGAAAGAGTGCATTAAGATGCTTCTGTTGTAAATATATATGAGGAGGGAGAGAGGGAGAAAGAGAAGGGGTGTAGGTTTTTAAGTTGCTGTCACCGGGCTGTCACCGTGTCTGTCAGAACAGATCCATCACAGCTGTGACACGTCAGGCTCCACATTTGCATGGAGTGCAGCAGGAGCCCGTCCTTATTATGCATTCTGTCTGGCACTAACCTTGCTCTCTCTACCAGTTGAACTAACTAGCATCCGAGGGGCATATTTTATACAACGGCCTGGGCTGGGGATGATGGAGAGCTGTTATTGGTTTCTGACAGTGTGTGTGTGTGTGTGTGTGTGTGTGTGTGTGTAGTGCTGGCTGCCGCCATCTTCCCAGGTGTACGGCGATCAGCCATCTTGTCAGGTGAGTTGTTGCTAACTAACCATGTACTACTTTGACTCTCTCTATGCAGGATCACACCACACACACAGCAATGGAGGTGAGGGGGCGACAAGGACACAGCCATGTGTGTGTGTGTGTGTGTGTGTGTGTGTGTGTGTGTGTGTGTGTGTGTGTGTGCGTGTGTGTGTGGCGCAGTATGGCGGTGCAGATGTAAGTAAGTCCCTCAGTGAGGAAGCCTCCGCTGGGACAGACACAGCTGTGGCATGGCATCGGGTTGCTAACGAGCCTTATCACACAGGCGCTAGACTCGGCACACACACCAAAACACATAAACAGGCACCCACACACACACACACACACACACACTCAGACAGTCCCAAAACAGAGGTAAAGGGTGATACAGTGGTGTGTTAAACTGTTCATTATACACACACTGATAAACACACATATGCACACACACACACACAAAACAAAAAAAACACATCATTACCCTGAAAAACATCTCCACACACACACAGTTATCTCCTATACTCACACAAACAAGCACATGCAGCAACATACATACACATGGGCTCAAATGTGGATGATATACTCTCAGCACGAGCTCCGTTGTATACACACGGACAAAACAACATGAAAATATACACACACACACACTCTCTATAGAAACATACACATAACCACACAGGCCTCAAACACACTTTCATGTACACACAGAAACAGACGCACACACCCCCACACATGCAGCTAATGATACATCTTGTGATATGTTTCCATACTGATGTTAACTGTATGACTTATGAGCTCCTATGTGAAAACCTAGTAACGCCACTGGCGATTTTCATGTTGTTCTTATTTGTGTAGTTCGGGACATCATTTCTATCGGTAATAATAAAACTGTGCTCACTACGTTCATTGCTAAGAACTACGAACGAGGGCTCATGGCTGATAAGAGAGTCAGATCGTGTTTACAGATTTACAGATTTCTGCAACTGCTTTGCCGAGTTATTATATTGTAATCATAAAAAATGTGATGAATAAGAAACCTTTTTTAAATCAGTTCTTTGTATATGTTTATACTTAATTGACCTATATATTGCAATGGTAATTATCCATATTGTAGTTTTGTTATTGCTGTTTCTCTCGAGTCTCTCTACTATGACACCTATCACATGTCTCGCCCTCCAGGAAGCAGGATCCCTCAGATGCACTTCCTGGGATTTCAACCCAGCACGAATATATATATATATATATATTTTTTTTTTTTTTTTTTTTTTTCATAGTTCTTTAAGACTTCATATGCAGGAGATACAAGGTTTCCACCTGACAACAGTGCACATGTGATTGTGTATACAAATAACAGACACAGAACAAACATTTAAGTTCATATTCGTTTTTGTTTTCATTTATTTATTTTACGGTCACCAGATGAGCAGATACATCATTTTAGAAAAGAAATTGATATTTGCAAAAAAATTATAATACAATTTTCTCAATATAGAATATGTACAGAATGAAATGAAGTCAAACTGAAATAGCATTCTGCCTCTTTGTCATCAAGAAGACGAAGCAGAGAGGGGTCTGAGCGGTCCTCCGTAGACCCATCTCCCTAACCAATAAATATAAACTGTATATATTATGTATGCTGCACTCATCCAGGCACGGACAATACCAGGGCAGGTTAGTTCTCAACAGTATTCCCTTCATCATTTCTTGTACATCACTGTGCTACACACACGCACACACACTCGCACACCCACGAGAAGCTTGACACACAAGTGCACACAGTCCAGAGAACAAATTACAGTTGGGTTACAACAATGGGCCATCTTAACTCATGAAGAGGACAGAAGAAAGCTAAAGAAATGTGTATGGAAATACGCATCATTGTCCTTGATCAGGAGGGAGAAGTGGCTTTTTGGTCAAAGCTCGCTGGAGCTGGCTGAGTAGCACTTGACATTTGGCCTGATTCAAACAGCCAATTCTACAGAAAGCTACCGAGCTGGAAAATCTCTCTCAGTCTCACAGATCCTGCCTACTCATGTAGCTCCCTCCCTCCCGTTCAGTCCCTCTGTATCCATCCACCTTTCTTCTCTCTCTTGTTCCTATTTTCTCTATCTCGAGTGGGACAGGTGCCAGGACAAGGGTTGGCGAATGCCCCCTTTGCCTGTTTTCCCTCCGGGAATGAACAAAATAAAATGTACACAAAAAGCTTTTATCCATGCTGTATTGAAACAGGACAGACAACAGCACAATCACAGAACGAGCACAAGAAAAGACGACAGCAAAGTAAAGCTATGGTCAGGATGGGGCAGGGACCGCTTGTAAAGGGAACGCTTGAAGGACTTAAAGGACACTATAAGTAAGCACACCGCTTGCCAGCCGCTTTGCCTTGTCGCTGGGCATCGCCTCTCAAAAATCGCCCTCCTCGTTCTTGGCGGGAGGGAGAATTATGACTTTGTGCCGATGAGCGAATACACGCACTTGCATAAATCATCCATCTTGTTTGGCGGTTAATTACTCTTGTTTACCCTCCGAGTAACCTCGGGATGGGGCGGCGTGATAGGAGGGAGCCTGGGAAGAGGAGATAGCACCAAATAGTAATCTGCTGACGCTGTTCATCAGTTTGCAATCCGCAGGAGTAAAAGCACATCGTGGGCTTGAACCTGGGTGTTAGTGAATTAGACAAGGTTGACTGGGGTCTGAGAACGGCAGCTCCATCAACATCCAGGCCTGACCACAGCTGCTCGGTAAGCTGTTCTGGGGTCAGCCGGTGAAGGAGCCACGCTGAGGCAGCCCAGTGCAGGCCAATCAGAGAGCTCCTCGGGATGTACAGCAGGCTCTGATCGTTGCTTATTTCATTACGGGGAAAGCTACATAAATCCACAAAATGGAGAGAAAGAGGCACGGAGGGAATATTTGCATTTCTCCTTTCCTATCATCGCCCCTCAATGCCCCCCTCTCCAACACCACCCCTTTCAATCCCTCCCCCATTTAGTGCAGAGTGACTTTAATCATCACTTTCGCCAAAACACATTAAGCCGGTGTGTCCGGAGTTGAGGATAGAGGGGGGGGGGGCTTGAAAAAAGAGTGGCGCATTAGATTTGCAATAGCGATGCATCACTCTGGCATTACTTTGGAGATTAAAGACGTTGCATTTCATTGGAGTGGTGCTGATGGTTGCCTGATGTATGACTGTCCTCCTGCACTGAACCAAACAGGACACACCACTGTCCACCAGGGAGAGAAGTCCTACTGACCAGGGAGTTCCTTTCCTTTCCATCCCTCCATCCCATTATTTGTGATTCCCTCTTCTTCTAAAAACCTCCTTTTTTCTTCATCCTTACACCTCAAAGCCTCCCTGCTTTTAAACCCCAATCTGAGCGCACCTCTACATTGAAAGATATTTATGCAGCTGTTTGATCTTGTTCTCAAGTCAAAAACAACACCTCCTTTGTAGAAGGAGATAATACTGTAAAGTGGATTGCATACATTAAACTTAAGCCAACACACAACGCGACTTTGCCTGGTCTTTGTGTTACTGCATCTGTATGGATAGGATGGATGTAAAGTGCTTGAGAGCTTAGGACAGGCAGTACGAGATTGGGTGGAGACCATAAAAATAAAAAACTGAAGGGCATGAACAAGGGGGGCTTTAGGACTGGGCTCATCGGGGGCAGGTTCAATATGGAGACAGGAGGCTTTATAAACAGGGTGTGGGGGTGTATGGAGTCCCCGGGAAACAAAATGACAATACGTATTTTGTTCTACAGTCTCAGAGGAACCGAATCACAGTCAGACAGTCCAAGGGTACAGCCCACCAGCAGTCTGGCCCAGTGAGTGAGCTTTCCGGTCATGTCTATCCAAACCCTTGGGCCTGGGTTCACCCTGGCACCCAGCTCTGGTTGCTGTGTGCTGGTGGAGGGCAGACAAACGCCCCCAAGCTCATGCCCATCCCCATGCCCATGCCTTGGGACAGAGAGCCGTCAAAGTTGAAGTCCATGCTCTCTGTGTCCATAAAGTCATTGAGCAGGATGGAGTCTACATCACAGTCCAGACTATTGGGGATGTTCTCCATCTCCAGGTTGGCAGCCATTCTACTGTGGGAGTTGTGCTGTTGCCCCTGGTACCCAGCGTTCCCCGGCTGGTGGTTGTTGTGGTAGTAGCCATGCCAGGAGTCGGTCATACCCTGATGGTGAGCTCCGGGGTAAGGCTGGTGACGGGGTTGTGGCGCGGACGCCAAGCGGCAGGGGTCCTGGGGAACGTCCATGACACCGGCGGGGTTGGGCGGCAGAGACGGCGATGTTGGGAGGTGTGGTCGGGGCCCATAGTGGTTCGAGGTCTTGAGGCTGTAGGGCTGCAGGATGTCGGTGCTAACCCTTGGGGAGAGGGCCTGTGGGTGAGGCCCACTGTGCATAGGGTTATGGGGGTTGTGGTTGTGCATGTGACTCTGGCTGGAGCGAGGGTTGTGATCATGGCTGGCGTTTACTTTGTTACTGTGACTGTGCTCGTGACTCGAACTCGAACCATAGTCATGGGCGGGTAGGGGCTTGTGGCTGTGGCTGTAGTCGAGGCTGGCTTGGTGTTTGTGACCCTGATTGTGGTTCTGATGGTGTGTTGTGTTCTGGTCATGGCCATTGTGTAGACTGGGATTGTGAGCATGCTCATTGCTATGATTGTGGCTGCGATTCTGATTGTGGCTGTGTTGGCTGTGAATGCCATTGGTCCCGTGTGTCATAAGTGTGTGTGTTTCACGTCCCTGGCCCAGTACTGTCTCTTTGTTGCAGTACGGAGGACCTCCAGTAAGCAGACTCTGCAGGGCGTTGTTCTCTGAGTAGGCCCTCATTGGGCGCTGGAAGCTGACTGGCTTGTTCTCCTGGATGGTCTCCATGAGAGTGTGATGCCGGAGCATGCCCATGGAAGGCTGTCCGTACATGGGCCCACAGTAGGAGCCCTCTGCCTTGGGCGCAGGCACGTAGGGATAACCGTTGCATTTGATTTGCTGTGGCTGGGGGTAGCCACTCTCATCTAGACTGATAGCCCCCGTCAAGTCAGTCAGCTGGGGCAGCTCCACAGTCGGGCAGTGGCCTCCAGTGCCCAGGGCCGGGGAGCGTGTGCTGGAGGGGCTGGGGTACAATCGAGGGGAGGCTGAACAGGACAGTCCACCTTCCTCCGGTTCGTCAGCCTCAGCCTCAGCAAGGATCGGGGACAAGCAACCACTCAGTGTGGAGGCAGAGGAGGAGGTGCGGGAATGGAGATCTGTCCAGGTGTCATACTCCTCACCCCCCATGCCCACACTTCCTTTACCTGCTGGACTGCCATGCTCCGGGGAGCCTTGCATTGTGGGTCCGACTCTCTGACCTTGTCCCCGTCCGAGGCCCATGGCCCCTGCTCTCTTTCGGCTAATGCGACCCTTGGTCTTCAGGTAGCGAGTGCCGTTGTCTATGGAGGCCGCCCGTCGTCTGGGTCCTTTCCCCATCTTCCCTCCTTCTGGGTTCAGCATCCACCACGAACTCTTCCCCGTCCCTTCATTTTGCACCCGGATGAAGCGACTGTGCAGGGACAGATTGTGTCGGATTGAATTCTAGAACGAGAGAGATAGACGGGAAGGAGATGATGGAGAGAAAAAGAGAGGGAGGAAGAGGCAGAGAGAATAGATTAACATTAACTCCCATGGGAACATTTAGGGTTAAATAATCATTTCTTGAGAACACAAAGTAATTTCAAATTATGGCCAAACTATCAAGGCTGCACGGTGAGCGAGTAAAAGATGGATAAAGAATGAGGGGGAGATGGAGGGGAAGGTAAAGAGGGCAGGGAGAGTGAAGGACCAATCGATACCTCCCCTGACCAGCCTCTCCTCTCCACACATGCTCACTGAGTCATAATATGGACATGGGTGCAGCCTCCACATCAAACCATCACCAAGGTTACAGAAATGAATCACGCGAGGCAACCCAATCACAGACAGCCCATATCGATTGAAGGGCCTCCAAATATGAGAGCCTGAGATCCAGCCAGAGACTGGGAGGGAGGGAGGGAAGGGGCGTGATTTGGCAGGAGCAGATCTGGAAGAGTACCAGAGTGAAAAAAGAAACACTCATACGTAGGCCTGGAATTAGATAGAGGGGAAGTAAAAGGGGGGAGGGAGGAGGAGAGGGACATGCTCATTTAACCTCTTTTAAAATCATGCCACAATTAACATGACCGTAGGCAACGATGGCAGATACTGTTATGATGAAGTCTTCTTGTGAATAGCTTTTGAAGACGGACGGATGTGCCGGTTGTGGGTGGGTGTGTAGTGCGGTGTGAGTGTGGGGGGGGTGTGTAGGATAAGTCTCTCCAGACCTCTGTTTAAGTGTCTGAGTGACGGTTGTATAGTTAATCCAGGGCTCCGCAGCAGCATTTGAAGCCGGTGCCAACCAGGAGTGAGTTGATGAGATCTAAGCCTGCCTAAAGGAGAGCTTAGCAGGGATACACATCATCTCAGCTGGCCAAGTTAGTCTAAGTACAGCATGTTCATCCAAATCGTTCCTGCTTGTGTTATTATTCACACTCTCTCCAGCTTTCTTTCCCTTTGCTTTTCCACCTTCTCTTTCTTTCCCGCTCTTTCGCCTTTTGCTCTTTTCTGATCTTTTGGGAGGAACAAACCCCCCCTTCCCCCTCAACCCCAAACCCTCTTCCCCATGTGCGCAATCACACGCTTTTCTTTTTCCTCTCTGGAGATATCTATCTATTTCTGCCTTGTTTATTACCTGCACATAGCTCACAATCTCTGTCTGCTGATATCTCGAGCCATTCTCTATCTTCATTCACTCCCCGCCTCCTGTCCAATTTTCCTGCGCTCAGCCCCATTCATCTCCCTCTCCGTGTCCCTGCGTCTCTTGATCACGACATTGCTCATTCTCCCCTTCTCTCCACATCTATCCATCCTCTCATCACCTTACACAACTTCCATCCTCCCCCCTCTCCCCTCTCCAATGCAAATATCGGAAACAAACAGCAGGAGATGCAAATCTGTGCTTAGTGGAGGGCCAGCTTACATTTCACCCTTCAGCGCAATCCATATATCCAGCATATGTATGCCCCCCCTCCCCCCAATACAAAGGCAGCAGCAGAGCCACGTGGCTGCAAACTGGACAGCCTTTTTGTTGTTGCAGCGTATTATGAAAAGCACAGCATCCACAACAGTAGTTAATATGTTTACTGGGGGAATTCAGCTTCAGGTGGGTTTCAAATCTGTCTTGTGTCCGACCTACTGCTATTCTCATTCATGGAGAGAGGCCCCCTCCACACACTCCCATCCCCTCGGCGTGACACCCAACAGGTAATTTCGTCCCATCGTCCACTCAAATCACGCTGCTTTGACTAGACTCTACGCAGACGTGGAAATTGGATAGGAGAGATGCATTTATACGTTTTTTTCTCTGCTGTTCAGAGGGGTCCTCTCCAAAACACCGGGTCGGTAAAATTGCGCGAGCTCAACGTTCGCTACAAAATGGGCTGAATGCACTTCTCAGCAGCGCTATCGAACGCGGACTTTATCAAAGCCAAATTGAACGATGACGCCGTGTGAAAGAGGCCGCCAGTGGAGCCGACCCGCATCAGGTGATCTGAGAGCGGCGCCCTGACAGGTTCCTCCGCAACATGATGGCTCCGGCTGGGCGTAGCCATGGCAACAGAGTAAACCAAAAGAGAGAGAAATGAAGACAGGGGAGGTGATGGTGGGGAGGAGAGCGGGGGGGGGGGGGGGGGGGGGGGAGGAGAGCGGGGGGGGGGGGGGACTGATGCTGTTTGATGCTGCAGGCAACTCCAAACAGCCTTTTTATCTGAGTCTGTCAGATTCCTGCTTCCAATCCACCAGGGAGGCTCAATCACCAGCAGTCCCAAAGTCTCACTACCTGTACCAAGCTGTGATTAGCAGCCGCGTGTGTGTGTGTGTGTGTGTGTGTGTGTGTGTGTGTGTGTGTGTGTGTGTGTGTGTGGAGAGAAAGCTTCTGTACAACAACCAGCGCAACAATTATACAGTACAATGCTGTTCCTTCACTGCTGTAACATTGTATACTATAATGTGCTTTGTCTCGTGTATATATTACGATTAAACTGCCATTCTCTGAAGGCTTAGGCCAGAATTTTGTATTGCCAATAGTGAAAATTTTGTTACAGTTTCTATACCCAAATATGGTGATCCCTGATTATCTGCCCCATAGTCTGAGCACAGAAAAGCAATTAGAGTGAAATTATTTGTTTATTTATTTATTTTTTCAGGGACAATTTGTTAATTAATCATTAACAAATTTGAAAAATATGCATGAAGCTAAAAGATGCCTTTGGAGTTATTTTTAATATATTTACTGCAGTCTCCTTTACAATTAATTCATAAGTATATGTGTGTATAATGTTCCTTGCCAGTAAAAAGACCACCGTCGTCCCCTAACCTCAACCAAAGTGGTTGTTGTTGTTTACCATGACAGCCGAGGTCCTCCAACAGTAAGTAGCAATTGTAACCCAAAATACAATATTTCCCTAACTTTTGTGCCGAAACCTCAACAAATCTTGAGCTTTTATTTTATCTTGTTTATTTGTCATAAATACTTTTATACAGATTGTGAATACTACGCGGCAAAAAAGTTTCAGAACGAGGTTTTTCTCTGATCTTTCACTCCGCAAGAAAAATCAAGGAACTTCCTTTTTATCACTTTTCAATTCATCAACGCGACTCTGGTGAAGGATTGGACCGTCACGTGAAAAGGGAAGTTTGAGAGCCTCCAGGTTATCATTGCAATCAAATGCTATATAGCAGGAGATGCCACTGATTAGCACACTGTCAGCCACAGAGGAGGAGCTGATCAGTGAAAACCTCCAGCTCCAGTCTTTGATTGGAATGAAACCTGCCGACTCTCAGCCCTCCGTGGCATAGAGGCTGGCCATCCCTGCCTCAGTGTGCACATTAAGTTGTCAGAGTGATTCAGAAAAGGAGAAGCCTGTTCCCTCTGCTCTCCGCCTTTGCCTTTCTGCTAATGCAGCAGGGGATGGACTGTTGCAGAGAGAACGGTGACTGAATCCGTCCTCACAGCGAACACGCTGCACTGTGTCCAGCTCCACTACTGTACACTGTACATTAATAGTGACTGAGTTTGACCCTGACACACTGCTGCTTTCACTGAGTCAGGGGATAGTCAGTCCAGTGGTTAGCTAATGGCCCGTGGGCACACAGATTTCTTACACTTTTCCCTTTTTCAAAATACCAGACCAAGCAACAATACATGAATGTGTTTGCACTCAGTATGAGGATAAACTCTGCATCACGATCATTCTGCATAGGCTCTATAATTACAACTGAACATTGAGATTTAACCCTATAATACAATTTGGATATAACAAAGTGAATTCTTTGCTTTGGAAATACCGTCTAATCCCAACCCAGAGCTTTTTTCCAGAGCTTTCAACCGCATAAGAAGGTCTTCAATAGCGGGTCGAGTTTGCTCAGATTTCAGGGAGATGGATCTTTTGATGCAAAAGCTCAATATCTGGTTTTGCAACTTTACGTGTGTAAAATGTAGATAACCTTAACGCTCGCCCCTACTTGCTCACAAAAATGAAAATATTAATCAGGTTCAACGGTTGGACTCTGGATCTTGAGTTGGAATTCAATTTCATTTCAATCAACTTTGTGTTTTACTTCCACAAAGTTGGCGCTCTAACAAGAGAAAGATATTAAAACAAATCTAAAATCTAAATCGAAGCAGCAGAGGCTGGAATATTGTGGCTTTTAGTCTGTAGTCAAATACTGACACAACTAAAATATTACTTTTCCCGAAAACCCTCCAGAAGACAGCTGAGTAGTACTCCACTGATTTTACACATGAGACATCAAGTGTCTCTTTAACATTTACTCCAAACTGAACATGGAGTAACAGGAACATCTGAACAGTCTCATTATATCCAGTAGACCCTCAAGGATTGAGGTTGACTGTCAAAACTGTGTCCGTTAATTCCCCTCTATGGTTGTGGATAATATCACAATGTGTTCATTTTGTGTCTATCCCCCTTCTTTTAGGGTTCTTGTCTCCAAACAGCCTTTTAAAATGGTCAAGAACAGTGTGTTCTCTTCAGCAGTATGTGCTGTGCCCACATCCTCCATTTCAGAATAGCAACAACAGAGCTGTGGTTAATTTTCTTGATTATTATTATTTCCAACACCCTTGTCCCTTTTTTAGTCCGGGTTAACGTTAATTACATCTATTGCAAATGATCCCGTTTGTGTTGCATAGCTACGAGAATGATGTAACCCTTCTTGCTCTGGCTGTCTCCCTGTTGCCAGCAATTCTCTCAACGGAGCGTTGTGTCTGAGCAGAGAAAAGCCTCCTATATTAACTCTACACAACAGCTAATATCAAAATATATCTACTGGACCTTGTCACGCCATAAAGGGGAAAAAACAGTTTCCAGACATTTCCACACCTCCTTGCAGACTGTACAAAATGTGGAAATTAAATCATATCTAGTGTGTTTTAGACTTTGCAGTCCAGGCGGCATTGTACACAAACACTACACGCGTAAACAAACGCCATCTTATACGTTTCACAGATGGACACATGTTCACCTCGATGTGCACTCGCACACGGACACATCTGCCCCCCCCACACACCCCCACCCCAAACTGGCAATCATACTTAATCCCTCTCCAGCCTGAGTAATCCCTGACAATCCAAGGCTAATCCTGGTTAATTCTGGGCACTCCTCAGCTGGGTTTCACCCTCGAACCACAGAGACAGGGCGGGGATTGGTCGGATCACGGCGGTTGAGGCCGGGCGTGGGCGTTGATGGATGCAATTGGTCGGGTCGTTATTGGTCGCCAAGAAAAACAAGCACAGGTTTTCACCACT
This sequence comes from Lycodopsis pacificus, assembly GCA_028022725.1. NCBI lineage: Eukaryota > Metazoa > Chordata > Actinopteri > Perciformes > Zoarcidae > Lycodopsis > Lycodopsis pacificus. Next base: position 6,484,505 of record CM051706.1, on the reverse strand, counting down.
CTTCAAAATACGTCCGGATTGACCCCCCCCGCCATACGTCACACCGGCCTTACTGTTGTCGCCGCTCCTGGTAGAAAACATGTTTTGTCACCAAAACGTGGAAACGCTTATACACGGCAGGGCCCGTTCATTTGTCTGCTGGCTGTGACAGCAGCAGCAGCAGCTAGGGGAGAGAATAACCTTTTCTATATAAAAGGGAAATAAATTGCTAAAATAAAAACACAAGCAGGGTATACAGTATGAGCCATTCCTCCAGTGTAAGGGGCTTCTGAGAAGTCATTAGCCTCTATTCAATCAGCTCTACCAACCGAAAGCTCCTAGCTCAATTCTTCTCAGCTGCTATCGATCCTGATTCCAAAATGAAGCACTTAAGACGCCTTGATCAAGCTGCTCCTTAATCTAGCGTTAAGGAGATTGAGACCTTTTCACCCCGTGTCTCAGACAGGCTTATTACTTTAGCACATGGGTACAGTGGCAGTCAGAGCACACTTCACTGGCACAGACTCAGTTTCGGTTTTATAGTCTGTTTAAGCTCCTTTGGTGCAGAGCAAGCAGCACTTTTACTCTCTGCCATTTTGAAAAAGCTGTCAATATACACAAAGCCGGGAGCGTTAATGAAGCAATATGTCACCGGCATGGGATGGATGAGGATGCTTTGTTAAAAACAAGAAGGCCTCTGGTGATTGTGGGCTCGACTGTGTGCCTGTTCGATTGACTTTGCACATGGAAACTGCAGGGTATCCGTGTTTGAATTGTGGTATACTCATGAGAGCGTGAAAGCAGAAGCAAAACGGAAACTGATTTACCTTCTGCTGTAGCTCTGTCGAGCAGCGAGACGGGGAAACAGGTTTGCCGAAGGAGTTCTGCTCCCGGACGTTTTTATAGGCTGCTTTTACCTCCCCACGTCCTCACAGGAGAGGAGTCTCTTGGAGGGGATCCTTTAGAGGATTCAGTAGAACATCATGTAGTGGATTTTAATGTGCTTTCTGCTTCACATTTTAAAAAAGGAGCCCACCTTGAATTTATGGCGCATTCAAGAGCAGGGTTGCGTTTCAAATTTCCACGGAGCGCTCCTGTACATTACATTACAGTCATTTAGCAGACGCTTTTATCCAAAGCGACTTACAATAAGTGTATTCAACATAGGTATTGAAAATAACTACTAGTCACCAGAAGTAGGGGTGTAACGATACGCGTATTCGTATTGAACCGGTACGAGGCTCACGGTTCAGTACGCATGACGAACCGAATACGTTTGAATAAAAAATTAAAAAAATTAAAAAAAATGTAAAACAATTCAAAAAAACTTTATTTAACCAGGTAGTCCCATTGAGATTAAAAATCTCTTTTGCAAGATGTAAGTAACAATACTAGATAACATTAAGGAGCAGTTTTTGTTTTTTATGCTTATGTGTTGCTAAGAAGACGCCCCAGCAGATGGGTCACTCAGGTATAGTTCCATCATTGTTCAAAGTCAAAGAATAACTTTATGATGTTAGTTGTAATGAATAAATATATTTTAAAATCAAGTACATTTCTCTGGCATTTATAGTTTTCTACTGTACCGAACCGTGGCTCCACTGTATCGTACCGAACCCAACCGTGAATTTTGTGAACCGTTACACCCCTAACCAGAAGTCACAAGTGCATCTCCTTTAAACAAGCATCTAAGAGCATAAACCAGAGCATGAACTGTAGATGTGGTCCGGCACAATCCAGCCGGGTGTTGTGGGGATTGCTGTACTCCGCCTTGTTGAGAAGTAGCGGGACTTGGCAAATCTGTTTCCTCCCCTTGCTCAACCATTATTTATTAATCCATTTCACACAGCCAGGAGTCATTATGCACGGTGCTGTCAATGGGTATCTCTCTATGCCGCGCATTTATTTGATAATAAGCAGGAGTGGGGGAGAAGATAAAAGCGCTGACTGCGTTCATTGTGAAGCGTTTTCTGCAGGCGGGGAGACTTAAATGAGAGCAGCCAGCTCTGTGTGGGAATGGGTCTCGTCTGCTAAGCCTGTCTGGAGGCAATCGATGGAAATTAGTCAACGCTAAAGATTCACTTCCTGTGACTGATGTCACGGGCAGCGCTTGTCTCTTTGAAGGGAAATAAAGAAGTGGGAGGCTGAGGGATTAATGGGGTTGGAGAAGGTGTGAGCATGCAGAGTTTGGGCGGGGGCTATAAGCTGGGGGGAAAAGATGCTATTCTTTTGGTGGATTTCAGGCAAATAGATCCAGATGAGAGGATCCAGATGAATGCAGTGTAGCTAGGACCATTCAAGACACACAATGAGTTGTGTACGAGGCTAGCAACAATCGGTTACAATAAAGATGTGCAGCCACATTTTTGCAACAGTGCTGCTGCTACCGTTGAAACATGACCAACACAAAGCAGCACAGACTGGAATATGATTAAATATAACAGTCTCAACATCTTTTATTCATGTTTTATCTACTGTAACACCAAAAAATGTCTTTTTAGACATGTACCACATGGTAACTCATTCAACAGTAGTTAAAGATTTGAAAGATGCTCTGTTATTGAATTTTAAAACATTTTGATAAAACTGTATGCTCTTATTCAGCAGGTTAAAACAAACCCTTTGAAGCTGGAATCATATTTGTAAGGGTCTTTGTAATAGGCCGGTTCTTTGAATTGTGACGGTCTTGCAAAACTCGGCAAACAACAAAAGCCTTCTCTTTTCTGCATGCAGGATGAATAACAGCGCTTGCAGTCAGTTGTATACTTGCAGTAGCTGTGACAATGCAACCAGCAGTTCTACTGAGGATGCTTCCTGAAAGGTGCACCAGTTAACTTCTCGTCAAAGTACAGCCGAGGGACTAGAGCCGGCCCTCGGGCGACAGAAGGCCTTTCACTCCCCCTTACTCCCTGCGGAGCTCCACAAGCTCTACGGGGGAAGACAGAGAAACAAGGCAGACAGGGAGGGAAAAGACGGCTGCAGAGAGGCAGGGGGCGAGGCGTCGTCTGGGGCTAACCTGAGAAAGGTAGACGGTAAGGGAGCCTGAGGGGCTAGAGGCGGACAGCAAGCCCAATCCCCAGCGGAGAGGCCTCTAATTGGAGCTGCCGGCCTGCCGAGGCAGCCTCTTTCTCTGCAAATGGACATAAGGAGCAGAGTGAAGGCGGAGAGCCCGGGGGCGGGAGGAGAGGGCAGATAAAAATAGAGCCGGCAGATTAACGAGCATCTGAAAGCGGGGCAGGGGATCGGAAAATCCTCCCTGCGTGCCAGAGATGCCCAGTCCTCAGGCCACAGCCAGCTCTGTAAAGAGTGACGGAGCCGGAGCAGCCGTGAGCTTCCTTCCTGTTGGCTTTCCTTACATCACCAACACCGTTCCGTCCTGCTACAGGAAACTCCAATGAAGTACAGTGGAAGTCAACTTGCTGGAGTAGAAATACAGTAAAATTAGCTCTTTTCTTTTATTTCCTTTAAACAAAAGAATTTTTAAAAATCCTTATTTGTATCACTATATGTAGAAAGCAGTTTTCCATATAGCGGCGTTTTGGAAAGGTTTCGGTGAATAAAAAGAACCGAAGGGATATTTTCCCTTGTCCTTCACGTCTAAGTGATTTTAGATTCTTTACTTAGTATTTGCTTTGCCCTTCTTTGGTAAAACTTACAAGTTAGCTGCCAATGAACAAGAGGATTAAGCCACAGTTTGTCTTTTGTGCGCATGCAATGTAATAAATTCATATTACATAATGTTATCAACTGTGTTGAGAGTAATATTTCGATACCAGCTTTTAGAAAATGAAAATGTTCACCCTTTTTGTTTGCACTAGTTCTTTTTTATTTCACTATCAAGCTACTTCATAGAGCAAAGAATTAGTAAATGAGCAAGACCAGCTATAGTTGTTGGCCATAGTTTCTAGCTATGTGAACTAGATAGCTAAAAACAAAAGAACCTAAAAGGTCATTTCCACATATTCTTTGTCTGAATGGATACATTTTTGTCTTATCTTATATGCTGGGACCTTTTGATACTATAACCGAGCATATTCTCTACACAACTGCGCCCTTCAATTACAGTAACAAAAGTAAATGTAGTTTGTCCTCCACCTTTGACTGGCGCTCATAAAAAGGAGTCACCTCCACAGCTGTGATTTCTATCCCTCCCCTGGGAGCTTTCACACGCCAGGTGGAGCATCGTGACACCTATGGGAGCCAAAGGAGAAGCTGAGAAACAGGCCTGATCACACCTGCCATCAGGTCTCGGGAGAGCACCACCCACCTCAACACTCAGCTGTCACATCCATCCACACGCCGAGGCTGCACGGCACCTCCAACAAATGCACTGATCCACAGTCAGAAGCTGATGCACTGGCGGTAACACGGGCCGAGACATTCTGAATGGCACATTAATAAAAAAGCAGCAAAGGCTTGATTGACTTGAAGAATTGGAGAGGGGGGAACGTACTCAGACACTCAACTATGCCAAACAACTATTGCTTTATGTTCAAATAATCAGCTCAACCTTTGGCCTTTCATACATAACTTAGAGAGTTTCCAAACAGAAAGGTGCAGCTTTGACTGAATAACAGTGGAGGAGGTGATCAACTTTCCTTAATGTGTGTGTACCTCACTTATAGGTTTGGATTTAATCCAAAGTGCTGCTGAAAAGCCACTTAATCTTGAACAAAAGTATTCAACGCTTTGTAATGAATATTCATATAGTTTGAAAATGGGAGGTGTTGTTGAATATTCAGACCTTTCCTCTGAAACTGCTGCTTGATTAAAGTGCCAAATATCAACTTGAATGTACTACTTCAGCTGACGGTATGTCAGACTGCCATCGTGGTTATTCATTCATTCAGTATGACATTGTTTTCACATAAACTGTTTGGGAGGAGGGGGTATTTTATTCTGTTGTGCCCTAACCGACAGTAACATATCCGTCCTGCTAACGTCATTTTCACTTCTAGGACTAAAGGTTTTCATGATGGTTGAAGGTTCAAGAGATAATGCCATATAAAGACTTAAGGGTCGTCGAAACTGTTCGTCAAGTGATACATTTGTGGTGTGACGACACTATAGGAAATGAGTCAATGGCTCTGTTTTTAAATTCATCTGAAGCTAATTTGAAGTATGGCAATCTGCGTTAGCCAATTTAAGTGGGTATTTCCCAAAGTTACAGCCTTCAATATGAAAGTTTTTTTCTGACCTTACCAAATTGCTTAGGGGGGGAATACATCCTGGCACTGAAAATTAACCCGCACCCGACTGCCAGCACGATACTTTCTCAAATTGTGTGACTGAAACTATCAAAGCCTCATGTTTGCTTTCATTTTAGCATTAATCTTTGCACTGAATGAGGACTGTGGATTTTGTCCCCAATCGTTTACAGAAGAGTCAAAGGTCTCTCTTCAATAGGAAGCCTCGTCATAACCGAGGTTCATCCGTACAAAATAACGGGGACTGGATTTCGCCGGTTTTGTAGTCGCTTTACGAGGATATCGCTTCACTGTCATATTGGGGAGGATTACTGCAGCCGCTTCTCTTTCAACATACATTTGGCATGTTGTATAAAGATAGATCCGAACCTGACAAGAGTCATTTCTGCACTCAATTTACAACGACCTGAGAAGCTGCATCAATCTAATCCACGCCATTTTTGTCGCAAAGGTGTCACCGGTTTCTCGCAGATGTAGCAAATTCTTTCAGGAAGATGACATCCCCCTTTCTAATCCTGCCTGAAAAGCACTGACTTGCATGCGTGAAACAGCCCTCGACAAGCACAACACGGAACCTATTTTAATCTCTAACCAAATGCGAGATGTGCGATTCAGAGGTCCGGAACCAGGCTCGAACGTCACAAACTGTTACAGTAAATCACCGTAATCCTCACAATGACCTCTGATTGCAACATTTATCAAAACTAGATACATGCACAGCTCTGTTTGGATCATATTTCAATGCAACCTTGGTGGCGTGTGTCCGATCATAACGGATCATCGTTAGCTTAATCTTTAATCTTTAAGCTTCTCTGTAGCCTGATGTCTACTTTGAGGCCCACACTCGAATACCAAAGCTAGACAGTAATAGTGATGATGGCAAATCATTGCCTACAACAATCACTTCTCTGTATTGTTCCATTCAATTAGTCCTTTTTTATTCAGCCAGCTTTGAATAGACTTTTCAAACATTCACGTCTGTGTGACTTTTTTCACGGTAAATCACTTTGCCAATTCACACTGTCACACTTCTTGAGAACTCAAATTCCTTTTAAGAGAAACACGTCTCTCTCATCAGATGTGCTCTTTTGAAGTATGCCAATTTTCAAAAAAAAGGGAAGAAAAAGTCAGATGCTCTTCTCTGAGCGATGTGTCTCGACTGTCATTCTCGAGTCTATACATTTCCATTTAGTGAATGCAATCCGGAAAATTGACAAGAAATTGACAAGACACAAGGGGGGAAAAAAAAGGATATGCATATGCATGAATCATAACTTCAACGGAACTTCTAATTCTGTATTATTAATTGACATCACAGAACAGAAGTCAAACCCCACTTTGACAGTGGGCATATCACCCTCGCAAAGCCAAAACCACATAAAGACTCACACACACACACACACACACACACACACACACACACACACACACACACACACACACACACACACACATCTCGTGCTTCGCTAGTATGGCATGCTGGGCCGGCTCATTACTACAATGCCAAGCTACTAGTTGCTAAGGAGACCTTAGGGAGAGGGAGGGTTCCTGTTGCCATGGCAGCAAGCCTGCATCCTGCCAACTGTCTTCCCCCATGAGACATGACCATCGTAGACAGAGAGAGAGAGAGAAAGAGAGAGAGAGAGACGGGGAGGAAAAGTGAGGGCAGAGCGAAGTGAGGAGAGAAAGGCTGGAGGGGGTTACGGTTAAGATGTTGAAAGAGGAGGACTTGTAAAGATGCCTACGAGGCAGCGGGCTCGTTGACGAACCACAGAGACTGTAGAAATAATGTGCGGGGAAAATTGATGGGGTGAGAGCAGGAAAAGAGGGAGACCTTGAAAAAACAAAGCCCCCCCCCCCCCCCTGAAAGCACCAATGTGCCTGCAGCAGCTTTCCCGTGGCCAACATGGTTGCTGCCTGGCCAACCACAACTATATCCAGGCGTTTTATGAAGGCGCCAGAATGACGCTGTACGTACGCCGATCAAAACCCCTTCTTGACTCCCTCACTCCCCCGCCCCGTAATGCCACGCATGTCCCCGAGTGAACCGCCCGCCTCTCAGCTTTTACTACGCGAGCAGCAGATCTGACTGAGCTTTTTGGGCGAGTGTTCACAGAGCCCATCCGTCATGGAAAGAAATCTGCTTTGGTGAGAGTGAGCGGTATTGAACGACGGATGGGAGGGAAAGCAAAGAGAAAGAGAGAGGGAGGGAGGGAGGGAGGGAGAGCATCTGGGAGGGATGAGCAGAGAGAGATTAAACTGATTGAGAGCAGAAGAAGGGCGAGGAGGAGGTCATACGAGGCGAGAGAAGAGAGAAGTCCTCAGTCTCAAATTCAAATTAGCCTTATTGGTTTCCAAGGACACTGAATTGCTTCCATCCTTGATTTCCTTCTCTGTGTCACTGCCACCGCGCCCCCCCTCCTCCCCACGTCCCTTCTGTTTCTCTCTCTCCCCGACTTCATTGCCTCTTATTAAATCATTTTTTTCATTGCCTCGGACTTGTTCGTCACACTGAGAAGTACATGTGTGTCAAGGGAGCTATGATTGCGTTGAGTTTCAACATATTAACACCTGAAGCACTTAACTCTCACCACCCTCAAGTTCAGCTACCCGAACTGAACCCCGACTATTGGGTTTGGGATCAGGTTCAAATCAGATTACAGAATTCCCATTTTGTTGCGTGTCTGGACTCATGATGGGTTCTTGTTTGTTTCTGTTAAATGTTATTCATCAAGAAATGTCTCTTTCTGTCCCTGGATTTGCGAAATCATCGGTGTCCAACCCTATTGTTGAACAGAAGGTTGATGTTGGTTGATTCTGCCATTTTCATTTTATGTTAAGGTTTTAGATCAAAGTCCAAAACCAACGCTTTTAAAATAGTTTGTTTTCACAAACCATGTGCATGACAACCATAGTTTAATGTAAGGGAAAGAGGTATGGCAGGTGGTCAGGGTATGGTTGAGGTTAGGCATCCAACTGCCTGCCGTGGATGTGAATCGTGTCTTACACAATCGTCTAATATGAATGAAAAATAGGTTTCAAGTAAATAGGAAAAGGGAACGAATGACAGCGAACAAAGTGTAGACAATACTGCTGCATTAGCCTGAGGAGCTAATGCGACAGGAATGGATGGCATAAGTAATGGTGTGGTGAAGGCCATGTAGCGTTCTGCTACATGAACCAAACCTGTCAATTCCTCAAGGATATTCATTTTTGGGTCAGATTCGGGCTGATTGAGTTGTTTAAACTCCGGGCTTGGGTTCAGGTTTTTGTCATTCAAATATAATTTCACCATAAAGTTCTTTCGTTTTCCCTCTGACTGTGAGAAATAAAGCAAAGATATAGCTTCAGGCCTTGGGTTGAGTTCAGGTGTAACATTTTGGCAGTACCAGTTGGGTTCAGTTGTATTGGTTCTTAAAGACGTGGTTACGAGTCTCAGTTTTAGGCCTGTACAGAACTAAACACTGGTAATGTACCGTGTAAAAAACTGCATTAGCATTCGGACATACGATAGCAAGGAAATTGGTGGGCAACTGTACAACTCGACTTTGTTCTGTTTTGGATTATGACTGTCTGAACAGTCAAGTTCTGCTGGAAAAGACTGTCTGGCATTTGTATGGGGCTGTTTTTCATGTTTCGGGTTAGACCCCTTTGTTAAAGTTAAGTTAAATGATAAATAATAGGATAGGTGTTAATATTTAACACCTGTGAGATGACCTACAACGACGACTATGAGCCTTAATGTAATGTACTGGCTGAACTAGAGCAAATCCCTGCAGCCAGGTTTTGGAATGACATGTTGTCCACGTGCTTTCGGCAAGAACTTCTCTGCCAAAAAAAACTTTTGTCAATCTGAACAAAGTAAATATCTTTGTCTTTTAAAAAAAGGACAAACAAAAACGTAAGCCCCGTGTCAGGTTTGAGTCTCACATTTGGCAGTACCATTCCTCCTCAGCTGGGTTCATCCGGGTTCAGGTCTCAGTTTGAGGCCCGCGCAGAACCCCCGACACACAACAAACGAGCAGCACAGAGCATATATTCCGACATACTTTTGCTTCCAACCAATTCCGTGCGATGTGCAAGCATGCCGTAACTGTCCCGACCAATTCAAAGCGCTCCTCCCCCCTCCCTCCCCCCCTCTCTTTCTGTCTCACTCTGGTTTTGATCACTCTTCCTCTCTTTCTTTCCCTCTCAGTCTGTTTCTCATTGCGAGGGGAATGTGGCGTCTGCCTCATTGTCACAGACGTTGGGAAACAAGAAGCCTCATCACCCTCATCCTCATCTGATTCTCTCCACTTCCTTCCCTTCACACACACACACACACACTGCACAGACATGGCTTTGACGTATTCATGCATGGGTTTGTTTCGGGGGCAGAGCTCCTGTCTGCCAGTCTGACAGACACCCCGTGAACCCTCGAGACTCCCCTCCCCATCTTTCTCTCCACACACACACACACACACACACACACACACACACTCACTCACTCACTCACATCATCCCATCCCCCCCCCCCTCCCACCCCTGAACCCCCCCTAACCCGAGCATGGCACAGGGAGTACTCGTAGAGCAATCGGAGTTCACTCAGGTTTCTCCTCCATCGTTTCCCTCCCCTCTTCACTTTCTACTTCTCTTCTCTCCCTTTGCTGGGGAGAAGGGGAAGGTATGCCCACATTTCCCAGAACAAAGACAGCCCAATTAAGTCAGTTTGAGTTAAGGTCTGTGTGGCAGACTCGGATCGGAAGCGAGGAAACTGAAGAGAGAAAGCGGTGGCGGAGGAGCGAACGGCGAGGAAAGGGGAAGAGAGAGACAGTCAGGGAAAAGAGGGGGTAAAAGAGAAGTGGAAGAAGAGGAAAAAAAAAGAGGAGCGCAAGTCACTTTGTAGCGGAAGCGGGTCGACTTCGTTTTTAGCTCCTCAATGGGAGACTATGAAATATTAATAACTGCTCCAGCCATATACTTCAGAGGCCTATGGTAAAACTTAAAGTCTAATGAGACGCTGCTCATGAATTGCTAATGGGGATGCTGGAATGTGTGTGTGTGTGTGTGTGTGTGTGTGTGTGTGTGTGTGTGTGTGTGTGTGTGTGTGTGTGTGTGTGTGTGTGTGAAGGGGGGGTCAAGATGGTAGCTGAGGGGTGGAGTATAACAGAGCTTTCAGTCTTTCAAAGAGCAGACGAGAAACTTCATTAGAGGCTTGAAGTTCTTCCTCCTGCACATCCAAGCGCTGTCGCGTTTTCTTGAACCGAGAAGTATAACTTCAGTGTTCTCGACGGTCGGACGGCTTCTAATAAAGTTCGAAATCGTCCCGTTAATTGAAACAAAATGGAAATCGATTTGGTGTTTTTCTGTGGGTGTTTTTTGTGGGTCTCAGTCTTTTGTACGAGCTTTTATTCACGGTTAGACGCAGACGCACGTTTGATCGGCAGAAGGTGCTTCAAGAAGTAAATCTTGATGAATTATATATCCACAAATGGCTTTAATAAAAGTTTATCACGTGTAATACAGCAGTGTTTTTCCACCTTTTTTGTTTCGTGCCACCTTTACGATTAAGCAACGTATAATTGAGATTCAATGCCTTATGTTTGTCAGCGTGGTAATCAGGATAACCAAAACACAATTTCCCTCCTCTAACCTTTTATTGTTAAAGTAACTGTTAGGCCTGAAATGGCAAAATTATTTAGTATTTCACAATTAATAAAAGCTGACTTTAAAGAGAGAACAGTCTACAGCCATGCGAGTGCCTCTCTGAGATTGTACTTAGCGGTGCTGTGAGCTAAATGTTTATTGTGATCACCATTTCAGTTTGGCATGCTAGAATGCTTACATTTGCTAATTGGCACTAAATACAAAGTACATCTGACCTGATGATGGAGTCACATGTCCCCAAAGTGATTACAATTCAATCCTATGAGGACGCGAGTGTGTTAGAGACTGACTTATATCGAAACTATTAAAAACAGCCTATATGCGTAGTGCAATATTTGGTACCATCGTCTAAACTTCACGAGGGTTTATGAGTTGTTGCTACAGTAATGGCTGTATTAACAAATAACACATGATTTACCAACGCTTTGTGGATTTGCTATAAGCCGTTGTTGAGAACAACTTTTGGGTTGCCAGGTTGTGAAACATCTCTCCGACTGTTCTCCATCCTCCTCCAGCGAGACAGTAGTTTTGTCTTGTAAGCTGCACAGCTCAGATCTCAATGACATAAATGAATAACTGCAGGTGAATTACAAATCTTTTGGCTGATGGCCGATTAGAAAGTGATGAACTCACAACCATTTGATATTTATTTTGTCACCCATGTCCCCGCAGAACTGATACTTTATTACCCTTTATTAATGGTTTATTATAATCTATGATGCAGACTTGATGACTTATTAAAAAGTGAGAAACTCATGAGCATTTTAATGACTTGGCTGATAATTACTCACCAGCAAGAGGACAACCCAACCACTGCTGTTATAATGACGTAAAGCTTCATCTAACTTAACTTTATGGAACTCTATAAAGTATTAGCAAACGATTTAAGAAAACCATTAATTGCAATTTATGAACCGTTTAAAGCGTGCCATATGAGAGAGCGACGACTATTGAAAGGAAATACTTAACCCTGGCCCACTACAGCGTGCCCTGTGCTCCTCTGTAATTCTCTCATGTTGGTCTCAGCCCAGATATTTCAGCAGTTGAAGTACCTGGCCGAGTCTCCCGCTCTAATCTGTGCCAGAGCCGGCAGGCCTCGCGGAGCCTTGCGTAACCCCGGCTGAGTGTAATGGCAGGGCTGAGCCATCAGCTGGGGGGATTGTGTGGGCTGTGTGCAGGCTGGGACTGAGGGGAGCCCAGAGGTGTCGCCCTGCATCACCGTGTTGCTTACTGACCTAATTTCTTACGTCCCTGAAACTCCCCTGGCAGGCAGACATGCTAATGTGGAGATGCTGCGGCGGGACTGAGCCCAGCCACGCTTACATAAATCGGTATTCTATGAAAAATCAAATATGAGCACTATGATATATTGAATTGATCATAGAGTTGATCAATATATACATAGTAATAGTGGGAATAAATTACCCGGAATTGGTTCAAGTACGCTCTTTTGATCAGATTTCCATATGCATGACTGTTTATTATTAGTAAGGGCCAATTAGTAATTAGGAGCAAGAGCAGCAAGAGAATACCGAGTTAATGTTTGAGCACTCTAATGAAAGAAGTTGTTGTTTTATTGAGAAAGTAAGGCTATATCCACAAACTGCAATTTGGAGGTGTTGCTAAGTATGTGAAGTGGTGACAATTTATTTCTGAACACCACTCTGAGTGTTTTCTGCCTCACCTCAGATTGGCTAATGTGTGCATAAATACATTAAATATTGCGAGAGAATCTCACCCACCAGCAGTTTTTAAAATCTGTCGATTAGTGTTGGCAATCACCGCCAACAATAATCGAACCGGAATCCCGGCGCCAAGTGAATCCAGTGCAAAACTTGAAAAGGTGCGACAACATAATGTGAATTAGTTGAGTTTCTATGAGACGGGTTGAAGTGAAGAGAGAGTTTTTTTCTGAATGCAGAAATGTGTGGTGTCAGATAATGTTTGCAACAAAAGCAAAGTGAGGAGATCAGATAAGATATGATTCGACTTCACTGATCCCTGGAGAATAATTAACGTGTTGCAGCGACAGACGGGCTGCTTTTTGTGATTAATCAATCAATCGTTTTGTCTATTAGAATTGTAACACTTTAAGTCCCCCTATTTAGCATTTGTACGCAGCATATAGACATGTATTAAATGGTTTCTAACACACTATATTATATGGTTTATAACACACTATATTATATGGTTTATAACACACTATAATGTAGTTGTACTATGTATTTGTCAAAAACAATAACACTCCTGTGGATACCCACAAAGTGGAGGCTGCTGTATAAACAGATAATAAATGACAACATAGTAAAACACAGTTGTAATAATATATGTCAAGGAGAAGTTATAATTGTTGACAAAAACTGTACATAAAATGTTATTTACATATATTTACAATGTAAAGTGCCACTAAAATGTCACAAAATAGGGAAGAATGCTCAACGCGAGTTCTCAGAGCCCAATTCAACGTCGTGTTTTGTTCAACCAAAAGTCTGAGAGACAAGTGTGTTAAATTCATAATATATATATTCAAGTGGAGAAAAGTGTCAGATCTTCACATTTGAGAAGCTGGAAACAGTTGATGTTTGACATTTTTGCCCGATCAGTGACTTGAACTTGATTCTCAAAACAGTTGATACATTTTCTCTTAATCAATGACTGCATCATCACTACTTACACTTAAGCATATTTAATATGCAAACTAAATGTAAGACAGTACATCTGTCAACACGTCGCGTCCTCAACACGAACTGTTGAGACTGAGGCTCATCATGTCAAACCCGCATCATTATTCATGTGACTAATATACATTCCCATCTCGATTTATTACATTATTTCTTTATCAACAAAAAAAGCAAAAAAGAAAACTATTTTGCCACACTGTGGAAAATGTCACTGAAATGTGCTACTTTCTATTCAGCTTATCTGATTCAATACGCTGTCATTTGCATAAAAATGCAGGGATGGTAAGTCAGCCGGATGCTATAGCGTATATACAGGATGAGACCTCTGTGTGGATAACGTATACCGCGCGAGGTCTATTTGTGTGTCTGTCATCTGCTCTACATACATGTCTGTTGACATGTGACTGAACAAATGGGCGTGATTTGTTTGGGTAGATGCATCTATCTCACCGTGAGTGCTTACGCAAGTTGGCGTGCATGGTGCACGTGTGTCACACATGCACAGCAAATATCTGGCGTTGGGCTGAGGAGTTCATTACTGTGTGTGTGTGTGTGTGTGTGTGTGTGTGTGTGTGTGTGTGTGTGTGTGTGTGTGTGAAGGGGAGGAGGGGTGCAGCCTTTCCGCATGAGTGGGGCTGTCAGTGGGCATCAGTCAGCCAGGCAGCGACAGGCGGAGCAGATCATTAGCAGAGACGGAGAGGGAAAGGGAAAGAGAGGGAAAGGGAGAATGGGGAAGGCGAGGGAGAGAGAGAGAGAGAGGGAGGGAGTGCAGGGACAGAGCGGAGGGAAGGCCTCTGCGCTGCGTCTTTAATATCCGTCTTGCAAGAATTACAGAGACAGGCCCGTGCACTGCTCAGTCACGCACACCACACCGCTACCACCGCCGTGTCCTCCTCTGTCCTCCCATCAGCTTCATTACTGTAGGCTTCAACTGCCGTCATATCTGTCAATATATCCAGAGCGAAGCAGCAAATTGACTATATTTTATGATGATAGTCAATGATGCATCATAATATATACACACACTATACTATCATGGTCACAGTGATGTGTTGGAGTCATACAGGGTGGAGGTCTTACCATCAACTGCTGTGTTGATCACATGTTGTTAATCAATTAAACTGCATCGCATCAATCAGTGGTGGAAGACTCACTGCAACACCACAATAACCCAACATCAAAATTCACACATAACATTCAAAATGCTACTTAAATGGAGTGCTGCAGCTATTTACTCTTGAACTCTGCAAAAAGTTGGGGAACTTGCAGATGACAAACTGAAGATGTCCTGACCTTTAGTCCCTTGCAGCGGTGGTGTTACCCGAGTACCAGACTCCTTTTGAGCTTAAGGGAGTCTCTGGTGGGCCGGCACGGTTTTGTCCGATTTTGTCCGCTTTCGTGCGGAATCCGACCCGTTGTCACCGACGACCATCATGAACAATAACTTTATATAAATAGACAATCTTCTTGCTGATTTTCTCGTGATCTTAAGTAGTTCACATAGAGTCATCTGGATTAAATTGACTATCATAACCAGTTAAAAGTTCCACACGGTAGCTTTAAGTTAAAGTAGCAATACCACGATTTGTAATGTCAAAGTCCTGCATTAAAAGCTAGAAGTAGCAAACAAAAGAATCAGCAGAAAAGTGCATTTAAAGTATCAAAGGCAAATGCACACATCTTGTCTAACATTCTTACTGATACATTAAAGGTGTAAACGGCATCTTTCTTGTTAATTCTAGCTGCTTTATATACAATTGGGTATCTTGTTTCTAAAAATGAACCACCTGTAATGATGAATTGATACGTTTAGTTGGTAAAATATGGTTGAGTAAACTTGTAAATGCATCTGAAATGCAGTGGGATAGAAGAATAAAGCAGCATTAAATACTTGAGTACCATTCAAAGTAGTTGAGTAAATATAATTCCACCCCTGGTTAAAAGCGGAGGGTATTCTGTGAGTAAATGTACATAGTAATGTTTCCACCACTGAAGTTCATCCTTTCAGAGGAGTACAGCGTATTACGATCCCAGAATATTCATATAACCCGATTCATAACCACAGCCAATTAAACATGGCACAAAGTCCTCACCGGGCCTCATTACAACAACAAAAAACAACAACCTGCCACAATGTTGAATGTTTTAAAAAAACACCTGAAAAAAAAAGAGGCTTGTGATGTTTGGTCTTGATATATTTCAGCAGACTCATTATCTAAAAAACGAGATGAAGCATACTCGTGTAATCCCATGAATGTCACATGAGAATCAATTATCATGTGTTCTCAATAAATTAGCAAAGCGTGCTACCAGATAAAATATCACCTCAGACATGTGTTTAGCGACACCTTTAGCGGGGGTGACAAACTTTGACAGCGCCGTCTGACATGTTTTCATTTCACACCGCGCCCAGTAGCCGGCTCTAGCCTCTGCACATCCTCAATGTATGGCAAGACCTTGTATAATTCCGCCAGTCTCCTCCAACTCTCAGCTTGTTTTGCATTTTGCCCTTTCGTCGTTCGCCGGCTGGGCCCATAACTCATCTTTTAGTGCTGCATCTTGTGGTGACCACCTTCCACTCAACAACGCCATTAAACAGGCAGATTAATGCCGCTATTAAATCCACACGTCGACTTCGGTGGCACTCATCAAAGACGGTATATATGACTAGCGGTATCAAGGATTTGATGAAGTCAGACTTATCAGAGGGCCTATAAATCAGTTACGCAGGCGTAATCTAACTCTTCACACGGTAGAGGCTGACAACAGCGGGAGCAGATACCGGACACATAAGGCTTTCTAGAACATGAACACAGCTGACCTGTGCAGGAAGTTAACTTTATATACAGTAACAGCTCAACTTTATCGGCCAAGTTTTAGCGTTGGCATCTATTTAAACAACAGAATTGATCTCCCTCTTCCACATTTTGTGCATCACGTAATGGGAGTGGAACGGTACACAGAATATACGGTTCGGCAGCTGTGAATAATTTGTTTTTCCATTCATTTAAAAAAAATGTAAAGCATTGGCCATAGTTCTTACCGTAAAAGTTAAGGCACTCAAATGCTGGCAGATTGTCAAAAACAAAATAACAAAAAATATATCACGGTTGTCTGCAGTGTAAATGTGATACTCCATCGTAAGGCTGTTGATAGCTCCACTGCAGCTTGCACTCGCTCCCACAGGGTAGACACAACAAACTGCACACAGGAAGGCCCATTGTAGCTCAAGCAAGAAGCCACATCATCTTAAAACAATTAGAGCTTGTTCCTATATCTTGCTGTATTTTTGAGTGAACAGTCTGATACACTCTCAAAAATCTCCCATCTGTGCTGGAAGAGAAAAAGAAAATAGCTACAAGTCACACGTTCACAATAACACTTGTTGTTTTTTCTAAATTAGCTGCTGGCTGATAGCCAGGTAAGACAGTGAACCTTTCCCCAGCAACAACAACAGTGTTCTGAAAGCTACGAAACTTAACTTTTTTTTCTTCCTGTAATCTAATTGGACGCAGATCAACCTTATCAGAAAATTCACTGAACAGAATTGATCTCTTTTGACACTTTATATTTCGCCATTGTTTGTGCACGGCCGATTCTCCCCATGGCAGAGGTGGTTGCTATGACTCAATTGCACCGCCTCAGATGGAGCCCAGCGGTTAGCTGGCTCGTATATATGAGCGAATTCACCTTTTAGATAGTCATTTCTAAAGCTTGGCAGTCATGAGAGATGAGGGTCTGCACTGCAGGAGAATAATAAATCAAGCCCTTCTAGTGGTGACCAAACATACTGTAGACCTTATGCTAAGCTAGGTCACTGCTGGCCACGGTTGAAATATTATCCTCATAAAACTTTGCCGCACATCTATTTTCTCTCTCGAAAGCGAGTCTACGATCCTCAAAAGTACATCTAAATCAAATAAATTCTACCAGACGCAGACTATTGTGGATTTAAGTGCAATTTCTGCAGAGGAGCGGGCTGAATCTACGGCCACAGATTCGAATTTCTCATACGTGAGCTCCAAGCGATGGAAACCACAGCGGAGAGAGGGACAGACAGAGGATGACAGGACAAAGTTTAGATTACAGAGGAATGGGGAGGGAGGGGGGGGGGCAGAAAGAGTCTGGAGTTTATTTGAGGCTAGCTGTCGTCAGGCTCGGCGTCAGCCATCACATGGGCAGAATGCTAAACACAAAGCTCTGAATCCTGACCTATTTTCGTCAAACTGACACAGAAATTCAGTGCGAGGCCGTCTTACGCTTCTAACCTCTGTCTGCCTCCTGGACCGCCCTCAGCGAGCCGTGACACACAGAGATTATGTGATCTGCACCATAATGTGCGTCTGCTTAGCCGTGAATTAAAGCGGTTTAAAAAAGGTGTTCAGTTAATCATCTCCAAAATGAGAAGATGGTAAATTATTTCCACTCAGTTCCAGCTTGAAAAGGCTTTTATTGTAATTTGTCCAAATATGCCGTTGGACTGATGAATATTCATGAGGTGAGATACTCCTCCCTGACCCTTCTTTGTGCCGACAATAGACATGTTCTTTTTCTGTGTATGGGCCCGACTTGACATCGTTAGCAGACACCTTCTCAAGTGTAGCAACCGCTTTAATAACAGACTTCTTTTTTTTTTTTATACAAAGACAATGAGCAAATAACTCTGGTTAAAACACAGCCAATGATCCGGCACTTAAGGCACAGATGGCTTTAATTTCCAACTGGCTTTTATCAACTATGATCAAAGTGCAATTACAGTCATCTTTAATGAAAATGAATTAAATTGCCAGCAAATGAAAGTGACTTGATTGATGCTGAACATCACCCGAACACGACTGAACTGCGCTGGGAACAATACGCATTAAGGGTGATTGATAGTACTGTAAAGTGATGGAGTGTCTCTTTTCACCAACATGCCCTGTTGTTCTTTACCAACTGCAACCATTTGTTTCCCTCAAAACATTTAACCTTTTTCAGCATCTTTTGCTGTACAAATCATTTTTAACAGTACATTTCCCTCCATTTAAAATCTCACAGTGCTTTGTAGAGACGTTTTCAGCTTTTATGAATCGACTCAATCATTGGGGAAGAATGCCTCTGTATTCTTATCCACTTAAACCACTCTTAGTCTTTACTGAGAGGTTTTCTCCTTTGAAGGTCCCAAGTTAGACTCACTAAAGTCTCTTCACTGTGCCACCTGTTCTTGAGATTCGACCATTGGCAGAAACACTCCCACATAAAGGGCAGATGATGTGGTTTGGCAACAGAAAACTTTAAAAAGGGACGTTAAGGAACAACGCCAATAAGCAGGAGCAGTGCAAGAAACGGGGCATTTATAACAAAAAGATTACTGAAAGGAAAATGAAAGCTGGGAATTTCAATAAGTCGAAATTAAACAAAATAAATCTGCAGCTTCACAGCAAGCTGCCAACTCATGTTTCCCCTCCACTCAAATGAATGGCATTTCACCATTTCAGCCTCAACTACCCGGAACGTACCACCTGCCAGTCAGCACAGGGTGAGCAAAACAGAGCAGGCATCCAAATCTCTCAAAATAATGAAATTACCATCAACACAAGGTTCATAAATTACAGCTGAAATCACAGTTAATCTAAGGGCACTCAGTACATACCAATGAGCACACCATATATGACATAATGTAATTTACCGCAGAACTAACTCACCTATCCTCCAACAGTTAGCAGCGTCCAGCCCATCCCTGCTACGAGGACGTAATTAGACAAACCTGTTAACCCTCTCCTTGATTGCTGATCTACCGCAACATCCAGAACAACAGAAAATCCTATCAACCCATAAAACAGACAAACTAAACAAGCGTGTGTCAGTTCTACACCTTTAATTGATTATGTATCAAATAAACTGACACATTTGACTGGAATTGATAATCAAGCAGACACAAAAACATTCAATTCTGGGGAACATGGCCTGGTGAAAAGGGGGAAAGGCAACATTTTTACATGCTCTATTTATGGGCAGATTTCATTTATTAAAATGTCTCCCAAAGAGTAAAAAGAAGACATTTCCCACCAACCAAGCTTAAAACATTCTATCTGCTCACCATCGAGGCTCAATGACAGCATATAGTGTACATACATTGTGAGATTCCAGTGAGATGGATCCCCACATTGTTTTCTTTAGTCCAGGATATTTTCTCCAAAAGAATACTTTGAAGCTCCCCAGAGAAAAAGAGATGCCTATCATGGCTGGATTGATTCGGAAACACCATTCCCAGGCAGGAATCCAACTTGAACATTGCATGCTGAAACTGTTCTAAAAACATACAAGCAGCAAAAATGGTCAGCAGCAGGATGTATACACGAAACATTTGTTTCTTACATAAATCAAACCTCAGCTTGACCAACACATCTTTAGACATTGGTGAGGCATTGCACTTTTGTTTTAATCTTGATTGTCTTGAATTGACATGATAGTGATCTTGATGATCCAGCCTGCTTCTCCCTCCTAACAATGACGTTCCCATACAACGAAACTGCATTTTCACTTACGTTTTGAGGGAAAGTGACCCCAAAGGTTCTGACAAAAGCGTCAGCATGTGACATGGTGGAGTTAGAATTTGTTGCATAAACATAACACATTTTTAACACATGTCCAACGTTAACCACATGTTTAAAACTGTGACCGAAGTAATCCAGGAGAAAAAAAAAGGTTTCCTCAGAAGCATAATTGAGATTGCAGTTCAGTTGTAGGGGAAAGTCATTTTGTAAGAGACACGGGTGGTAAGAGATCTCTGAATATTAACTTCACAATGAAACACCAGGCCATTATTCAAATGCCACATCATTCTGATGCTACTTGTCAAGCAGCAGCAGTTCTCTTATTTTTTTTTTTACATGCCCTGCTCACTCCAACTCTACGGGAAATTCAGGGCTGAAAAGTCGTGATCCAGGTCGTCCAGCATGGCGCCGAGAGCTTCGCTCTCCAGCAGCATTAATCACAGAGCTGCCGTCCGCCGACTGATTACCTCCCATCAATCTTAGTTTGCCGAGCCCTCCAAAAGGAGAAAGCCCCTCATGAAGATCTGATTAAAAATGTAAGTGACTCATAATAGGAGCACATGCCTGGCCTCGGAGTAGATACTCTGTGATAGTCATAAGCCCCGAAGTGGGATTTATCCACTCATCTCCAAATGTCCATTCACCTTCTCACGCAGGCCTGATCTCAGCGAGGGGACCTGCTCCGAAGAGGTGAGGTCTGGAAGAGAACTGGTGGAGATCTGTGTGTGTGTGTGTGTGGTAGTCATTTGCAGCTGCAGACAGGAGGGGGAGTGACTTTGAGAGTGTCTGAGAGGCACATCCTGCCTGCAATTAAGGTGGAATCAGAGAGAGATCTGCGCTGCCTTGATAATGAGCCTCATCTGAATTATTAACTAGAGCTGTACCCCCCGGACCTGGACTCCCATCAGGCCTAGCTATCCAACAACAAGACCAGATGCACGCACACACACACAATAAGAATCTTCAGATCCATACAAACCTCTATCAAACCCATTTCAGCGTGTGCAGGAACTCGAAAACTAATCCCATTTGCAGCAAAAATAAGGGCAACACTTTACTTGAAGTGGTGCTCATAAGGCATTATAAGGCATCAAAAGCCGATTATGAACACAGTGTGAGTGCATGATGATTTATTCAAATTGGTGCATATTTTAATGAGTACAATATGCAGAAAGTTAGGGGGTTGAATACTTTATGAAGCAACTGTGTCATTAATCACATTAAAATTTAGTGCAATTTCAGATGCATGATTACATTATTTTTGTGATTCCAGTGGGATCATGAGCAGTTTGGTGCTGCGGTGAATTTATGGATTGGGTTTGTTTGACTGTATTTGAAAAGTAACACTCTGTTTGATTTATACATTTCAATGTGTGAATTTGAGCAATATAGCAGAAGAAAACCCCCAAATGTTAATTCATAAATCGGTTATATCAGCCTCGTATCAAGCTCGCAGAAAAGACACATGGTTAACGTTGAGAAACGATTGGTTAGGTTTCGGCAACACAACGTCACTTCTTCACACTTTAGTGAAGTTTAGAAAAAATATCAGCACTTGTGTAATTACTAACCGATGTAGCAAACAAACCGTAAAACAACAACTGCCCTTTGCAGACTTTCTTACAGAACGTTACGTAGCAAGCGTAACAATGTTACTTTCTGACTTTTTATTCTAGTTATCTCACCACGTGACTTTCAATCACGGTCGCTCGGTGCCGAATCCAAAAACGTCGACACTCAATGTATCCGTAACGTACAAAGCCAGAAATAAATAGATTCCTCACTTTGAGATAACTTTGATAATGTTTTCATATCATACAGAAATGAATGGAAGGCAATGTCTCGAGCAGCAGACACCATTTTGGTTAGTTGTGTCGTAAAGTGTAAGTGATTTGTAGAGAGGAGCAAACCCCTTGCGGGGTCCTTTAAGGCCTGGTTAACCGCGTGATGTGCTGACGTGTTCCTGAGTCACGGTCTAACAGCGAGGACAGAGCACTGAACGTTTTTTTTTGACGACCGCTCTGCTCATCATCCGAGCCAGACACCAGAACACTTTGAAGCCCTGAGGTCTGGTAGACAACGCGGAGAGAATGTGTGCTGGGCCGACATTTTTTTTACGACACACCGCCGGGCACCATTCCCAAGATCCGCCTTCCTGACTGACTCTTCGAGTGTCTGGACTCGGTTTCCTCTCTGGAATTTCCGTCTGTGGAGTGTTTCTCAACATTTCATTCCAGCTGATTGAAGTGTGAGGGCTGAGGGCGAGAATATTATGTTCTATTCCAACCACTGTGACTCATTTAAGCAGTGAACACCCCGCCTCCACTGCTGGTGCATCCCTTGTTTACATCCCCGGCCCCTTCTCCAGATTGAAGTGATATCCGCCCGCGTTCTATTCAAATGCCTTTTGTTGCCCAGCATCGACTGACAAGGCAACTGATCCTCTCGGATCAAAATCTGTCCGTCTCGGCATGGCCTCCTTTCCATTCAAGCCGTCAACGACTCTTCCCAACTGTTTTCTCTCCATTCACACGACTGATCAGATGAGTTTTGCCATAGTCTCAGATTCAACAACCAACCCCCTTCGCCTTCCAAATTCCTCTTCCCATTCCCCGCCCCCGGTTAACCCAGCGCCAAGCCCGCCAACTCGAGAGCTGCCTCTCCTTCTGCTGCGCCTTTGTGATAATAACAATAACTGTGTAGCAGTGCAGAGGGCTCTCTGTTGAGCGAGCGCCAGGCCGGCTGGCACGGGGAACCCTCTAAGCCTGTTCCACCATCTCCAACCAATTCCCCTCTGTCTCGGCTGGCGCTGGAGCATCACAGGCATTAAGGCTGCTATCAATGTGCTCAGCAGCAGGGGCCACCGCCACCACTCTCGCTCTATCTTTTCTCTTTACGCCTCTCTCCATCTCCCACTCAATTCCGAATCCAATTCAAAAAAGGTTTTATTGGCAGGACAAATAATACCTTGTTCTTCAAAATGTCTCCTTGCCTCCTCTTTTTTTTCTCTCTCTCTCTCTGCGCTGTGCACCCTGTTCTCCTTCTCCATCTCTCACGAGTGGAGTCTCGGCAGCACAAGGTGACGGCCGTCAGCGTGGGCGGTAATACTTTACGTGAAGCGCATTGTGATGCATTGCGAGCAGATTAGAAGCATCATTAGAGGTAAAGATCCACTTCTGGTCTCAGTAATCAGGGATATAGAAGAAGGTAAACCAACCAAAAGTCAATCTGACCATTTTAAGGGATACGTATTTAAATAGCATTTCCCTGCATATATAAATATATATATATATATATATCCTGTTTACCTTATTTACCTTACACTCAGTAAATAAAGTCTTTAAGATTCCTTTTTAGACTGATTGAGTTTTGAACTCAGATCCTGCAATCACTTAACACCAGTTAAGTTTCAGTACATTGTCTCGAGACAAAACTTAAATGTTGTGTTGTTGGAGTTTTTTGGCCTTAAAGCCCCTTAAAGCTTCGTTTCAAATCTTAGGTTTTTCCAATTAACATTGAATAGTCACGACCTTTTTCCAACCAAGATCAACCGTTTCATTTGAGTGTCCACGTGTGAAATGTATGTTTTGAAATTGTGTCCTCAAAAAACCTGAAAAGAGGCGTCCGTGGCATGCATGGCTACTTTCTGCTTACAATCTCACAATGAGTCGCATTTAGTCATGTGACTCTACAGCTGTCAGTGAGGACAATACATAAGTGTCACCATAGAGTTATCTAGTAAGTGTTTGTTAGACAGGGAGAGGGGAATGAGTGCGGAGGGAGTCTCTTTCCAGCTGGTCATTTTGAATCTATTGTACTTGCAAGACATGACACGCACTGACGCAGACGATTGGCAAAGTCAGAGAGAGAGAATTTTCTCAATAAATTATATTTGAAATAAACCCAAACACGCGAAACACCCCAAACCCACCCTAAAAACTAAAACTTTGTCAGGATTCATAGGACGCATGTCATGTGGCAGAGATCTATACAGGTGTGCAGGGACTATGTATAATTTTAACATAAGTCTCTTTGGATGTGCAGCTTCAAATTGATCCAAACGCTTCCCGGAATGGTGCATTCATGAACAATTACATTAAAAAAAGCACTTCCCTAAGACAATACGAGATACTGAGAGTAATGCTCATAAATGTCTGCAGCCGTGATGGATGCCGGACCGAAACAGAGAAACTCTCACAGTGTGAGAAACACTGTAAAATGAACGAAACTATTGTATGTTAAACGAAATATTACATGTTATAATTAGATTACATTTACAGTCACTTTGCAAATGTCAAAGAGTCGTGTGAAGATAATACAGGGTGTAAAGTTGCTCTTTAAAGACATAAAAACAAACAGAAATGAACGCTTTTCTGAGAGTATAATTGATCCTCTTGTGTATTGCTGCTTCTTTGCCGTGTGCTCATTATATCACAGCCTGATTACAACGCTCATAAACCCACGATGTTCCTTTACCGTGCTGCTTTGTGAAGCCGACAGGTAGAATCAGTGAGCCTGTCTGGTGCTGAATCTGTGTACAGTACAGCCTGCAGACAGGCCACAGCTCAGCACATCCATTCCCACGCAGAGCCACTTGTGAAATGAACATAACAATGTGTGTGTGTTTGAGCGCGTACCCCCGCATCACCACCATGACCACCTACAGAACTGAACTCACTTCATATGACCAAACACAGCCTCCCACCTCCGATACAACAAACATGGCCCAAACACTTGACCACAATTACTGTACCGCAGTCGGAGAAATCCATACATAGTCATCATGGGGGTGACCCTGCTGCCAGATGCTTAAGCAACACTGTGCGTGTGTGTGTGTGTGTGTGTGTGTGTGTGTGTGTGTGTGTGTGTGTGTGTGTGTGTGTGTGTGTGTGTGTGTGTGTGTGTGTGTGTGTGTGTGTGTGTGTGTGTGTGTGTGTGTGTGTGTGTATGTAAGATTCAGGAGAATCTCCCGGCCCAGATGAAGACAAAGAGCCCAGCGGCTGAATTGAGCAGCAGCTCTCAGACAGGATTACACAACAGCTCTTAAAGACTGCTTTTAATAGCAAGACTCTGACTGGATCTTATTTCCCTCCCACTCATCCCATCTAACCATCCAACCATCCATCCATATATACCCCCCCCTCCCCCTCCTTCTCATCAATAATGTTCAATCCAAGCAGAATCACACACAACAATGTGTGGGAGTGTGTGTGTGTTGGCGAGTGATTCTGTACCTCCGTGTTTCAAATCTCATTAAAATCGCTGCCAACTGTCCAACATGTGAGTGCATGTGGGTCTCTCTCTCTCGCTCTCTCTCGCTCTCTCTCTCTCTCTTTTTTGTTATTGTTGAGCAGCGTTATTATGATTGAATCAAGTTGTTTTTCACTTGGAGCTTCTCTCCACCAATCAGATTCCCTGCTAGGACAGCCAATCAAAACGTCCACGCAAAGCTGGAACGGGAGCAGGTATCAAGCTGGGAATCCCTGGGCAGCACGAACAAGGCCCGCGGAATTAAGCTCAGCTTTAAATCCAATTTTAAAAACCCCCCATACCATAAAGATTGGACAGGGGTTGTTGCCGCTCCGCTCCGACTTCAATCAAATGGTGATTTTATTGAGATTAATCTGCGTCTTAATACTGCTCAATTTGGAGACAAATGGGATGGCAGAGCAGGGGAAAGCATCGGAGGAGGGACAAATAGAAGGGAGACAATGTCACTTATCAGACAACGCTGTACGGATATGATAACATGACAGGAGAAGGGGATAGAGGATTTTGGATCAACTCGATGTCAAACACACAGATGGTGTGAAATGCCTGTTAATCCCAGTGCACCTTGTGATCCCCCTCCTCTGTATTCCTTCTATTGCCAGGCTGTGTCAGAAAAGCGATACACACAGTAAACCGCAACTTCAAAAGCGTTAAGAGAATCTTAAAGGGGCACCCTACTGATTTTACACACAACGCTCAGTTGACTTGTCACGGGCAGTACTACTCAGCCGAAAACAATTCAATGATGTCTTCTGTGGATCTGGAGGGAACTTTAAAGTTTGAAAAATGAACCCTGGTGATGTCACGGGGATGTCGTCACGGTTATCTCACGGCCTGGACTGAAAAGTTTTAACGCAAAGCCTGTGTTACAAAGTGGAGGTGTGATCAGATTTTCAAATACATTTTTGTTTCTTTCTACGTTCTTTGTCTCCTTTCCGAAAAGGGTCTGATTCAAAAGTGATGTACCTGTGTTTACATACGACTCGCATATTACCTCCCAGTTGCAGTCTTGATTGATGTCTGTTACCGGATGTAAGTGCACATTTATTTAGAATTTACTGAACTGCAATTTTAAACAGAAGATGTGATTTAGACATCTGTTAGTGTGCTCTCAAATGGCTGAAAATAAAGAGAAGAGGCCTGCAGAAGAAACAAAGACTTCATAAACATAATGGATAGTAAGAGTGGAAGCCACAGGGCCTGGAAACAAAAGACCATTAATCCCCAAACATGATGGGTGGTAAATGTAAGTAGATTACAGCAACCAATCTATTAGATTAACCTCATATTAATTTGAATTTAAGGGATGATCTGTAGTTACATCTGTTTGCTGTGACACCCCATGTCATCATCTCTTGTTATTGTCCTTTTAAACCCCTCGCCTTGTGCCATGCTTTCGCACAGCCTGTGCGTAATTCAACGTGCGCGCACTGGATCGCAAGGGGGCGGGGGGGGGGCTCCAAACGGTTTAACCCGGGCAACCAACTGGCGGCATGGGTGACTGAAGAGCGGCAAATCAGACCGGAGGCACACTCTGTCCCCCGTGTGACCCGATAACGCAGAGAAATACAGGCTTGAGACCAGACACTTTGCCAATGCGTCACAGCGCGTAATAGTTGCCTATCCAAAGGGAACCGTGAACAGGGGGAGTTTGGCTCCGTGTGGCTTCTCCATATGCAAAGGCTGCAATCCCTAAATACGATGAACCCAGTGAACCCATATGCATGCTCACCGCCCCTTTCCACAACACTGTAGTGTGGAATGACATGGGGACACGCCACTGACATAAATTGCGGGAACCAAGGGTCAATTATGTGGTTTTCAAATATGCAGGAAAGGAGTTATGCTGCAGGCACAGACGAAGGCTAAATATAGTGCAGTTTCTCCACTAAAACCTTCACCATGTGTCAGAACAATTCTTTCATGTGGCCTACCTTCCATCCGGCTGAACTGTTGCTGTCGCCTTTATCCTTGAAATAAGGAACAAAGCGAACCATCCAGTCATAAATTTGGGACAGGGTGAGTCTCTTGTCCGGGGTGCTCTCGATGGCACGGGTAATGAGGTCTGCATAAGACAGGTTTCCCCACGCGTTTCGCCGGGAGGACTTGGCTTTGCGCAGCTGGCCGGCCACGTCGAGCGCAGCCCCGGACATGCAGGCAGGAGCGGCTACGACCGGTGCCGGGGCGCCGGCTGGGTGCTTGATCTCCGCCGGTGCGCCGCCTTTTCTCTCGGCCCGGCATGCGGGCACGTTGTACTGCTCCACTTTGACCGATGCCAGGGCCAGACCTCGGCTCGCCTCTTCTCCCCCGGGGAAATCCTCCGGACACGGCAGCGGCCAGGTGCACGACCGCGAACGACTGTGAGGCTCAAATTCCGAATCGATATCAACCTGATGCGCATCCATGCCGCCGTTCTTCATCATCATCAGCATGATGATCTCCCGCTGAATAGATGTCAAAATCGGGCAAGGTCACTATCACCAAAAAACAAAGCCTGTCAATAACAACAAATTAACGTCCGACAGTTAAAATGTCGAAACTGCTCCCTAATGCAAAGGGAGAAGAATAAATGTGTATTGTTTCACACACAGAGATGATCAACCAGTATGAAAAAGCCGGCAGCGGTGTGGGGTATTATCATTCTCCTCAGTGCAACAATGTGGCATCACATCAGGACAAATGAAGGTGTATCCGAGGCATCAACAACAGTATCAGTCTCTCTTCCATGTTAATTACACAACAGCGGCTGTGTGGCTGCATGCAGGACCAAGTGACGGTCAAACATCCATTATGAAAGCCAGACACACTTGGAGAATGTCTCTGCGCTCGCTCCGGCTGCAGCAACAGTTGATCCTTTTTGAAAGATGAGGTCCAGTCCAGGTTGAAAAAAAAAAAAAGGACCGCTGATCAAACTCCCCCAAATGAACTGACTTTATAATTGTCTCCAGGATGTGATCCCAGCTCTACTACGCGTCTTTCTGCAGATTGTTTGGTGACCGGCTTCAGCTGAAACTCACTGCGAGCGCAATTACTCCCTTAGAAATAGAAACAGGCTCTCATGAATCATTTATATGAAGCCGTGAATTTCCAGACGAGAAAAAAAAAGCCCTCATGGATTTGATTAGGAGCATCCTCTGTGTCTCCTCTGCACGCCGCCAGACGGCTCACTTGGTATACTAGATATTTCTACCTTTGTCTTTGGCTTTCCGTTCACATGTCACATGGGTACCGTCTCTCTGCCTATTGCTCTGCCTTTATACTACAAGCCTGCGTCTCTGAAGGCTTCACGCCACTTAACTGTAGCCTGGAATAAAGTGGAATAAGTGCTGCTTCCATATAATTGGACGCCGCCTCGATCAAGTCACTCCCTCCAGAACAGGTTTCCAGAGGAGGAGGAGGCTGTGCGTGCGTGCGTGTGTGCGTGTGTGAGCGTGTAAGTGTGTTTGTGTGTGGTGGGGGTGATATTCCCAACAATACATTTCCAAAGGCAGTCATTTATATACAGACAAATTCAATCACATACATCATCTTTTTTTCTTAAGTTACAATTGCCATGACTTTTATTTCAATTATTATTATTATTATTATTATTTGTATTAGTAGTTGTAGAAGTAGTAGAAGTGGTAGTATTATTACTATAATAATAATAAATAGTAGTAGTAGTAGTAGTATTACTATAATAATTAGTATTAGTAGTATTATTGCTGTTGTTAATAACAATAATAAAGATAAATGTTAAAATTGTATTCAACAAAGGTTACAAAGTTTTGTATTTCTCATTGTTCGACAGGGTTGCACAACGGAACTTAGATTGTAGTCCTGATTTGCTACATTGATTTTTTTGCTTTCATAGATTGCCCATCATGTAATACAAGCCTCTTCAAAGACATGTTTCACTATAATATTTGAAATGCTGTCTGCTCTTTTCATTTGTAACTCCTCATGAAGGTCACACATGGTATTTCTGTATAGTTTAGATTAATAAGGCAGCCGACAGCTTCATGCACATTGAGCCGTACTATTTATAATTTAGAAGGACCTTGGTCAATATATATGAATTTTCTAATGTAATCCATAAGTAAGACACTGTGTACGTTGCAAAAAACGAAGTAATTAATACTTTCTCCCAGAGCTGTACAGGTTGTAGCCAGGATTTTAGAGATACTGACTATTTGTTATATATTCGATTCATTCAGTTTAATTTATTTGTCATTTCTTTAAAGTGTAAATCTTGTTTAAAATCCTTCTTCATACTCAAAGGGATACAATTCTGGGGTACAAAAGCTGAAGTCTTTTTTTGTTCATGAATTTGATGCAACATTTTCAAATTGAACACATTCAGTCAAAAATAGATGATTTAGCCAGCAGTATATTAGTGTTTATTAACAAGAAAATTGATATTGGACAATTTGGCAGAAAAACATTTTTTGCTTTGTTTAAGAGGGGGGGGGGGGGGGGTTGCTAATGTTAATTGCTAAATCTGTGACAGGACATGAACACACCACATCCTGCACGGGAAGAACAGACTTGTTTGGTACCAGGAACTATTGACACCGTTGTTCCTCTAGTCTAGACATAAGGTTCTCGAGTTCATGGTTCCTGGGTGCCTGAGAAAGTTCCTACAATGGAAATGGTAGCTACAGCCCCTGCTTTTCTCACCAGTCAACGTAATGTGTCTACATTTTCCACCATCGAAATCTTTAACATTAACATCTCTTCTCAACACATTCATCTGAACCGGGCATTACAATAAAATCAAATGGGATTAATTATCCGCTGGGATTCTTCCCGTTTGTTGGGGTCAGAGAAGCAACCTCCCATCTCCCCTCGCTGTCTTTGTCACACACCATTGCCTTTGGTGGGTCTGAGTCCATAAAGTGGGCTCCATCAATAGCTGCTCTGTGTGTTGTAAGCTCCTCTGGAAACCCCCTACGCCGATAGAGGCTGCCACTCTTTGACAGCCGGTTGTCAGTGACAACCATAACCTCAAATGCACCTAAATGGAATGCTTTCATGAGGACTAAATGGGCCTATCAACATGAAGAGGGCTGGCGATCAGTGTGTGTGTGTGTGTGTGTTTTCAGTGTGTGTGAGTGTGAGAGAGAAAAATTGGAGAGAGATGCTGTAAATGGGAACAAACAGACCGAAAATTAAAAACACATGGCTCTGCGGTTTTCGAGAGGAGATTTTTTATGTGCCGCAGAGAAGTTGTAACAGGAATGTGGTGTGACTCCTATCATATGGAATGAAAACACTGAGGCCGTGCCAGCAGGGTGGATATAGCGTGTTCAGCTTGTGGCTTACATCAAAATCCTCGTCATCACGGCTAGGTGATGTACCGCCGCAGCGTAAACATGAGAAACATGAGTCACACGGTTGGACACGACACGAGGCAGACAGAGAATTACATGTTTTCACACAGGGTGGGGAGGGGGGAGTGGATTTGTGAAAGACTCTGTGGCCATTTGTGCAACATAGGGAGCGAGCCTTGACATTCTGCTCTTCCGAGAAACATATTTTTGCATCAGTGTTTCATTTCCATCTATTATTTGTCAGATTAACAGATTCTGCCAACTGGATTTTGTGTGAGATTCATGTTTATCCGTTGTCCCTCTGTTTTCTCTGCATCAAATATTGATGATATGCATATTGACTGTCACTGCCACCTCCCTCCAGCTGCCTCTACCCATTGATCTCTAAGTCCACTGATGCCCAACTTATTAAGGGATGGAGTGAAGGTAAATAACCTAAAAATCTGTTTCGGATGGCATAAATCTGTCTGAACAGTCCAATATTTTCGGAAGTATGCTTGGCATTACACCTAAAGTCAAATGAATGTGCAGAAATACTATAGCTCCAGGCCGTGTCCGCCTAGCTTAGCACATATATCGCGGGTAAAAGTCGTAGCGACGAGCCCACAGAGAATTATCCCCCGACTTTGCAGTTCCCCTCTGCTCTACGAAGAGTTTCATCATATTTTAGCTCACTGTTTTGCTTCAGTGTCACCTCTCTTTCTAACCTTGTTTCAAGCCTCAGGCAGCTGTGTTAAGTAAAAGAAAAACCTCTAAAACAACTGCACACCACCTGACTAGCACCAAACGGTAAGCAGACCAGAAACACGTCTCCAAATAGATGTTGCTCCACGTCTGAGATTCTTTAATATTCTTTTAAACAACAACTGTATGAATTTGAATGAATGAATTTTATTTATAGAGCGCTTTTCACAGACATAACATCACAAAGTGCTTAACAGAGCAGACATTTAAAAACATTAAAAAACACAATGTGACCCTAGGGTCAATAAATTACATACACAGAGAAGAAAAATAAAAAATAAAATAAAATAAATAAATAAAAATAATAATAAATAAAATTAAATAAAATAAAAAATAAAATAAAAATGTAAAACATATTTTAAGAGCAGGTCTAGGACATGGGTATAAGGCAATTCTATGTCATATTTGTGTTTATAGCCAACGCAAATTCCAACCCTGCTCCACTGTCCCCAAGTGGCCCAAAAAAATCAATTACTGTAATGCAGCTTGAACCTGAGAGGTGGTCGATCAGTAAATCTTCATGTGGGTTGTTTTGCAAGGCACTGGCATGACCTACTTTGTCATTTAGGTATGGAGACTTGTTGTGAAACGCATCAACCACATGTCTGGTTTTTACAGTGCTATTTCTACATGAGAAGGGAAGCTCTGGAAGGCACATTTGTTGTACTTTTTGACAGAGTTGGTTGTGGTTGTTGCGCTGATTGACGTTAGGCTAAACACATCCCAGACAAGTACAAGACACATATGAATGACTTTGATCTTTAACACGACAAAGAGGTGTATGCTATCAACTGGTTTTGGAAATTCATGGAAGCGGTAAGTGTCCAATTTGTGAAAGTTGCTGAATGTAAAAAAGGGGTTCATAATGGGAAAAAGTTCAATCTTTTCAGAGAAACTAATTGATTTTTTCTTTTGTCTTGACGGTTGTTCGCATTAGGCTGATCACCAACTGGGCTCAGGGTTCACCCTTCACTATTCCACAGACCCGTACACCTTAAGAGTGAACACTAATTGCCTCTTCTCCACAGGTCTCCCTCCTTCATTTCCATGCCTTATCCAGTGAGTCAGTCAACCTGCAGGATTATTGATGTGTTTACTGTTGGAGGGGGGATGCCACTCCCTCCCTTGGGAAACCCTCAGGCTTTCAACTGTTGAGTAACACTGACTGCTGCCACCGCCTCCAATCAGGAAAGTTTGGATGTTGCTCTTCTCTGCTCATAATGAGGCAAAACAGAAGGGAAGAGATGGTGGCACCCTGAGTTTTTGACTCACCTGTTTCACTTCATTTAATCATGAAGCTGAATTTCAACCATGACCCGTGGATGTCTTCATGCCAACCCAACACAAAGGAAATAAATCTGTCAAGACCTCGCAGCTCCCTCAAGGTGCTATAACCAGATCCATCTTTCAGAGAAAATTTGGTTAAAACTTGGGTCTAACTTTTTTAGTTTTGGCCACTAATCGTATTGTCTGATCGCTTGTTTCTTAACCCATCGGACTTTTCAGCAATCTTACCCTGCTTCCAAATCTCAGCAATTACTTTGGTCAGCACAGTGTTATCATAATCGATGGGAATCATAACCAAAACTAAGAATACCAGACACATGATTTGACAAAACAAGAGTGAACGTCTTAGCAGCCAGTTGCCTATTTACACATCAAGCAAAGACACAGAACAACACTAAGTTTGTGTTGTGTTTCTGGACAACATTCCAGCCAACTCTTCTTTTAGCTGTTTTGTGTTGGTCTCCACGAACTACTGAGAAAAACACCTGGCTCATTAGCGGCTAAACTATGTTCACAGCTAGTCGCCAACTTTGTCTGCCTGCTGTTTACACTACAGTACAAATCACTGTGGTGTATAGTGGGTTGAGGCATTCTTTGCTAAATAACAGGTGCTGGAAACAAGGTTAATGAGAACGCAAGAACAAACCAAAAGTTAAAAAGTCACGGGCCGTAAAACCAAAACAATGAACTAAAAAGATGCTAAAGCTCCGTGGAGCTGTGAGGAACTGCAAAGTTGGGTGATACGTTTCAGTGGGTGTATGACTGTGAGTGAGCCCTTTCGTATTACACAGTCATTTGAGCCATTGTTAACACAAAAATACTGATCGGTGCAGCTTTAAGTCTTAAGTATTTTAGCTGCAAGCTCTAATGAGCCCTGACAGAGGCTAATACAGCTAAAACATGTTGCCTTTTACATTTTGGAGACTACAGCAGCTCAAGTCATTAGTTAGCGTGTGTTCAACCAAAGAACAAGAACATATCACTGAAAACCCCTACCATGGTGCTTTTTAAAATGAAAACTTGCATTGTCTTTGTCCACTTTGGCCCCTAGTTGGGAATATTTGGGTTAGGCTAAACACTAGCTTTGGGCTAGTCTATTACAGTACTGAACTTTGTTTGCAATGTTCAGCCTTAAACAACCTCGCCTCTTTTTTTTTCTTTCTCCCCATCAGTCCATAATCCCTCCCTCCAGCCCTCCCTTTTCTTTACAACCAACCCGAGTTACATAAGACGGAAGAAAGTGTTGTTTTCCAGCGGGACTCACTGCTGTGTGCGGAAACTGTGGGAGCGGAGGAGGGTTGGGCATCGCAGCCCTTACACTGCCAATGGCCATCCCAGGAATGCATCCTCTCTGTGGGTCTGGGCCGCAGCCAACCATGTGGCCTACCAATGTCACCGAGGCAAAAAAACAAAAGGCTGCATTTTGCTCCCATTATTGCTGTACATGTTGAGGTTGTCTAATACTGCACGAGCGTCTTCTTTCTTCCGCTTTTTTTATAGGTAGAAACCACAACATTGTGTCACAGCCCTTTGATGAATACAAATACAGTTTTAGTAATATTTAAAGAATCCCCCTCAAGCGAGGTTCAATGGTGAAAGGGTTCAAGCAGACGCAGTGACAGACTTCTCTCTGGTGTACCTGACATAAAGAGGTTTAGCTCACACTACCCGACACCTACAGTTAATCCTATTTCAAATTGCACTCTCAACCATGAAATCCACTCACAAGAGGAAGAAATACACAGTGATGCAGTGCAGAGGTGTTACAAAGATAATCTTTCCCCTGCCACTTTTCCCCCACTGGCTTTAAAAGCAACAAAAGCCAGCAGGTACAATTAAGGCACGGGTAGGTTCTTCTGAGCAAAAGGAGGAAGCTTGGGTTGGAATAAAAAGGGGAATGGCATCACACTGTGTCAGCGGGCGGTACCAGACATATGGCAGACATCGGTGGTAACCAAAGCTTGATTTGACCCAGTCCTGTAAAGCTTCCTGATGGTGGTTGCAAAAAGTTAATCACATGAACTCTTCCAGGCCTTGCGGTCTGCTCACCGAGCACTGATCCCAGAACTCAGGCACGGGTCTGTACGGCCGTTCTTTCAGCACAACATGGCCTCCGCACGACCGTCACACGTGAGGGTTCACAGAGAGGAGCAACGCGAACAGAACTGGGCTTCCATCGACATGTCCTCCAACGCAAACGACACATCGGGACCTTGGAAATGGAAGTCAAGGAAACAACCTCACCATTTAGTAGCTGTTCTGGTCTGATCCTCGTTAACAGACGGAGCTTGCCCAGCTTTTATGGAGTTGTGGCTGTCCAAATTTTGATTTTTCAGGGCACATTCACAACCTTGTTGCTCGTGTAGGTTCAAAACCTGATGTTCAAAGTACATTCTCAACATATCCTCATACAAAGATTCCTATGATGTTTTAGGAAAAAGTGATTTTGTTATTTTTCTGTGTGTTTTCCTATAAATGTCCGGCAAGACGAGGGATCGCTGTGCCTGCACCAGCCCCATTTGGACAAATCTTTTGTAAATATGTCTCTTGCAAGTAGTCCGATTTAAGGGAAATGTACCGGTAACACTAAATCACTTCTTAAAGTACCCCTTAAAGGTGTGGTTCAATTCAGGCAACTAATAAAAAATCATTAAGGTTAGGGAAGGATTGTGGCGGTGGTTAAAATAAAACTAACGCTGACATTGTGTTAGATGATGAGATGCAAACTGTGGCCTTTTATTTTTGTCTCTTGGTTTAGAAGAAATATACCTGTGACCTGAAGTAGTTTCAGGTCAAGAAACTACATTTACTCTTTCTTCTTGATTATTCATGACAAGGTTGCAAAAGCCATCAAAAAAGGCACCAGTTGGACAGTATCCAGTGCAATATTATTTTTTTCCACGCACAACTTCGAAAACTTCTTTGAACAACTTTGCGAGGATGGCAGCCAGTGAGGGGGCCGCGGGTAGACAGGAGGCCGTAAAGACAGGCAGCAGACAGTGCAGGAGGCCGGCTGTGACAGAGGATGGCAGGGTGGGTGTCACCAGGTACGATTCCCCCTGTCTCGCTGTAGCTCAGGAGTTTCGCCTGGCTGATCATGGACGACAGGGCCGCTGCTCCCAACCTTCAGTCAGCTGTCACACGAGGTCACCGCAGAAGACAAAGTATGCGAGCCACACACTGTACAGGCCAGACACACGTCGGCTACATGCGTCGGCATTCACTAGCATGTGCTTGTGCTGTGTGACCCCCCCCCCCCCCCCCACACCTCATTTGGTTCAGCTCCAGAACAGGTTGGGGTGGGCAGAGAGGAAATGATGTGGTGCTGAATTTAATTCCTCTATAATTTCTATTATCTTGGCCGTCACGGGCTAACACTGGGGAGTGAAAATGGAGGAATAAAAAAAAACACAACAACTTGGATTAGAGAGAAAAAAAATGAGGGAGTTCAGAGGGTCGTATATCATTAAGCAATTGAGAAAGTTAATTAGGCAGCTCTGATAATTATTGCCATGGCAACCTGAGCGCACTCATGCAGATTTGATTAACGAGGTGCCATTTATCTGTGCTGGCGAGACAGCGGGGCCTGCACAGAGCTTGAGAGACACCTAAAGGTGGAAGCTATGCAATGTGTGCTTTATTCACAGCCACGACGTACGCTTATGCGTTCCATTTAATGCACCCAAAATACAGATCGCAGCTTCATCTGGAGAAAGAAAACATAATGTGGCACAGTTTATTGCATCACTCATGGGGATATCTGAAGTGAATCAAAGCTTTCATTTTCTGTTTTCCCTCATTGTCTCAAACTGACGCCACATTCGAAAAAAATGAGAGTGTTGAGAGTGTTTCCCACTACAATGAATGGCATTTCTATATCCATAAGCGACTGTCAATGGCATGGTATTGGCGATGGCAATGTGATTTACAGCTACAGGAGTGTGGAGTGAATGAGACATAAGGGGTGTTTGTGGATTCCAGTACGCATGTTGCCCTCTGGTGGAAAAACAACATCATTTTAAGCTTGCGTGCCTTTCTGCTGAAGGGTGCCTGGAGACTTGTTTAGCAGCAGGCAGCGCATTGTCAGGCACAGAGACACTTCATTATGTGGTGGGGACAATCATTAATGGCTGTAAAGAGAGCACAGCACAGCGGTAATGTGGAAAAAATACAGCGCTAAATAAAAATACTGCATTTGAGAAGACAAGCTGAGCCATTTCAAACGCAATGCCTGTCACCAATCAGGACTGGATTCAAAAAGAAAGAACAGATAGGTGCTCAAAATCTTCAGAGAATATTTTCATCAACACGGTGAGAAAATGACACATTTAGCATGTGCTCGAGACATGCTATCAAAATCAGTTTGCAGGAAAAAAAAATCACTTAATTAGCACTCTCAAGGGGTTTTTATTTAACCATAGATAGGACCGTTAGCAGCATGCAGACAAAAGTGAATACATGAAAGTGAAGTAAGCTCAGTGGGAGATTTCTCCAGGGACCCTCTAATCCTCCTCCACATCATTTCACACACAGCCAAGTGAGAGGTATGGATTATAGTTATTATACAAATATCAAGCGTAGAGGAATTCTAATAACAGTCATATCAATTAAAGCCCTTTCACTCCCAAGTGTTTCATAAATATCTGACAATGGCACTTGCTTAGAAAGCCACATGCTGGTGTAAAAATAGAGAAGGAGAGAAAAAAGAACATTGATTTTGCTGTCACGAATACGGGTTTCTTTATTGAGCTCCTTTTGAAGTCAATCCTCACCCGCAGTTCGTAGCCTTGTCACAGTCTATTACAGGTATGTCTACTACTCCTTTCCTGGCTTGTGACATTTTATTCTTATTTTCACGAGTAAATAAGCTGCTGACCAAATATTATTCACACAAAGAGGAATTCATACAGAAGGTGGCCCGGAAAAATGTTGTCGAGAGTGGCTAGTACAGTGCGTACTGCTGTGAATCCATAAAACAAACTGCAGTAAGATATCAGTTAAAGATTCAAACGTGTAATAAGTATTTAGATATTTAGGGCTGAATCTCTCAATGCATCCACAAAATGCATGAAAGGTCCATATGTCTCTAATATCAGGCATGGAAGAAAAGTTCAAATGTGGTATTGTTAAAAATAAATATTAAAGCTGCAATATTAAACTTGAGTAATGTCAAGTGGGTCGCCCATAATCTGACAGAGAATAATCACCCAACTCTACACTTCTACGAAGCTTTTCAGCCCACAAACTCTGCTCTCATCAACCGCATCTAACGCAACAATCCAGCATCTCTGGGTTAGTGAAAACCAAAACAGAGCTAAGTGACTCACACTTTGTCAGGTGGCCAGAAATGGCAAACCAAATATAAAACAGGAACTGGATTGATGACTTCCCTCTTCATCGCTGAAGAGCTCCTCCGGATGTTGGCTCGGTCAGAGTCCGACCGTCTTATTCCACATGTATTGGAGGAATATATGAGCCAGAGACGTACGAGATCATATTCAGGTTGTCCTTCAAGCCTGGATTCACATTTGGATCTGTAAAACCAAACCGTTCATTCTTATTTGTTGGACTTTGGATTTTGCTTTCTGGATCTACCTCCCTGTGTCTCAAATGAAAATCAGCGCAAGTTATGAATTATTAATACCTCTACAGCTGTCAATCATCTGCATTGTCAGATCCCGAGAAACGCATTTTTTTTTCTTTTGCAAATGCTTCTGGAGTTTGAAGCTGCTCATCATTCAGGAGTTTTGCCTTTCTTTCAGTCCAGACTTCTTTTTTTAAAACACCCTGCTGAGACCCAACAGCAGCAAACAAAGACGTCTATCTGGCTCGTCAGGCAATCCCAGCAGGCCTTTCAGCTCTTCACGGCTGCCTTCAGCTCCCCCGGTGCGGCGCTGCTTTGGGTCTGGGGTTTTTCCCTGAGAATGTAGACGCCCTGAACAACATGGTGGAGTTTAACCTGCTGGGGCTTGTGGGGCATCAGGCGTATTTGTCCCAGGAAAGCCCTGTGTGCTGAAAAAAGACACACCAGGGCCTAAGACCATTTTCATTCATGTCTTTATTATGAGTGGACAATAGGGGGAGATTGAGGAGAGATGACAGTAAAACATGCCAACATGATTATATCAGGGACACCAGCAGAAAGAGGACTCAATATTAGTATGATTCAACACAGAGTAAAATATTAAATAGTTTCTAAATAATAGGGATCAGAGCAACGGTCCAAAAAAACCAGCAAGGGTTCCCAAACACTAAGGGAACTGAAGAATGATCTAAAACCACACAGCTTACGGGATCACGCAGACTAAATACACAATGAAAGGAGGGTGATAACAAGGGACAGGTGACAGCAGGGCTAATGAAGGACAGGTGAAAACAATCAGGGCGGGGCAGACAATCACACAGGCGGGAAACACGGAAGGGTATGAAGTGAAGTATCTGTAAACGAGAGGCAGAATAAAAGAGAGGAGAGCGGGACATGACAGATTGTGTCTACTTCATTTAGTTTGTTTGTTTTTTAGTGGCGCGCAAAAGCCTCCAAAATTGACCGTAATGCACATATTCTGTGACAAGAGGAATTACATGCAGGAACTTACATTTCAAACTGTGGGATAATTTAACTTTTAGAGTGAAGTGAATTCAAGAGCAAGTTACAATTTACGCCACAACCTGAAGGAGAAATGTTTCCGTTTTAACGGTAATACTCTTTAATGTTCGAAATGAGTATTTTCTCTCTGACAAACTGAACCAAGTGTGATTAGTTAGTGCTTAGCAGTCCTACAGTGCGTTTGGCTGACAGCGCTAACATTACCGGGGCTAATACAGCTAACAAAGCTAACCGCTAACAGAACAAAATGCACAGCGGGACGACCAGTTTCTGTTCAGAGGAAACGTTGAACAGTCAACACGGAAGCCGATGCAGTTTAATAAAATTAGAGCATCGGAGTGAAAAATGCATCTGATGCACTTGGTCATCACTGAGTGTTTGTATGCATTCATTCAACGACTAGAGCAGTAGTCGTTGCAGACACACCTGGTGGAGATCTGCATCTACGGAGTGCTTTTCTGGGTCTTTACATGGTTTTGATATTTCATGAAGAACTGTAAATTAAGTATGCTGTAGACTGATACTCCTGATGATTTACTTTGGCCCTAGAATGCCCTCGGCACACGTCCTGCCTCGGTGAGCTCAGGTTGCTCGGTTCACGGCTGAGGTCAGCTCGGTGTTTGATGAACGGGAGATAATTGAGCTCACCTCCACCATCTTAGCTCCTTTCATCGCATCCAGGTGAAGTCCTGGAGGAGCTTCCCCTGCCCTGGTTTTTCAGTTGTTTCCACAGTGTTTGGCAAATTCCGAACAAATTCATCTGGAACTCTGACAAGACGTGAATCTTTCCGACAACTTGCTGGCTGTTGATTTACAAAACGATGCAAATTGAAGTCTTATTGTTCCCCTAAACGTACGGCTTCTTTATTTAAACACACGCATCAAAAACCTTTGTACACAGAAAAAGTGAAAGAAATAGTTGTTGGAGCTCAGATGGTTGGCTTTGAGAGAAACATAAATTGGTTGTCGCAGTATCCCAATTCCAACACTAAAAAGGTGTGAAGAGAGGGGGTTTCAGATGATGTTCAACCCATAGGCTTGTTTATATATATTTTTTTTTAATAGCATAGACTTGAAATTAAGTTGTTTCAATGTATTAAAAAAAATAATGCAGCTTAGCTTGCTCCATTTCTCTGTGAAGCTTCATTTAATGCAGAGTAACTGCAGCTTAGCTCACTACACTTTCCAAACAACTTGACCAACGCTGCATACTGATGTCTTTA
The DNA here is from genome assembly GCA_028022725.1 of Lycodopsis pacificus. Classification (NCBI taxonomy): domain Eukaryota; kingdom Metazoa; phylum Chordata; class Actinopteri; order Perciformes; family Zoarcidae; genus Lycodopsis; species Lycodopsis pacificus. The sequence goes on along the minus strand of CM051706.1, from coordinate 6,444,012 downwards.
TAATGCTGGTGGTACAAAACAAAGAGATGCACACCAGTACTGGCGTATTGGAAAATAAATTTTATCTGCAAACAAACGGCTTCTCTACAGGGAGGTCAGAGGTCAGACGTCAGTGTCGGCTCCAGAATCATGGCTGTCTGGCTGGGCTTGTTCAGCCCAGGAAGCCAGGCCTTGCTGGGATGAATAGTCAGTTTCCCTTTCATAGAATAATTATAATTACTTCCAGTAAATCAGTTCACACAGACACAACAAGCCACACCCTTTATGACCACACAGCTGCGAGTGCGACTGCTTGGTGTGTGGACCATAAAGCAGCTTTGTGTCTCACGTTTAGATTAAAAAAGAAAATGTAATTTCTGTAATACATGACCTGTTATCCAAATTAATTAGAATTTTCTTTAAAATATCATCATAAATCTTTGGGACTGGGTGTAGCCCAGAGACTGTGGTGTACTGGCAGCCGTACCGCCTACAATGCTGCAAAACCTGTGTGATCAGCCAATTACAAATTTCGCATACCTGTTATTGTAACTTCTCTGTCGTGGAAATGTAATGACAAGCAGTGCCAATATCACTTGAAGCGTTATTAAGGAAGGTCTGGCAATGCCCTCTAAGACGTTTACAGACACCATAAATCGCATTAGTCTTCATATAAATCATCTCCAAAAGTTTTAATCTTTTCTAACAGTGGTAAACCTGACTGATATAACGGGTTACTGTTAGAACTCTCTGTGCCTCATTTCCGTGACCTATATTCGCTCAGTTTTCTCAATCCAGGTCTCCAGGGAACCCGTGTGAGTTGCATAAACAGCTCGTATTAATAAGAAAATAAGCCATAATAAACTCCACAAACCAACCGAGTTCCAGACTCTTAAAACCCGTTGACAGTCTGTGAGTGTCCTCCTGTCAACTGTAACGCTTGCATGGAATCACCACTCCTATAGGACAGGAAGTTATCATGTGATGGACGACATAAGCTTGTAAATGATAAGCTTGTGAATGTTTTGACAGTTCATCTTACAAGAGCCGTGCGTGTCGTTTGCTTTGCAGCCAACTTCGCCCACTTGTTTTCTACCTTAAATTCTGGGAAACCGAGGAGCACAAGGAGACGGACATATGAAGACTGTAGCTCTTAAAGGAAAGCATTGTGAATAAAAAGGGCACGAGACTCATTTTTATCTTCGTTATTTATATACAGCATCAAAATGCAGGGTACCCACAGATTCAGAACACAAATAACGTGAGAAGTAAAAATATGTACAGTATCTGGTCAAACATAAGAAGCCTGAGCAATAAATGATACACTGTAAACCCTGTGACAGCTTTCTAATCTGTCCTGCTGTTTAAATATACAGGATTAAACATCTTTAGACCAAGACAGACATTACTTCATAACTAACTAAATCTAACGAAAAAACATGAACGTTCATGTCGACATCAAAATGTGGGTACATCCTGATCGGCTGCAATCCAGGACGACGAGGCCTTCGATGCTTCTCAAGCTTCCCGGTAGACCGCTAGTGTTCTGTGGACTTGAAATGATCCTCATCCATGGTACAGAAGACGTGACCGTTGTTCATCAGCGAGTTCAAGGAAGATCTGTACAGAAAGAGAGACAGGTCGCAGATTTAAGCATTTCATTCGACGTCCTTGTTTGTCGATCATCGTCGCACAACGTTTGCAGCCAAAGTTACACGTTCATCCGGCACAAGAGGCACGAGGCCAAGATGTACCTGAGGTCTCTCATGCTGAGGCAGCACAGCTGTGTCAGCAGTTCATGGGAACTGACGCCAATGTCGCAGAAAGAGTACTTCCTGACTACGGTCAACACCTTGTAAAGGGAAACAAGCAATCACTCTCCAACCCTGCGGCGCCGTCATGGCTTTTCACTTAATGCATGAAAGGTTTCATTTTTCATCTTTGTCAACAGCAATGTGACTTTGCAGAGACAACGTCGTGGTTACAGAGGACAGCCTCACTGTGTACTGTGTCTTCATCATGGACCAACAGTGAAAACGGTCCACAGTGAGGACATTTCCTGGAAAGACACCACAGAGTCTTCTTTTCTTTAATAACACTTTGTAGTTATTTGTGGTATTGCAATCATTTGTAAATAATGCGATATCCAATGCAACGTGATCATTTACAGTAAGCTCCATAAAAGGAAAATCCATTCACCCCACTATACCACGAGTAACTGAGTGGTTTGTCACGGAGGCAGTAATACGCTGCTGTAATTCACTGCTGACGGAAAAAAATATTGCTCACTTTCTTATTACAACATGAGACAGATCTCGTTGTAATAATAGATATTCTTTATGACCAGGACATATTTTCTTGTTAGTGCTACATGCGAAACAATCTTTACAAAAAACCTGTTGTAACAATATTCACTTAATCTTGTTATATCATAAACATCAACTTGCATATTTTCCATAAATGTCACCATCGCTAACTTTGCACTCTTAACCTCCATTGTACAGATTTGGAGAAATGAGGAGTTGCACTAAACAACATATATCAGAGTGAACTGACGCTTTAAAGCCACTCACCTGACGATGGAGGGAGGACAAACCATTCGGTAAGATGTCTTTAAGATCACCGCTATGCTTGAGGACTCTTTCAGACCGCGGGGCAGCAGTGGTATTCATGTTCACATCAAACTCCTGAATAAACAACATAACACACGGAGAAGAAAAATCCCAAATAAGTGTTTTTGCAGTGTTACAAGTGTTGAGGGGACAGAATGAAATCAGGGCAGCTGAGGCCAAAATACCTTTATCAACTCTTCAACTAAAGGATGGAGTACATGACAATGTCAAATCTGGGTTCCAGCGTTGAATGTTTGCATCTCTCAGTCTGAATTCTGCTCAATAAATAAGTTTTGAGTCCGTTTGCTGGTCAAAAGCTTTGAACGTGTACCTTTCCAAAAAGCTGCATATGGGCATGCACCACTTCCAACATGTGGGATGTGATCTCATTCAGGTCCTCGATACATCGGCTATTTACTGCCAGCAATGACCTTTGACCCTGGCGCAACATTAAAAAAAAAAAAAAAAAAGGAATGTATAACAGATATTATCCCAAAAAGCAACGCTCACATCCTTTTAATAATCTCTTTAAAATAAAAAAAATGGTGTTTACATTGCTTACATTGAAACTGCGTAGTCTTCCAGTAACCTTCACATATGTCCCAGGAGAGGTAAATGTCATCGGAGTGCAGTCCTGTGAGAAACAGAGTTTGAAACGTATCATTTAGCAAAACAGTGCGGATCGTTTCCTAGATGCAGTGGTGAACGGATGCTGTTGCTGCTACTGGCCTCGGCGTTAACCCACTGCTTCACGTTTAAAGGTGGACCGGTCATGTCATCCACAGAGAACTTGATGTTCGTCTCAAAGGGAGCAAAGCCTCTGATGATGCCAACGACAGACACCTGCAGCGAGAGGACGCACAAGCAGTGATCCTCAGACCAAACTCCATTCAAGAATGTGGCAACTTTGGATATTCTTTGTTTTCCTGTTTTTAAATGGAGTTTGGAATGACGTCCAAGAAAGCGTGATTGGCACATGATTTAACGTTTCAAAATTTTTTCATAATCTGGACATTTTCACGTTCTCTCTGTAGACTGTTTGAGAGTCACATAAGAACCATGTGCCAGAAGTGGGACAAAGTAATTGTTTTGCAAGTCACAAGTCACTCTCTGGGTCAAGATCAACAAGTCCAAAGTCGCGTCAGAGTCCTAAACTTTGTGTTTGAAGTCGTTATTTGAGTCCATTCTTGATCTTGGAAACATCAGTTGGCAAAACAATCTCACCTCAAGATCCATTAAGCAGTGCTCTAAAGCTTTTGATCTCACAATATACCAATTTGTCATGAAATAATAATTCTCGTTTTTCTGAGCACATTAAAAGAGATCCCATCCTCGTCTTCAAAGCAGCGTTGTGTAATGTCTGCTGGGCACTCAAACACATTTCCTTCCTCATTGCACAACACGATCGTCTGTCAGATTGGTTTAAAATGAGACGTGGAGTTGATAAACACACTGCACACATTTAAAACACAAATTTGCGGAATATACTCAAGGTCCCCTTTGAGATAAATCTCATTCACTCAGGTCATCCCCCCCCCCGACTTTCCATCCACCAACAGGTCAACCGGTCCAATACTTTGGTTTGTGATCAGAAGCATTGGCTGTGACTTGTTCTTTTCATCCTCCCAAGTCAAAAGCCTAAAGTTAGTCGACTTGAAAAGTCTTTACTCGAGTCCAAGTGACGCGACTGAAGTCAAAGGCCTTTTAAACAGGAGCATCTTTGTCCCTGCAGGCAAACACAGGTGTAATTAATGACATGAAGTATGGCCCTGTTCCATTTAGGTGAGTCAGGGCCTCGGTACTGCTCCCTGGAACGGCTGGGACACTGTGCAGAATGGGAACGATCATTTTCAATTTGATCAATTACACCAGTTTCATTAAACTTGCAATGCAATGTCAAAATGTCTGCTGTGAACCAGGACTGTTAAACAGCGACGTGCAGTCATGTGGCGTGAAATCCTCTTTAGATTTTGTTTTATTGCTCCTCATACCCGGTTGAGTTCCCAGCCACAGATTGCAAAGGTGTCATTGCCGTCTTGAGCAGCAGACAGCAGCTGAGACACTGTGCACGGCAACATCTGAAGAGTCGTCGTCCTCTGTGGCGAGATCAGGGTGAAGGAATGCATTAGTCTGCGTGAACACACTTTCTTCAGATCCTCCACACACATTATGTCAGTTAACAGAAGGCAGACACACCTTTAATGTCTCTGCTTTCTGGCTGCTCATCCCGTCAGCGGGCTGACTGCAAGCTGTGGAACGTGAAAAAGACGCTCACCATTTTAAGACGAAAAGGAGAAAGATATTGTTCTCTTTGTTGGGGGTTGACATCAACATTTGCTACCTTACCTTGGTTCCAAATGACAAAATGTCTTCAGTACAAAAACTAGTCAGGCTGGAGGCACTGGGAGAATACAGCTAATTCAGCTCGCGCTCTTAATGATCAGGCCATCAGGTGAACTGAATTATAGCAATTACCTGTGATGCAGTGCAGGGCCAGAAGACAATGAGCGGAGGAGGAAATGGACATGTGCATGCTCTATTTCGTCAAGCAATTCAATTATTTGAATCCATTTTTTTATTAAAAATCAATTCCAACAGTGACCGACGGGTATTCACACCACTTTTGATCAACTTCATTTAATCTCTTCAAAATATGTTACAATGACATAAGAGCAAAGATTGTTCATACAAAAGAGTGTAAGAAGACGTCGGCCGATTTATTGTCTGGCGTGACTCCAGGTGGTCTCCATCCAACACATTATTTTATGGTGGCAGTCGCCCTGATCCAGGACTCGTATGGGGCACCACAGTCCTGCGTCTATCTCCTGTAAATTAAGATATCTCAGAGGCTGAGAGGCCCATAAAGTTGATTACAGGAGGAATGCTGACCATCCGATCTCACTGAATGATCGGCAATCTTCTTAGTAACAGACAAGATGCGGAAATTAGGTCACACTGGTGCAAAGAAACAACTTGATTTTTTCCTCACCAAGAAAAGGCTGTAAAAACGAAAAAACGAAAAAAATGAAAAATGGCGGCAGCTGTCTTCCACTGGTGGCCATAAACTGTTACAGCAATATCACTGAAAAACTTTTATTGGGTAAGCTGCCTCTCAATTCCATGCTGCACACCAACTGTGTTCAGTATGCAGCATATATCATTAAAGTATAGTGCGGTTACAAGAAACCAGCAGTTTCATAATAAAAGAAAATGATGCTACAGCTGTTCTAAATCCATACCACACTTTAGTTCTGAGTTCAGGCAGATATCAAAGCAGTGCGGTGGCGCTGTGTATGCTGGTCCTGGATCAGGGCCGGTAACGTGCCGAGGTTTGATTTATGCCCGGTACCAGGCTTTGTATACCAGCTTTGCTTACACAAATTCACAAAAGACCGGCAAATTAAGAACACACAGTTATCACCAGCACACCCACAGTATTGACCTGCAAACACACATCACATCTCTTCCACGAAGGAACCGAAAGCTGAAGAAAAAAAAAAAAAAAATGCAATCCATCACAGCAATTTACAAACAAAGTCGGGCTCTTGAAAACAGAGCAGTCAAATGTACATCAACATGTCGATCCTGTACAGTATGTACACATGTGCAAAGGAATACAACAAATCAAAGGGTGAAATCTGTAAATACTCCAGACCTAGTGTAAACGTCTCAAACCTCACACAGGAAGCCAACCACCCCCCCCCTCCTTTCTTGTCTAGAAGGGCGGAAAGGAAGAAATGTGGCCGGAAATGACTCTACCCATCATCCTCTCTGCTGTGCTCAGAGGTCCACGGATACGGGTGACCTACTTTGGGTCCAAACTTTGCCGCTCGCAAACAGAAAAACCACAAATGCCACATTCTTGAGGGAACGCAACGTTGTCCAAAGCAGCATGGCCGCCCTGCAGTAGAGGACAGGTTGTAATACTGATTTGTGGCGTTGCTATTCGTATCGAAGCGCCCCGCCGAGTCGGTGAAATGTGGCGCGTTCCTCAAGCACAACTTCTGCCAATCCTGTGTTTGAGTGCAATATCAATGAGGCCACTTCAGTGTCCCAAAGAAAACCAGTGAATTTCAGAAAGGCAAATCTCAATCGCATCGTGAAAGGAAAAAAAAAATGAATTTTCCTATACAGTTTGAGAGCAAAGAAGCCAGGACTGTTTGGTTTTACATGTTCCTGTAAAAATTTGTATAAGTGCACAAATTATGTATGACCTGAAAAGGCAAAACGGGTCCCCAGCGCGATCCTCTGCCAAGTGCTGCAACAACTTAATAGGCTTAGAATTAGCCTGTCGGAAGCATGAAGAAAGGGATTACTGTAAGATCCAGAGCCAAAGGAAACGAGGAGCAGTGACACAGTGAGAGCAGATCAAGTTAAACACAACAGTATTATGTATCCCCCCCCCAAAGAAAAGAAAAAAAGAAGCAGAGATCCTCTGGCTCACGGAGGATTGTGTGCACTGGTGTCTTCTCTCGCTTCCTCCCTGAAGGTGAGAGACACCGCATGCATAAGTAGACTGTTGGCTGACATTGCGTTCGCTCGGTAAACACATACCGACGCAGTTTATCGCACCGAGTCCAGCCTCACGGAGCTCCTCCTACAATGCAGCAGGTAGTTACGAGGAATAAATATAAACAACTCAATAAAAGTGCTTTCATTTAGACTCATTCAGGTCCAAATGGACTCGGATGTAAATATTCATGTCGCTGCAGCTCAACCTTGAGATAATTAAATTTATGCTTAAGCGACGTAGAGATTTGTCGCTCCGCCAAGTCGTTTGAACGTAGGCCAACGTGCTGGCGTTATTGTAGTGTGCTAGGTTGTTTGGATAATTCTGGTAAATTACCACTTTGGTTGTGTTTTCACAGTTTGGGACATTATTTCTATCGGCTGCGACAACAACGGGGCAAGAAGTGCGATCGGACAGGTTGTTTACAAGGAATCAGATTACCGTAACTGGTTTATTCGAAAAGAAGTGCACCAGAAATTTTGGTAATAATCCCTCATTAGAAAAAATAAATAAATAAAAATATCAAATTACCAAAAGTTGAAAAACAACGTGTAGAGTCAGCATGTTTTCACATCTTACTCGGTGTGAATTAAGGTCGATTGTTGGAACAGTGGAAAGATTATCCAAGACGATTTTGGTTATTAATATGAAAATAAGAACCAGTATTATCATTATAGCTCTCTTCCTCAGAGCGCTTTGTGTTGAAGGCTCTACAGAAATAAAGGGGACCTGTCTGGATCCTTATACATTCTGCTACACTGGTTGGGGAGGGGGGCGTGTCTGGGACCCTTATCTTGAAGTCTGTAGCGAGCAGAAAGAGGAAAGATCTGACCACAAGCACCTGCTGGCTGGTCGCGACTGATAAATCGTCCCCCGCCCATAAAACCAACAAAGCAGCCTGCAGAAAGAAAAAGTTATCTTCAAACCAAAGATTATTTTGTTTTTTTCTCCTCAGAGACTACTGAGCAAAACTCAACGGCGACAGTAGATGTTTGTCTACAAATACCACCATGCTGTATGTTTTACCTGAGCATTCAGGGCGTACCTGCGTTTAATGCCAACAACAGAATCTAATCTTGACTTAGATATGAATGCTGGCTGAAATCAGTTTGCAAGTCGAGGTTCTGTCAAAGCCGTCCAACACATGGACGTGATTGTGTCTTAATGCCGGCCCCTTGGATAACTGTACGCTGCAGTGATCACAGGATAATGTCTCATATTGCATTAGGAACAAATTAGCACCGAGTCCAGGGTGGCATTTGTAGACAAACCGTCTCGGTTTCACTTTCGACTTTCTCTTCTCATTGAATCCAGAACTTCTGGGGTCATTTTAGCTCTTCCAGCACGCTCGAGTGATTCCGTGAGGAGGAAGAGGAAGCTGTGATGTGATTAGCCTGAGACTAAGCTGCAGCTTGGAGCAGCGGCGGTGGGTGTCACACCTCTCCCCTCCAGTATAAAAAGACACAGCTAGCAGAGGACTGCATGTGCTCGGACAGTGAATGAAGTTAAGCCATGACACACACAATGACTATTCCAATTATTGTTCCCGAGTTTAAAAAAAACAAACAGATAACCCCCCGTTCCGTGATCTAGGTTACCGGTAGCTAATGAGATGTGTACAATGTCTCTGGTGCCGTGTGCTCGGCCATCACGTGTCCCAGTCCAGCTCTCTGCAGGCGATGCGGACCAGCCGGAGCTCCAGTTCAAAGGCGTCGGGCCGCTCCTGAGGGTTGGCCGACAGCATCTCCCTGATCAGCTGCTTCATGTGGCTGTTCATGCTCTTCTTCCTGGCGGGGATCAGCAGCTCCATCTTTGGGTTCTCCAACAGGGCCTCCCCTAAGGGCACGATCTCCGAGCCCTGCTGCACGTAGCTCCCCAGCAGCTCCTTCTGAGTCTCCACGTCCACGAAGGTGATGCGCTCCACCATGGCCCAGATGATCACCCCCAGGGCGAAGATGTCCGCTTTGGCCGTGTAGTGGCCCTCCCAGACCTCCGGGGCCATGTAGAAGTCCGTTCCGCACGCCGTGGACAGGAAGCACTTGTTGATGCTGGCCGGCTCCTCCGGGTTGAGCCCCGAGGTGGAGCACACCTTGCTCAGGCCGAAGTCGGCCACTTTGAGGGTGGGCTCGGACGAGCCGGCTGGCGTGCAGGCCTGGGAGATGAGGATGTTGTCCGGTTTGAGGTCGCGGTGGATGATCTGGTTGCGGTGCAGGAAGGCCAGCGCGCTGCCCAGCTGCAGCATGAAGCTGGTGTTGGTCTTGCGGCTGGGCTTGCGGGACAGCAGGTAGGCGTTCATGTCGCCGCCGTCGCAGAAGTCCATGACGAACCACAGGTAGTAGGCACAGCACGGGTCGAATGTGATCTCGCCCTTCAGAGACGTCTCCACCAGCTGCATGCAGAGAAAGAAACACTTAAAGTCAACATGACACCACCGGTGATGGTCAGCCTCTACATGCTGCACATGTTGGTTTGCAGGCATCAGAATGTTTTGCTTTAATTACTGTGGCTATAAATATTATGGTAAACAGTATTATCATTGTCAAGCTCTGCTGAAATACAACCTATAGGAAATAGGGATGTCAGTTTCGGTTCATTTTGCTTTCGATAGCAAGAAAAAACTCAAACCACAAGAGACAACGCTGCAACAAGCAGAAGCAAATAGAAGACATCACTCAGGTCTGGTGTAGCTGACATGATTACTGATACAGTGTGAACCAGCTCTGCAGGGTGAGGAGGAAATGTCACTCATAACTTAAAAAGCAAGGTTGTTCTGGCTTTGTATTCATAACGCGTTTCCTCACCGTCCTTTATTAAACCAAAGCAGAGTGAGAGGCCTCTCATCTTTTACGCCGGCCGCAGGAAGTCATTTAATCTCACTTTTTGACAGCGGACCACGAACCTGTGAGGCTTCATCCATCTCACGTTACAGTAAGATTAAACGCGATGCGTTTCTGCAATTTGATAGACGGCGTTTTGTATTAAGACACTGAAAAGCTGCAGGTTTGTAACAGACAAATTAAAGTTAAAGCGCTATCCCTCCATGTTTACATTGAACACAATGGAGGCGGCCTCGACCGATATCTGAAGGCACCTTTCAGATTATTATTTCGCACATCAATATGTATTGTAACCGTTTCCTCATGAATACTTTCTCACGACACTTGAATATTATACATTTGTTTGGCGTTTTTTCATCACTCCTCTGGTGTGTAAAGGCCTTAAGCGACGCTGAAGGGAGATGAAATATCAATTAAAGGGTAAGAGAAGAATTGAAAGGCGTTGATGTGCAACCACTGAAAGCAGTTGAAACGTACGTTGTAGAGTCAGACATGAATGCAGTTGAAGAGGAAGAGAAAGACGCGTTCGCACTTTGAATAGCTGAAGTAGACGAACTGTTGACTGAAGAGTAAAAATCAGTTTAAGTGTCAGTTGAGGCTTCCGACGCCAACTGCTTTACAAATGCTCTGAATGTGTGTAATAGACCATTCCCAGTGCAAACTCTGCTGTAAACAAATGCAAATTGTTCGACATGCTAGGAGCCAAAGAACCCCCCCCCCCCCCCCCCACCCCCAAAAACACAAATAGATGCAAATTATCCCACAGTTGGTGCGGTCAGATAATTCCGCCCTATTATCATTTGTTCTCGTGTCAGCACGCACTGGAACATTACAGAGCAATAAAAAGGGATTCTGGGAAAGTGTCCAACGCTAGCGCTGCGGAAAACAGAGCGAGCGGTCTGACAATAGCCCCCGCGTGCCGCTGAGAGGCTATAATCAGGCACCGGCAGAGCGCCTGTGTGCCCGCCGTCAGACAGCAGGGAGGCATCGCAACATGACAGGCTGCAGACAGGTTGACTAGGGAGGGGGGAGGGGGGGAGGGGGGAGGGGGGAGGGGGGAGCCCCCCCCCCGCAACCTGACAACACGTTCATGTGACTATGGGGGACATCGAGGCCAAAGTCGACACAGATCCAACTAGAAAACTTCCAGTTCTTCTGCTAATGCTCGTCGGCATCACGCAGCGCAATATATTGTTCATTATTCCAAGCACCAATATCTGTGCCGTCTACATAATTGTAATCGCCACAATATGAGTTTACACAACAAACAGCATTAGCTTGCTGCTGATGACTCACTTTGAGCTACTGGGTGAATCACTGACATTTACATTTAACCTATTAGCTCTACAATGTCACAGAAAAAAGATCATCTTTGTCAACAGCGGTGGGCGGTGGATGGACCAACAGGCTAAACACATGTCAGAGGATATCACGGTACACTTTGTCAAACGAGCTTCCAATTCATTACAACAAATATAGCGTCGGTCTCTTTTAAAGACACCAACAAGTGTTAGTCAAACGTCTGCCAACATGTCCCGTTACAGCGGGTTGAGCTGGATTCCTCTCCTGGCTGAGATCAGCATCTCTGTGACCTGTGGACCGGAATGTTTGGCCCTTTGTCTTGCCAACCGAGTTTCAGTACACAAGATATTAACAAGATCTGCTTTGGGCAGGCGTGTAAGCAAAACAAACAGTCTTAGGTAAGGGGCCACTGTGTAAGGCGGATAATAAGATAACATTAACTGATGTGATGCAGCCGATTTGCTGTTACGGGCACTTTAAAATTGAGGTTTATGGTTTTGTTTGGGCCGCCAGCCGAGCTAAAGAGATTCATTTTCACTTATCATGATAGACTATGTACATTGGTTTCTGTCTCCGAGGTGTCATGTGGCAATGCTCAGACACTATTCAGTATTTTCCTAAAGCATGCGTTGGCAACATCGACAGCTGCAGGAGAGATGTTTTGTCCGACACACTTATCTGGAAACCAGATCCGGCATTTCTGATCCCTGTAACTCTCCGGTAGTTGACAGTCTGGTTATTCCGCCTCATTACAGAGCAGCAACTGCTGTGCGTCTATGCAAGTGTTAGTTTGTATCAATCGTCTAACCTCGGCTTAGATTCCCTCGGTGACATTTCTTGCACACGACAATTCAAAGGAAAAGTCATAATCAATTTTCTTTGCTGGAAGACTTTTACTCTGAAGAAGCAGCTGCAGGAAGTGTTGAGTATGCACTTCATCAGTGCAGTAACAAACAAAAAACACATCAAACATTCAGTACTTGTCGGGCCTAAATGCTGGGTGACGTTAACAATATTATTAAGCTAGTGTGTGAACCCTGTTCCAGTGAATCCTGTCTCCTCACCTCCAGGTAGAGCGGGGAGCTGGAGCCATGGCTCATCCTCTGGGCCAGCTGGCCCCGCTGCAGGATGCACTCCTCCAGGTGGATGACGTTTGGGTGCTGGCTTTGGATGCTGCTGAGGGCCCAGAACTCCCGCAGTGCCAGCTCCACATTCTCCGGAGAGTGGCAGCGGATCTTCTTCACCGCCACCCGGGCCCCCGTGCGCTTCACTACCGCCTCATAGACCACGCCGTAACTGCCACGCCCCACCTCCTGGATCAGCTCGTACTTCGGCTGGCTGCTTACCATCCTAGTCCTCACTGTGGACGAAGAACATCTCACACTGTAGGCTACGACTAGCTGATTTTACAAGACTTACAACATGTTACAGTAAGTAAAAGCCACAACAAAGACAACCAATTAATCCAAGTTACTCATATTAGCTTCAGTCAAGCTCTGACTGTTGCTTACATCAGTCTCTTATGATATAGTTAAGTATAGGAGTCATAGTTCTGTTATTCGGGCATCACTTGTTAGCAAGCAGCCTCATATCTTTTCGCGTGGGAAAGTATATTTGGCATTTCCCCCACAGTCTAGACTCTCCAAAACACCTTTGGAAGCCAACATTATTTTCCTTTTGCTCCCTCTTGTGGACCAGTAAACCTGACATCTGTCCCCAACCACAAAATACATTTCCTTTCTTCAGAATCAGTGAATTTCTCTTAAAACATCTGATACACATTTCCTGGCCTTGTTATGAAACTCCTCATTACATCTAAATACTCCTCCTGAAGTTTTCATATCGGTGTTAGCTGCCAACAATGCCCACTTGATTGGCATGTTGGTGGTACTCTGATAGATAATTGACATCTGTTCTTGCTCCCTGAAGCATAAACAATCTTGTTTCCCTCAAATAAACACAACAGCATCCCTACATGTGTCTCTTATAGTTACCTAATATGATGGCGGAGTACATCATATAAGAACAGCAGCTACAGGAATCTCTCAACCACTAACACAACACAATGAGGGAACCGACACACCACTCCTTCACCAACACTATCAGCACATTTGCAGCAGTGCATGTCCAACCACACCTCATTTTAGAGCTACGAAATGTACCACTGTGTTAAAGTGACACAGAGTTTCACAAACTGGTATCTGTTCCAGGGTTATGATGTGGCCTTGTCGAGGTGTTTATGACTGCATGTCACACCAACACATGATTATCCCCCAGACATCGCTATGCCACCGAGGCCTGGTGCTGCAAAGAAGTTTACATTTAAAATGGGATTGTGTGGAAAAGGCTCACCTCCATCATCAGTGTCACTCATCCTTATTGTGTCGTTGCATAATCCTGATACACCTGTCGGAGCAGAAAATAGCAATGAGGCTGCAAATACTGGTGCTTGTATAAATCAGGTATTCTAATAAATTCAGCCTCGATGAAGAGACTTAAGTACTTCTTAAAGAGTATATGTGAGAGAAGATAGGGCCTGGCATCTTTACATTAGGGATGTTATTTTTATAGTTAATTAGATTAAATTATTTGAATGATATAATACAGAGAATAGCCGCACATATTCATATCTGAAAGGCAGGAAATAGATCAAGTTATGTTTTATAAATAACTTAATCGCTGTCAATTTATTTCCTGATTAATGGATATATATATATATATATATATATATATATATATATATATATATGACAAACTGCTATCTGCTTGACTAAATTAATGACGAGTGGGTCATCATATTACATATAAGTAACCTTATTCAAACTATTGAAGTACTGCTTTCAATAACAAACTATAAGCAAAACAGCTGTTTACCAAACTGACGCACAACACAAGTTAGCAATGCAACAAAACTCAAAATTGCTAATCTAACATTGACAGCTCAAACTCACTCCAACACCAGCCTTCTACGTGGCTATTCAGCAGACAAAAATATCAAAACTTTCATGTTTATTAAAGATGAAAGTAAATACACTTGACACTGTCAGATTTGGTGGTGAGAAACATGTCCGTCTCTGTTGACAGAGCTGTAGCCAGCTTGCTAAGTGGCTAATTAGACATCCACTTGGCTGATTGGCTAACAGGCTAACAGCTAATGTGTCCAGGCCACCGACAGCTAACGATGTTGTCGGTGAGCTAACGTTAGCTAATCACGTTTAACACCAGCTAACAAAGAGTCCAGCCCTCACCAGCACAGCTATACACGCTAGATGCAGACGTATACATTCAAGCCTCATGCAAGTCTCTGACTCCTAAACTGTCCAAACATCTGGGCCATTGGACAGCTTATTGTCCAGTGTGTGAGGATGTGTGTGTGTGCGCGCGCGTATGTGTACGTGTACGTGTATGTGTGTATGTGTGTGTGTGTGTGTGTGTGTGTGTGGGTGCGTGTTCCGTCAAGAATTCAACCAGATTCCCCTCAAAACACACCTGCGAGCTGAGCAGACGAGTAGCCACAGCAGAAGAAGACAATGGTGTAAACGTAGAAGAAGAGGCTGCTGCTGTTGTGCTGCAAGTTGTCATCTTTTCATTCTCACCTTCAAATCTTTTCCTCTGGGGTTCATTTGTTGTCTTCCTCACTCTCCCTGTCAGCCATTACCGCCGCACACGTTCTCTGCTCGCACAGTCAAAACCCAAGGAGGTTTGTCAAACACTGGACGACGTGAGACCGTGCAGCTGCTGAAGCAGAGTGCGCGCAGCGCAGAGGTGGGCAACTTCCGGCTAAAGCGTTTCAAAATAAAACTCCTGTGTGTGTGTGTGTGTGTGTGTGTGAAGGAACAATAAAACATTCTGTGATCCAGTACAAAATACATACATATTTTCATAATGCGCAAACATTAAGTCATTTGGAAATATGGACCATATAAACAATGTTGGATTAAAATAAAGTTGCGAAAACTGCTAATAACACCCACATTAGTGACACAGTGATCAATCACCATCACAACTTTTGAATGTATTATATTTATTTTTAGAAATAATTATTGAGTAATGACCAAAGTGCAGTCTTATCAAAAAATAAGTAATGAATCATATAAATTATTATACTATAATAACTGTAAAAGTCTCATTACAACAAACACAATCCTATTCATTATATACTAAGTTGATGACAGGCCTTGTTACTGAATGACAAATTATATTAACGATACACATTATTTCACATGTGCTTACTTTTACAGTTACATATCTATAATCTACCAATTTAATTGATCAGTTGTTTTTTTTCCCTACGGTGACAATTTGATACTTTATTTTGAGGGGAAATAATAGCGGTTTCCGGCCATACCCTCCACAAAATGACTAGTTTTATGAATTTCCCCATATAATAGGCAACCAGTCAGTACAATGCGGAGGTCCTCTGCGCTCCCCTTTCAAACCGAACTGTCACTAACAGGGAGAGGACACAAGCACGTGAACACCTGCACAGATCTATGCATGCCATTCTTCCGGAAACTTTATTTGACATTTTTGTTGAGATACTGACATAGAAGTGTGATAAAAGTCTACAAATCTGTTCTTTATGGCATTGTTTTCTGGTGTTCTTCAGGATGAAACCAAGGTGTAATTTCCTGAGCAGTCATAGTCTTATTTTTATTAAATAGGTCTAACTGTAAAATATCTGCATTCCTTCCTTGATCAGAAATCTGAATTTCTTCTGTATCCATCTCTGGTATGCATTGCACAGAAGTTAGATTGATTTACGAAATTTGTCAAAGTACTGATCAATACAACAACACTAGTCGTCAGAAGAACTTGGACGGAACTCTACTATTACCCTTTGTACTTACTCATAACAATATTTAAAACGTGAACCTGATATCAATGTCTCTCAAAAGTATGACAGTCATGAGCATAAAGTCTAGATACAAGAAACTGGTAGATGAAACACAAATGTTCTGTTAGATCTTTAATTACCTTTTTATTGCAGCACAATATATTTCAGTTGCAGGATGAACAATCAAGCATGGTGGGGAGATGATCCAAATTAAACTCAAACATCAAGTTAAATAAGGTTACAGTTTGTGTTCAGAACAACCTTGAGTATTGAGAAAAGGTGAAACTTAACCCCAAAATCAACATGAACATGCTCAATCCAAACATTCTTAATAATGCATGTTTATGGTGAGTTCCCAGAAAGACAGAAATGGTGGGTGTGTCTGCTCTGCAAAGTGAAGATATGGGTGTTTCTTCGCAGAAGAATGCAAGTGAACATCTTATTTGTATATTTATCAGTTCTTTTGTGTCTCTCTATTTCCCGGAAACAAGGCTAAGACGTCATTAAAAAGCACCACTTTGGATCTCTTGTTATATTGGCAGCAACAATGGGCATAAAGATACCAGAAAACAAATTATAGAGTATGTTCTATGAGGTAGCACACATTACACTAAAAACAACATTTAAAAATACAATGTAATAAATACTTGTATGGACCACTTAATACACAAAAGATTTACAATACATACAAAACAGTTTTTTGGACATGCTGTTCTCAAGCTGTCCAAAATCACACCTGAGGTAGACTTGTATAGATTTTTGACAAGACGAGTTCTGTCTTGGTCACACATAAGAAGCAATACAAACAACAACAACAAAACAACAAAACACTGGGACTTAGGCTAAATTAGAGTGTTATACATGGTAGATTAGACCCCCATTGCACTGCTCAACTCAAGCACATAATATCGGCGTCATGATCATTAATGACGATCAATACTGATGCTTTAGAACATCCTCTGTGCTGTGAAATCCCTGGGCTCAGTCCCCTTCTACATGAAACAGCTAATCTAATTATTATTCTACTCATTATCATGCAGACACATCATGAACATTATATTAATACAGTCTGGAGGGGAAAAAAACACCAGATATATACAATTTAAAAAAAAAAAAAAACAGCTAAGACGATAAATGTTTCCCCCCTGAAGCAGCTAGCTAACGGAACCATTAGCCTGGCCGATTTTTAAAATACACTACACCAACATCTATAAAGTTCACTAATTTACAGAATTATGTCCTTATATAACATAATATCACATGTTAACTAATGAGTTTTATAAGTGCTGGTGGACATTTTCTTCAAGCTGGCTGTTTCCCCCTTGCTTCCAAGCTTGATGCTAAGCTAGGCTAAACCCATCCTGGCTCCAGCTGCGTATAGGCCTACTTGATGCACAGGCATGAGAACAATACTTATCTTCTCATCTCACTCTCGTGAAGAAAGCAAATCAATAAACAACTTCTTCAATGCTGTAAATGGAGAGTGCATGTGAAGACTCCCCTGCATATAAACAAACTCCAAAGCCTGGAAACTAAACTATGCTGTGTTGACTAGTTAGCAAGCTAACTGGCTAATCTATTAGCTACGTAGCTCACTAAGGCCACGTGGATGTCATGGCGTAGGCCAGGTGGCTCCATGTTAAAGCATGGTAACAGACCGTTAAACCTTTTGAAATATACTTCAGCAATCAGACGAAAACACAGGCTACTACTTCCCTCAGTTGGCGGGAAAAAAGCTTCTGCCGTCCCACTCTATTGTTGCTGAATATCTTACAAGGACATCAAATTGTCCATGTTTGACCACTTGTCCATGTCAAATACAATAGCAAAAGAACAACCCCCTACTAAGAAAAGCAATGCACATCATGCTGAAAGATGCACAAAGTGTGGACACAGTACTTCCTGGTCCGTGTTGCGTGTCAGAAAATGGCATTAAGATAGTGCATGGCTCATTTGGCAGCGGATGCTTCGGTTCTTCCGGCACCCCAAGATGGTAAAAATCAAACATCTAGACAAATCCTAAAAGACACTAGATCAAAAAAGTTCTCCCTGAGTTGAAAATGAAGAGGCTAAATAAACTGATTGCAGACCGAGGTGAATGATAAAGCATTCAATGAAACGCTAGAACGCTGTGTGTTTTCACTGTGCAGTGACAATCCAGTTAAGTTGTAGATTTGTAAAAAACTTTTGAAGATATTTCTGAGTCACAGCACAAGTCACAAATGAAACTATTACAGCTGTAAAATGTTCAGTCTGCCCTTCAGGGAGAACAACTCTGCATAAATAGGTAATATAAAAAAGATAATATCTATATACATTCAGCCCCTTCACTGAAATAAGTGAAGACAAATTGTTTCTGTGAAAAATCCCTGACATATATGTGTGAACGTTTCCTTCGGATTAATACTGTTTCACAAACAAAGTCTGCCATACAATCAATACTGGTCTTGCATATAAGTTCAAATGATGAAATGGCAACTTGGTAATTAAGACGTAAATTTCCCCACTACTGGGGAATAAAAGTTGAATTATTGTTTTTGTGTGTGGAGTATGACAGTTGAAAGCAGTTCTCATCAACTCCATTGGGAAGTGGAGGTTACGGCACTTGTGTTGTAACATTCACTTTTCACTGGAATACCTGAAAATGATTTCCAATAAAGGCTGACACAAATAACTTTTAGCAAAGTATTGGGCAGCCCGGGATATGTGCTCTCTCATTACATTCACATGTTGGATTGTTTCCCTCATCTTTCAAAAGTAGAAATTAAAAAAACAAAACAGAAATAATGCAATGTTTGATTATCGATTTACAACAAAGTATTAGGGAAGCTTTTTTGGAGAATTATATTTTACTTATGTTGTAAGAAGAATGAAGTCATCATTTTGAAAAAAAAGTCTTATTTTTACGAGAGAGAAAAAAAGACTTCGTATTACATAACAGATGTGTAATGGTAATGTAATATTCTTCATATTACATATGGGAAAAAATGTTAAGTATTATTACGAGACTTTTCATGCTATTTGTGACTTATATTTTTGACTTCTCAAAATTATACGATTTTTTTTCCCCTCGCGGTCGGCGACCCTAATACTCTGTGGTGTCGCTTGATCTCACTTCAAAAACACGGTTTGACGTCTTCATGAAACAGCATTTTAATCAAATCCTCCGTTGTGAAACCAGACACAAGGGTTTGGTTGATTTGGGTTAATGAAGGCCAATACTGATATGTTTAGACAAATGCTGTATCGACACTTTGTTTTGTTACAATTATCAATATCTTACTTTGATATGTGTTTCCTTTGCTGGCTTTTTAGAGATAAAGTGGAACTATAGCCTCCAAATGAATGACCCACTGTGGTATTTAAGATTACGATTTTAACTCATTCGTTGCATCTGTAGCTACAATCCAAAGCAATCCAGTACACTTGGTATGTCATAAAGTTGAGTATTATGATGCCTATAATGTTCAGTTTTCGTTGATACTTGAGGTGTTAATTCAATCATATGTTTTGGCTTTGAGGTGATAGTTAGTGTTGGTGTTGCTCTGGACTTTATTATATTCAGAAGTGTTTTCTAATAATCTGCCTCCCATATGTATGTAAATGGGAAACACAATTGTTGCCAACAACGACACCACATTTTAGACTCAGAAATAAACACATTATTAAAATATAATTGATTTCCGGCAATATCACATAAAAAACTGAACATTATGAACCTAATAAAGTCTGATGTTAGACGGGTCTTTTGCATGGATTGCAGTAGATTACAGGTAAAAATAGTATTTTCTAATCTTTCTTCTTCACTCTTTTTAAAAGAGGACAAAGGAAATCTTACATTGTACATTTTCTTCATGTCTTGCCCCATGATTTACTCAAAGTCAAGCCATTTCAATGCATATCACGTGCTTCCTGTGCTAAAAACAAAAGAACTGTTTGAAGGCAGCATTTGACCTGAAAGTACTGGGAGAATGTGAGCGCCACATTCAAGCCTGAGTGTGCTTCATTCTTATTTCAACCTTTTTTTACAGCAGATATTTTTGAATTGTCAACGCAGGAAGAAGTCCTGAGTTAGTGAGCAACGGTACCAGTGCCCAAGCACCCAACACCTAAATTGAACGCTGCATGTTGTAAATTGCACCTGTGGTTTTCCTGTTCTGACATGTGAAAACATCTGCTTGTGAAAACATCTCCTTAAATAGGCCGGTCTATAATAACAATCCATGCAGGTTTTCTAGATATGCACTTATGTCAAATACCTGCAAACCAAACCCACATATCAGAGAGTTGTAAAGCAGCAAGATTTTATATCTTGTAAGTAAGTCTGATTGTTTCATTCTAAAGCTAAGACACTTATCCGAGGCAGAAAAACAACGTAGAAAGAAAAATAAAGGTTTTCCAAAGTGGACATGTCTGCCAGCGCTCTATTGAACAACGCATCACATCAGCAACACAGTGATGACTCCTACTTTGCCGCTCAATAAATATAACCTGAGGTAGCTCTTTCTATAAGCAGTGTTCCAGTGAAAAACCTCGATCGCTCACTCTGACTTTTCGGAGACGAAGACCTGGCTCTGCTCCTCTTCCTCGTCCCTCTGTGCGGTTCCCTGAGAGCCTGGAGACGAATGCTGCAGCTGCTGCTGCTGCTGCTGTGCTTTGACCGGACAGCTGGCCACCATGTGGGAAACACTCTGACAAAAATGGCACTTTTTGGGCTGAGGGGGCAGCTGACACTCTTTGGCATGGTGGCCGGGTCCTCCACAGTTGTAGCATCTACAATGAACAGAAGACAGGAAATGACCTCAGAGGGGTTTACTTTGATGAATTAACGTCATTATTCTCCAGAAATACGTTTCTTGTCATTTCTGTTTGACATTTCACTCATATTAAGGTTTTACTGTGAATAGAGGTCAAGAACTGCAACAGTGCTTCAGAAAACAGGTTTAAACTGTTAAAATCTGTGTGTGAAAATCTGGAAACAAAAAGGATTTTACTGGATGTTAAATGTTAAATATTAGTTCCAAGATTACATTGAACATACACTGTAATCAAATAATAATCATTTATTTGTATTATTCCAATTATGCATGTAATAGCTTTGACAAGTAGCGGATTTTGAATCTGAACAAAAAGAATAAAATTCCATCTGCAGTGACGTGATTAACTCCCACCATGAGAGGGCAGCACAGCCCAACATTGGTTTCAGATCCCTCCGTCTCCATGCATCCACATTACCTGCTGTACCAGAGGTGGGCAGCTGTTAAGGGATTTGGCCAAATTGATCTTCGTGCCTCAAGCAATTGTATAAGAGATATTTTGACAACCAAACTTCAAACTGGCTTTATTGTTCTATACCAATCAAGATTGAATAAAGATGGCGCTTGGCACTCAGAGTGTTTTTTCTTCTTGTTCCTTCACTGTGATCTTCGAGCTCCACTGTGCAGGATGACATGCTGAAATCTCAGTTGAACACCTGAACTGGATGTCTTTAATGTTAAGAAGGTGAACTATTTCACTGAACTTTTTGTGAAGAAGCCATATCAAATACGAATTATTGTTCAAAGCAAATTATTTTACGTGTCTTAAAGCAGTGATTCTCAACTGATGGGTCACACTCAAGTTTTGGTAGCACTTTATAATAACTACACACTACTCATACTTAACGAATGCTTCATAAACACTTAGTTCATCATTTATAAAGCATTGTTCCTACATTAATAATTCATTAGTATGCAGTTCATAACAACAGTTATAAATGTTGTATTCTTGATTAATAAGCTCGTCTATTATGTGCTTCATTATTGTGTTTTCATACTTTATAAATGATGGATTCCCCATTTGTAAATGAAGTATTATATATTTTACAAACCAATTATTAAGGAGTTGTAGATGATTAATAAGATAATTTATAAAGTGTTTGTAAATGATTAATAACTTATTTAGATGTACATTATTCATGAATTTATATATATATATATATATAATGGTTAGGGACTATGTTAATATACGCTTTTAATCGGCCGAGCTGCGCAGCCAGAATCTGCAACTTTATTGCTCACACTGTACGGATCAATTGTTCGGTGGAGCTCAAACAGATAATACGACGTTGCGATCCTCAATCTGCATAAAACAGCTGATCGGGCAAAAAGTCTCAAATACTAAAATGAGTCGGGTGCGACCAATTTGGGGCTGAAATCTGCGCAGTGTCTGCTCATCTTCACCGAGGCGCCTCGAGTAACAGAGCCATCATTAACGTGATTAATTGCAACTCTGCTTTTTCTGCCATGGCAAGTCTTTTCATGTCCAGTGTGTAAAAGGCACTCACTCATTTCTAATTGCAGTTTAAAGACACATTTCTTCGACAAAAACAAGATATGATCATATTCACACATTAGGATGCCACTGAAAGTCAGCAGATGATAACATAAAATGACCATCCGGCCATAATTCGGCAGGTCAAAGCATGTATGAATCTCCACACACAACAAGCTGCTATGATTAAACCCAACACTCCTGATCTTGATGTGTATTTTTATCAGTAAATCAATGCTGAGAAAGCTAATGATCAGCAGCTAAGTGAAACCCTGTTGGTGAATTCATTAAGGCAGGATAAGTAAGGCGAGTGAGGCTCAAGTACTGTGTCGTGTGACACAAAGAGACACTGGCCACTTAAATAAAGGAGCAAAACCCATTGATTTCTTTTTGCGGACAATCTGGTTTTACTGCAGGCCCCGGCTTTTCCCCTTTTGCTCTCCATCTGCAGTTGAACAAGTAATTAAAAGCAAACCGAGCAAGGGGCATTACACTGTGACAAAGTATGCCTCAGGCAAGTTTCATGTCTCTTCATATTGCTTTAGTACTTGTGCAGAAATACATGGAAACTGAGCACATTTAATACAACACGCTACAGCAACCTTTGGTCAGCTGCATGGACAGAAGTGTAACTTCAACAAACTGAAACTGTGGAAACTGTGAGTAAAAATGATTATATCTGATGTACTATACAGGTAAATCATATACTTATATACTTATAATCCTCTGATATCCGCTTCTCTTGTCTCTCCTGCTTCTCTTTTGTCAACAAATCCCATTTAAGACCATGACTAACAATACTTAAATCTTTAACGCTGCATTCATTTTTTTTTGTCCATTTGCCACACGCTATCACTCATTATTAGCAAACTATTGGCTGTTCCACCAATATGAGAAATAACAGTTTTGTTTGCTGCTAAACGCTCCACTATGTTCACCAGCCAACTGTAGCCCCTTTTCACACATGCACTGCTGCCCCGAATTGATCTGGATATTACCCACAGGACGTGTGTGTGAGAACGCAAATGTACACTGCCAGCTTCTTAGTGCAAAGTCTGTGTTGTGTCCCATTGGTTGTGAAGAGAGCCGTTCATTATCCAGAGAATTCACAGCAAGTGAATGAGAGGAACACAAACCCATGAAGAAGATGGGTGATTTAACCCCCCCCATATGCGTCTTTTAAAGTCAGTCGGTGAGATACAGAGTGATGAGACCCAGACCGAGCCCTGCACCATCTCACAGCTAACCGCCACTTCCTTCCTCTCCTCCCCCCTCCTCCCTGCCCCCCATCAGGGCTCAGTATTGATCAGCGTGGCCACGAGGGCGGGAGAGGGAGCTCCTTTGTTTCAATACAACTGTGACCTCTGAACCCTGACCCCCCCCCTCCTCCCACCCTCCCCTCCACCTCATTTGCACACCACATCCCATTGTTGCTATGGCAATGGTGACCTCTGACCTCTCCCAGGCACCTACATCTGTTATCAATTAAATGGATAGGATTCTTTCCTCTGCTGAATACTACATTTATGTTTGGGAGAGAAGAGGAAACATGTGAATGCAATCAAACCTATAGCGGGTATTTAAGGACAGGAAGTTGTTGGGATCATTTTCATCACTGCTTACTAATGAAGTTCAACTTTAAAAGATGCTATCGCATTAATAACCTTGTTGGATCTTAAGCCCTACAATCTGCAAATCAAACTATAAGCTTTAACTGACACATTTGTGTTTTGGAACCAGTGAAAAGAAGAAAGTAGGAACGTCTGAATGCAATCAAATACAAGAGGTATTGAAAGACAGGAGGATGTGAGATTCATTTTATCACTGCCGGCCATAATTAATATGCTCTAACCTCAAAGATGCTATCAAATTAATAGCCTCGCTGGATCTTAATTACCCAAACATGCTTCAAAGACCAACAGAGCAATTGCAACTAAATGACAGTTTCCTCCAGTAATTAGTGTTTTGTAATAAAGGAATAAACTTTGAACTGATGAAGCTACCCGGTGGCCGGCACAGAAGCCAAAAGACGGAGCGCTGAGAGGTCAAACAATCTATTGATCCAGCTCAGCCTGCTGCTGCTCAGAGACGACGTTTAACCAGCAAGATACTTTCTTTGTTTTTTATTTAGCATAACTTTCACCTCAAGATTATGAACTTTGAAGTATTTCTGAGTAATCTCTGTCTTTGCTGAATCCTGCGTGTCATTTTGGGACATCCTGTCTCATTAAAACGTGAACATTTTGAGACACTTTGGTTATTTGCTGTCTTTCTGAGAGCGTGATGGGAAGATTGATACCACTATTTTGGCACTTGAGTCAGGACCTGGTTAGCCTAGCTTAGCATAAAGATTGAAAGCAGGGGGAAAACAGTTCTAAATCTCTAAAAGATGTGCGGCATAGTGTAATGTAGACGGTACAACGCAGGCATAGTTCTCAAAACGTTGAGGTGTTTTGGTACCATATGATGTCCTTAGACTGGACTTACCTATCACCCTTGGAGCGTCGTTTCTGGGCACTCTTCGGTCTCCTCTCGCTGCCCAGACATGGAGCTCCGTTGGGCCCGGAAACCCGGACAGACTCCAGCCCTTTAGATGATTTCTTAAAGGTGAACTCAACGGCCTCGCCTTCTCTGAGGCTGCGGAAGCCCTCCATGTGCAGTTTGCTCTGTCAACGAGAGAGAGAGAGGGAGAGGGTGAGAATTAAACGACCTATAGAGCCCATAGGGTGGATGAGCATACAAGGAATTTAAGTCCCAAGACTGTCCCAAAGTGTGCCCCATTGTCCATGCATTTCTCTGATTATTGGGTCTTCTCCCTTCTATATGACGGCACAGGCTCGTACATTTATTTTGTCATCATTTACTTATAGTTTACCTGTACTGATGCAGCTTTTTGTTCGCCATTTGGCAGTTTTTTTGCAAGTTATAAGTCAACTTGTTGGGCAGTTTAAATATAAATACATTGATTTAGGGGATAAAGGTGATATTTAACCTTAAAATAAATTCAAGTTTCGGTCCTTACAAGACAAAGAAGCAGCTAACGTAAACTGACCACACACTTAAATGTTGCATTAATAGAAACGTGTAGCCGCTGTCAGGGAATCCTCGGCTCTCTCGTAAAAATCCAATCCTGTTGACGGCCCTGTTTAAACATCAATGCTTTCAAACACCCCTCCTCCCCTCGCGCGTCTCCAAGCCAACCTCCAAAGCATTCCTCACCCCCCCACCCCACCCCCCCCACCACCCCCACCCCCCAAACCACCACCTACCTGCAGCCAAAGACTCTCCAAAATGAGTCCATCTGGACAAGTCTCCAGAGGACCATTGCACTGGAGGATGCTGGGAAATGACACAGGGGAGGAGTGCATTCCTGGGATAGCTACCAGGAGAGGAGGCGAGAACGTATGTATCCTGAGAGGAGTAAATCACCAGCGCAGTGTGTGCTGAACTGTTGATGTTTTACTGACTAGCTTTCCAATTGTAGTGGTAAATAGAGGGACGGATGAACGACCACACAGTGAACCTGCCAAACACCAGCAGTGATATGACTTCCTCTTCTTGAATTTGAATGTAACATCAAATATATTCAAACTCCATAAAACTAAATAAATACAGTTTTAATGTAAACATCACTTCTTTTGTTGTCTCAGTATGACCTGCTGCTATGTTGCTATATTGCTCTGTCAATTTTGAGCTCACATATTAATGTAGTTCATTTTTTCGTGCTGTATTTTCAAACGGAAGTCTCAATTTTCCTGAGCAGGTTTGTGCTCGTCCTGAGATTATTTCCCATTCTGGCTCCACCTCGGTGCAAAGCACTCACTGCTGTGGTATTCCTGCGCTGCACTTCCCATAAATCCAATGTAAATCACACAAAGTGAGCAGCAGGGTGGTGGCAGAGAAGGCTCGAAACATTAGAGCTTAAGAACACAAAAGCAAATAGACCAAAAAAAAAACGCCATTAAAGGAAGAAAACATTTTCCAGCATACTACCCATCCACCACCGAGCAACGAAAGTAGTCTGTCTGCGTTGAGCCCGGCTGCATGCAGCAGCCACAAGCCAACCAGCAATCAGCCTTAATGGTCATTTGTTGCTTAATACACATTAAAGCTGCTGCTGGAAGAGCTGGAGGAAATATAGAATGTAAACCTGCTGATCGGTATGATGACCACAGCTGTGAAAGGCTCTGCTGACTGCACTTTACAGTCAAAGCTGCTTTCAGCTCAGAGGACAATATGGCTTTATTTTTTCTTTTATACATCTGCTGTGTTTCCTGAGGATAAAAAACTACACGGAATAAATTGTAATTAAAAACAAAACAAGCATGTAAATTGGGCCCTTATCCCCTCTCTCTCATCAGATGATTTACAACAACACAGGGGCAAGTAACCCGAGGAGAGGTCCCGACCAAAAGGCTCCACATGGGAGGTGGGACTGAAACTCGGGGTTGGGTGGGCTCCCTGATGCTTTAATGACTTTATAACAGGAAGCATGGCTGGGGGAGAAGAATGAGCCTTGTTATATCTGTTTTAGCCTCTAACCCCTTTTAAATGTTTGAGCTCAACACCTTTGAGGTTCCACAGCAGATATCCACCTGGGAGGTGAAGGGAGCGGCGGAGTGGCAGCATTTACTCGGGCATGGCCGACTTTTAAGATGTGTTAATCTCCAGGTAATTTTACACGAAAACACATCACGTGTCTTACACTCTTCTTACGAGCTGATTTTGCGTGATAATTCCTGACTTAAGTCCAGAAAGATGACAGTGAAGTGCAGTTTCCAAAAAAAACCAGAAAAACAGTACATCTTCGCATTTAAGAAACTGTAACAGAGAATGTTAGTTACCATGAAAATACCTTGTTATAACATGAAAATATCTTATTATAACACAACAAGATCTTGTTAAAACATTAGAATATTGTTATTAGGTGAAAATCTTGGTATAACGTCAAAATATCTTGTTATTACATGAAATGTCTTGTCAGTATCTTGTTATTACATGATGGTATCTTATCATAATGTGAAAATGTTATTTTGAATGTCTGAGCACCACTTCAGGGCCCAGCTTATTCTCAGGAAAATCTGAATATAAGGTTGGTTTAGCCAATTTATGAAATAAACATGTGGCACGTGAGATGTGACATGCAGCAGCAGCAGCGTCTCACCTGGTGGACGAACACGTCGAGCGGGTCCTCCAGAGGAGCTCCGTCCCTGTTGCTCATGGACAGGAAGCCGAAGCCCATCCGCAGGTTGAACCACTTGCACGCGCCGCTGCCCCGGGACAGACCCGCGTCCTCCTCCTCCTCCTCCTCGCTCCGCGGACAGCCCGCTGCTGCACAGACAATACAGAGACTGTTGGTCAGAAACGGCCTGATAAACGGCAGCAAAGTGAAACCCAAGAAGGGCCGCGTGCGTCTGACGTGTTGCGTAATGGCCCGAGAAAACAACACTGCAACAATGTTCTCATGATTACGATGGAAGATGCGTTGTAGTACGGCTGCAGCTAATGTTCATTTTCATATCAATTAATCTGCAGGTTTTTTACACAATTATTAATGAAAAAGTCCATAAAATGTCAGAAAGCAATGGTCAAAGGCTTAATACGATTTCCCGAAGTCCATATGCCATATTCAAATGTGTTGACCGAGTAAAAGTCCCAAAAACATTTTACTATTACAACATATCTTCCAAACATTTCCCACATAATACATAAAAAAGGATGTAATCGATTATTTCCAGTCAATTTCTTCGCCTTTATTTTACTTTTCTTGTCCAACTTTATTACTAAACCCACAATTGCTAACACGAACTGAGGGTGATTAACACACTCCTGAGATAATTAAGGAACCAAACAGAGTAGCCTTTAAAAATATGAGGAAATCCACCATCCCATCATTAATCAAGTATGTTTCAGTCAAAAGTAACGATGCTGATAGTATTTTGATCGCTGTATGATATAATTTGACAAATGTCCTCTTGGGGATTAATAAAGTATATATCTAATCTAATCGAATACAATATTTATATATATTATGAATATTCTCACTCGTTTTACAATAACAGACAACAATATATAAAATGTCTAAATATTTTTAAATAAGCCTTGGTGCACGCGCACGTATCTATACTCACCAACAGACCTTCGAAATAAAATGTATCTTCCTTCTTCTCTGACAACATTAAAATTCGTAAAAAGCCAATTCTTTATGGAAGCGAATTATTAAAATCCAGCTGTTATTTCTCCAAGGCTTCTCAAACAAACAAAGAGAGAAATTAATTTCCGAACAACATCAATCAAAAGCTGGATTTCTCAGTACACGTCTGTTTGTGGTCTACCTGTGAAACTCTGTTTGGAAGCAGAGCCCATCCCGCCGCTCTCTGCTGCTTTAAAGAGCACCGAGCTGCTGTCCACTTCTTATACCTCCATTCCACCTCCACATTAGAACACGCATACCCCCACCCCCACCCCAGCCACCAAGTCTTGGCAGCACTTCTGGAGAGTTGTTTCTGAATAGACAGTCCCCTTTAGAAAGGAAGGAAGAAGACAATGCAAGACGAAGAAAAGCTTCCCCTTTCATCTCTTTTCCATTCATCCTCCTTCCTTCCATCAGAGCATCCATACCTTCTGCCATGGTGGGAGGTTTCCTCGGCCTCCTGCAGAAAACAGCTCCGGCCCACAAAAATATCAGACGGAATGAGTTAAATGCATGCTTGACATCCGTGCGCGTTCTCTCCGTGATGATTGTGTGTGCGTGTGTCAGTGTGTGTAATCCTCCAGGAGAACGAATGCCTTCTGCCTGCTCCCTTCTTGCACAATATGCAGAAACCCCCTTGACCCTCCTACCTCCAGTAACCCCCACCACACACACACACACACACACACACACACACACACACACACACACACACACACACACACACACACACACACACACACACACACACAACCACCTTTTCGGTCAAGTCCACGTGATTTCCAGTCGCAGATAAATCACACATGTTCAATAAGATAGGGAGGCAAAACAATTGACAAAATGACCAATCAGGGCTTTGGACGATTCAGCTTAGTGTTTCACCCTAGGGCCCAGAAAGATATTACCCCGCCCACTGCCACCCTCCATCGCACTCTTACACACACACACACACACACACACACACACACACACACACACACACACACACACACACACACACACACACACACACACACACACACACACACACACACACACACACACACACACACACACACACGTTTAATAAAACCCATCTGCAAAGCATTTTGCAGCTACTGTTCAGATTAAAAGATGGTGTTTCCATTCCATTTTCATAAATGTAATCCACATTTTTATTTGCAAATGATATATAAGCACAGGAAATATAAGAACAAGCCGAAATATACAATGAGATTTTAGAGATTTTAGGACACGCTTCTGATTCCTGAACAACCCACACAAAATGTACTCATAAATGCAATGCATGCAATTGTAATAAGTAAGACGTACAATGATGCCTTTCTTATATACATTTTTATAATAATATACTGTGAACTGAGAGAATAAAATGAAAGCCATGCGTTCTTTCAACCATGGTGAAAATTCAGAGGTGACTTTAGTCAATTTGAAGGTGTTCTTACCAGTAAAGAAAACCCGAAACCGTGCAGATAATCCATTAAACACTCGTAACATATATCAGCCATTGAATTATGCATTGATTGCATCACTGAATTTGGACCTTATTTGATAATCTTTTATTTTTGAGGAATGGTATTTCGTTTTTTTTAATGCTGTTTTTGTAAATCTATAAAGGGGTTCATAATCCTTAAAAAATACGTGAATTCCTGCAGGAAGCCCATTAAAAAGCCTTAATATACTGTATATTATCAATAAATACCTTGAATAACACATTTCTTCTGTACATTTAGTGGGAAGTCATGTATCAATTAAAGTCAGCTACATTTTAAGGGTTTGATTTTGGGCCTTTTGAGAACCCCAAATAACACTTTAAATTGATCATTGATCATTGATGAATTAGTGAAATATTCATGTTTCAAATTCATATTTAGATTAAGGAGTCATGGACTACATGAATGTACTTTTAGAGCTTTCAATAGAAGGAGTTTTAAAGAGGGTTCTCAAATACACAGACAAATGAGTGAAGTGAAGTATTCGACATATTTGTCACCCAGCTGCCATCTTCGAGGAGACTTTGGTCCTGAATGTTCTCTGGATGAGCATTATGTGTACTGTAGTGTGGATTGGTTGGCTGCATTTATGTTTTCTTTGATAATCGAACAAACTAGTTGAAATGTAGACACCAGATGGTATCTCCCTCTTCCTTATTCTTTCCGGATGGATTTGTCGCTGATGAAATGAAGCTTCTTGCATTGTCTCCGCTGAGGTGATTCACATCCACCTGTTACAAGTTTGTTGAAAAACATACGGTGGCCCATTGGAGTCATTCCCCCACACTCATTATTAATAAATAATTGGTCGCTCTCAAGCTGCTGTACAGCACCACAAACCTGCTCTCATCACCGCTGAGTCATGGAACTTCCTGTAATGACACAACCACACACACACACACATCCAGGAATTGCATATGTGAAGAGATAATGAGCTGAAGTCTGCAGTTTTTCGGACTTTCTCGTGGAAAGAAATGCATCTTATTGTCTCTGCACATTCTGCGTGTGTGCGAGGTGTTGCCTGATGAAAACAAATGACTACCTCCATTCATGCGTTAGTCTAATAGTCCAGAGGCGCTCTGAAAGTCGCCATGGAAATGGAAAGGCCCAGCGGCTGCTGCACCACGAAACAGGCCACCCTAAGGTGACCGGGGTCACCCAGAGGGGCTTGTGGGAACAAAGCCTTGGCACGCGCTTGTTCAACAGCCATGAATCAACACACACACAAAGTTGCCGCTCACTAACAGACAGTGAAAGTATTTGAATACATATAAAAGTACCACTAAGACTCTGCAGTATTTATGCTGTGAATGTAATGCTGTACGTTTTAAATGACTGTGTGAGACCCTGTGTGTTGCAGAGGGGGGGAAATAAGCAGCATCCCCACGGGTAGCCTGTCAGCTCACCTTTCACCCCTCCTCCAGAGGGAAATCAATCAATAAACCTGATCGATAACAAATCTATAACGTGCTGCCATGTTGTGACAGATATCCCTCCCACAACGAGCCTCTATAGGAGAGGCTGCCGCGGGCCACCTCGGGGCAGCAATGACAGGCTGAAGCCTTCTTTGACAAAGGAACCTGTCCGTTAAAGGAGTATGACCAGATTTCTTTGAGGGGGATTGTTACTTTGGTCGAATCTACTATCAAGTGAAACAGAAAACAGATTCATTTTCATCATATGTCAATGTGGAGGACATTTGCAAAGCTACAATGTGTGTGATTTTTATGTGTTTACAGCATATTTCAAATGACCGATGGCATAAATTCAAACAATTCTGATGGAAATGTGTGCAGTCTGTGTTGCTGTCAGCTCATTTATCTCAGATCTGAGGGAACATGCATTCTCTCTCACAGTGTCCCTTCTGACACCACCAGATGGCACCAATGTCAATTTGTTTTTTCATCATACACTTAAAACTTCATTTAAAAAAAGGCAAATTTTGAGGAAATACTGCATTTGCTGTGGACTAATCCACATTTGCTGCAGCAGGACGGTGTGTGTGGGAAGTGAACTACAGTGTGTGTGTGTGTGTGTGTGTGTGTGTGTGTGTGTGTGTGTGTGTGTGTGTTCATGGTGATGTCGTGTAGAAGCAACAGTATGGCCCTGAATGGGAGAGGTGTCGGGGTAGATCTGTAGGCGGTGATGTGCTGATTGCAGCCAGGTGAGCAGAGAGCTGACGAGCAGATTGATGGCAGCCGTGTAGGTTGAGCAGGGATCCATGAACCAGTGAGAGAGAACACACACAGAGGAAAACGGGGTCATGGAAGACGTGTGAGGAAGACAAGGAAAGATAAGGGTTGAGACAAGGGGTAACACTGTTAAACAGTGGTCAACCTCTGGGACTGTGTGGGTGATTGTATGTTTTCTCGTCTGTCTTTTTTCGATCTTTATTTTGTTCCTCCTAGTTTTTCTCTCCCGTTATTATATTTTCTTCTCAACCTGCTTCTTTAAACATATTCTGCCGTTCTGAAAATTGAAGATGATGCATTTGACAAGTGATATTTCTTCATGCAAAAGAAAACATCCATGTCAGAGCAACACAGGGTCTCTCCTGTGTAATCTATTCATCTCTAGATGACATGTGGACATGGATAATAGTCTACTCTCACAGACTGTTGGGAGATAATGGCCATCCGTAGTGCACAGGGACTAATACACCCACAATCACCAGTATAATAGAAAGCACTACTTTATCTTTGCCACTAGATGTCACCTTAAGCATGTATTCTCCGAGACCACCCAAGAATAAAAAGAAAAGGTTCATACATAATCCAAAGAAAGACTGCCGTTAGATCACCACACAAACAGCATGAATTAAAGGTATGTTTCTTTGTTATATAACAGAAAAATACATGATGTATTTCTTTCTATGAGATAATGAAAACGCCTCTCTCTCTATATATATATATGTTTAGAAAAGGCCTAAAAGAAGAAAATGGATTGGTATAACTTATTTTGGGTACTGATTATAGGGGAAACAGACCCCCAGGTTCTGAGACATATGCTGATTTGTATATGCTTGTAGGCAAATTTCACATTTTGCATGTTTAGCTGTAACCTTCTGTGCAGTGAATAAAAGATGAGGCTGCACTACCAATTTTTCTTTTGTTCATAACGTGGACAAGTAAAACCATGGTTTTACCTATAGGATTATAACGTAATATAATTTGCTCCCGCCCATTTTCAACACTTGTTATAAATGTATTAAAAGGCTACAATTCAGTTGTTTCTGTTGCTGTACTACTAAAACTGACATTTGTATCATTTTGGCACACTCTCGTGGGCCACACAGAAATGCTCGCATAAGAGATGAATCCCAACAGATACGCGCGAGCTCCGCCCCCTGCTTCTCCTGTGGCATTAATCACCCCTCATACCCGTATTTCCGGTCGGGGTTAATCCCACCCTCCCTCCTTGCGTCGCACCACAAAAACACTCTCTCGCCTGACAGGAACATTCAGTAATAACAACAGTGTTCCTCCCATGCTGGGGCTGGTTCTAGCAACAGAACAAACAAAAAAAACAAAAACAAGACGCAGATGCGATCCTTTGTGATGAAGATGGGATGAACATGAAGAGATGAGCGACAGAAGCCATTGGACGGAATACAAAGGTACTTTGCTTTATTAGAGCTTTACAGAATCCTCCACTGTGACCACTTCTGTTTTCTTCAGAGGGAACTGTAGACTGATAATAATAAAAAAATCGATTTCTCACTTTTATCTCGGAAGAGAAAGCGATGGAGCAAAATAAAACCCGACGTGCGCATCGCGGCGGTGAGAAGGCGAACATGGGGGCGATGTATTGAAGCGTTATAGTGCGAGATGCCTACAGGTCGTGATGATGGAAGTGAAATGAGATTGCTTTGCTTGTCGTGCGTTTAACAGGATCGATTATGCGCCAGCCTCTGCAGTGACTGAACGCTTTTTATGTTTTATTGTTACCTGCTGAAACACGATGACTGCATTGGTGAGCTGTAGTCGGCGGTGAGAGGAAGGGAACCCGCGTTACTGGCTCGTTCGTCTGCAGCACCACGGACAGCGACAATGACTCGGCTCCGCAGGAAAGCTCTCGTGGCACTTTTCCTCTTCACGCTCTTCATTTTCGGGGCCATGATGGGGCTCAGGACGCTGAAGCCCAGCGACGGCTTCTCGGACCTGGCCCCGGGCATGGACTTCATCGGGGAGCGATCCGACAGGAGGCGGCTGGACGTGAAAGACGCGGTGGCGGCGGCGGCGGTGGTGTCTCCGGGCCAGTTCCACATGGGCAGCAGTGACACTAAGGTGGTTTTCACCAAGTCGGACCGAGATTACAGCATTTTCTACGACGTGCACATATTCTACTACCTGTGGTACGGCTCTCCCGGCATGGACAACAAGTACATCCACTGGGATCACGTGCTGGTGCCACACTGGGACCCCAAGATCGCTGCCAGTCATGCCCAAGGAAAGCACACACCTCCAGATGATATCGCCTCAAGTTTTTACCCTGAGCTGGGACCCTACAGCTCCAGGGACCCAACGGTGCTGGAGTCGCACATGGCCCAGATAGAGGCGGCTGCAGCAGGTAATTCTTGCAACACTGCATGGCTCTATATGTTTCCCCTTTTTGTGGACCTCCAGGGTCCACCCAACGCCCCCAACTCACTCATCCACAATAGTCTAAATAAAGCTGCCATAGCTTTTATTGTTGATTTGGTTATTGCCTAGACGCCCAAAGTTCTCAAATAAAAGCAGACCTATATGAATTCTATATAAATATACACTGGCTGAAAGTCATGATTTACTTTTTAATGCCACATCGAAGTTGACATTTCCAGCATGTTCCTGAATCCCCCAACAAAGCGGTGCTTTAACCTCCCCGACTGTACTCAGAGCAGACTTCCTCCCCATGCTGTGGTGTTGTAGGGGTGCTGGTGTTGTCCTGGTACCCCCCCGGGGTGGCAGACGACCACGGGGAGCCCACCGAGGACCTGGTTCCCGCTGTCATGGACGCCGCCCACAGGCACAGCATCAAGGTAACTGGTGAGACAACCGGTATGTTTTTTTCCTTTCTGATGATTTACTGAATGAATGACTTGCTAGTGACAGATACACGTTAAAGCTGAGGTTTTTTGTTTTTTTTAAACCGAGTGTGACAAGTATATTTCAAACTTTTGAGGGCTTCATCCATTTACTCCTGTTTCATTACTGTCTGCAGTTTATACTCCAGCAGAGCAAGGTCATGTAAAAGTGCATGGTGCAACACAGCGAATAGCTATGACCCTGTTTTGGATTCTCCAGCTCTTTGTTGCCTCAAAAGTCAGCACAGTTAAGGCATTTGCTCATGGTCAACAATGCAGATGTGAGTATTTAGCATTCATCATGAAAGTTGAACTTTAAAAGATTGGATTTTGCTTTTGAATGCTGGTGTGACGGGTCCTTAAAACTGCATTTTTTTTTCCACTTGAGAAAAAGTGTGTCATGCCCTTTATTGAAAATGCAGCATGTCTTGCAGCTGCATTGCATTCTGGTCCACCGAGGATCCCGACAGTGAAGAAATGGGTGCCTAACCAGTGGGGCCCAGTGGCGTCTCCACTTGTGATGCTTTAACCTTAATACCTGACATTTACAGTAATATGGAGGTTGTAGAGAGATGAAAGTGTTCTGCTTTCAGACGCCTTTCTATTCGAGCCAATAGCTGTTTTTAAACTTTGAAGGGCTTTAGGGTAGATTGTCTTTTTCAAAGCACCACCCCATCTCACAAAGTCATATCTACTTTAGCACTTTAGTGGGTCTGGTACCGTAAAGCCCTAAGATGCTGAAGGTGCTGGAGACGGCGGTGGCAAAACAAGCTGAGCACAGCATTCAGCATTAAGGGGACAGAATAGCTTCCCCTCGGTCTACTTTAATGCTCCTTATATGGAAGTCTTAGACGGAGAACTGTGTCTCTCTCTGTCTCAGTCGCACTTACACAACAGTGTGTGTCTCACAGCTGACCCGAGGGCTAACGCTCCAGTGTTTCAGTGCAACAGAGCTGCCGCTGACAAAACACAGGCTGAAGTCACAGTGTTTGTGAGCAGCCATGTGTGTGTTTTCTCTGCCCACGTGTCATATATGTTGTTTGTTACGGTGCTTTTGGCACAGGAGGAGCTCCTCTGTTATTATTCAAATCCAAAATGAGGTGTGATGAGGCACTGTTGTTCCTAATTCCATCCGAAGCCAGACCACCGGTGTCACAAATATCCGTTGAGACCAGCACATGTGAGAGACAGGAGGACACAGGCTGATCTATAATCCCCTCCAGCACTCCATCCTCACTAATTAAGCATAGATTGACCCTGTTTGCCTAGTGAAATGTCAGGGTGCCAGCAGAAAACAAGCAGAGA
This sequence comes from Lycodopsis pacificus, assembly GCA_028022725.1. NCBI lineage: Eukaryota > Metazoa > Chordata > Actinopteri > Perciformes > Zoarcidae > Lycodopsis > Lycodopsis pacificus. The sequence continues at coordinate 6,407,570 of CM051706.1, read as the reverse complement.
TCAAATATAACCAGAGCAGAAAAGTACCACGTTTTAAATACAACAAACCTCTCACTGACAAAAAGGAAGCTCTCTTGTTTTAAGGATAATTGCAGTTTTGTCAGAACATCGATGGGATTTGAGTATTTGTGAATGAACTGATCACCATCAAGTCTCACAAATAAAAACATTAAAAGCTGCACCGATCAACATGTTTGATGTAAACAGCGGGTCAATGGATTATGTGCAATGTGAAAAGGTGTTGTTTTCCGTAACAAAAAGAGAATTATCGGCCAACTCCTCTCAGCTCTATGAGCTTTTTAGCGTCTGTGGGCTCATTGTTTTCGGGTTTTTTGGGCCACGAATTTACTGTTTTGGTTCAGTCTGGTTCGGCTCCAGCCGCACACACACCCACATGATGATATAACGTCATCGCCTCGGGTTAGTGTTTGTCATCATCCGAAGAAAAAGCCAAACATTGGGTGAAACACTCCAGGAGTGGTTGTGTGTGTGTGTTGCGGCAGCGTCGACACACCTGAGGCCTGGGATGTAAATACGAGAGTCTGTCGGCGTCGCACAACTCGAGGGGGATCCGAGCAAACAAAGCACTTTTTCATCCGCATCCATCCGTGGTTTCATTCAGCCGAGCCAGGAACAGATTGAGCGGCGTCTTACCTCGCTGGCCTTTCATGATTTCCAACCGGTCGAGACGGCTGACAAACACGAGCCTGTTCGCCAAACACCGCCGCGTTGCCATGGAAACTGTTTCGGAAGACCTTGCAGCCTCTTTTGAAAGATGGAGTGGGCGTTGTGCGCTCAGCGTTCGTGGCTCTGTCAATGCTTTAGTGTTCGCTGAGCTGCAGTAGACCCTTTTCTCCCTCTTTTGTGACTGGAGCAAACAAGCGTACCACAGTTGTTCCTGGATGACAGAGGCCATCAGTCACTCAGCTTTCTGCTCAGGAAGAACATGACACAGTGTTTCCTGCCAAAGCAGGCTCATGCCTCCAGTTTTAGGGTTTTATTTCAATTACTTCTTTTTTTATATCTCAGCTGTACATGAACTAAAATTCCCTCCGGATGATTTGAATCTAAAAAAAAAGAACAGAAAAACAAGATACTCTCTGAAGCTTGAATTATTACTGAGAAGTAGCTGAAAAGGCTTTCTGAGACTTTTGGGTCAGTGGAGTAGATGTCATCCTGTTTCACCTGAATGTGATGACAGATGAGACGACAATACGGGACGCGCCTGTGGGGATGGTGAGCATCTGCTTCTCTTGTTCTCTCCTCCTCCTCCTCTTCTCAGCTCCCTTATCAAGAGATCCTCAGCATCCTGCAGGGCTAAACTTAGCTCCCTCTTCTGTCTCCTCCTATCTTTGTACGAGAGAAAAAGGACACCGTTTGACCGCCTGTTTTCTCTTGAATGACTGATGACTCTTACAGCAAGGTGCCTTTCCGAAAGGCCGATTATTTCTACACCATTGGTGCAGCCCTGTGTCCCGAAAATGACGTTCCCATACAACAAAACCGCATTGTGAATTAGGGAATTTTGCTTCTGACGTATCACAAATGAACTTCACCCAGCAGACAGCTGTTTGTGTCCTATGTACTCTTGTTGCCTAAACATTACCAAGTCATTTTGTTGCATTTTTGTTTTGTTTGTTTCTTAATCAGGCCATATCAGCCAGTATGACCCAAACCAAAAGTGGCAGCCGGGTTGCATTGTGGGTAATGTGGGCACCAGGTTTCTGACGGGGAAGAATGTTTGTTTTCAAATTTCGCTGGAAAGAAACTGAGAAATACTTTTTGGGACATGACAAAAGATAGTTGAACAATTAACAGAGAGAAACAACGAATGTGCCATGTGTTGTGACAGGGTTAAAGTCATTTGTGAACTGTTTAAAGTAATGCTGTAAATGTTTTAGATTTCGGGGCCGGAACACAAAGCCTTAATCCTTGAATAATACTAATCTAAAGAAGCAGCAGTTCCTAATAAGATGTCAAATGAGTCGGTCCTGAAATAGTGACACTTCACAAAAGCTTAAAACAGTGTTTTATTTTTACTGCAGGTGAAGTCTGTTTAAAGGCAATTTAATGCCTGTCAATCATCCAGAGGCACACACTCATCCATAAAGTCTTTGTCGGCGCTGGGCAATAATTATCAGCACAAAAGAAGACCAACGCATCAGAACACTGCCATCTCTCTTGTTCCCAGTTCTTCATTCTTTCCATATTGACATGATCGAACAACATTTCAAACATTAATTATTTACTTTGTAGTCAAACAGTTGTCAATCATGCCCGTGTGGAATAAAAGAAGAATCAGGAATGAGAAAGAAATGTGCTTTTCTCCCGCTTTATGTTCAGGGAACATTCGTGAACAAGCAATGGCTTCTAAACAAACTCCCAACTCCTCTCTCGACTCTCTTTACTCTCGTCACTCCTGTTACTCTGTGCTGCGACTCTGCTGCTGTACGGAGTCGACACTTTCCGTACAACACGATTAGCATATTACTAATTAAAGTCTTTTTTATGTGATGAACATTGGTGCTGATAAGTCCCTCCCTTTCTGGTGGACCACCGTGGGACCTTTCTTCAGAAAAATGATCTGCGGTAGTTAAAAGCCAGAGGCAAACAATTCTTTGATCCCATTTGTATTTTGCCATGAATTACACATATGATGTTTGTCAATTAAAAAGACAATTTTACAAGTCAAGGAAGTCACAGTTGCCATAAAACGTATAAGACTGTGAAAATGTGTAATTAGACTGCACACCCACAACCTTGTAGAGCCGATCCCATGAGCTAGCTGACTCTACTTTTGTGTAGCTGCGGTCTCAACATGGCCAGACTTTTTGTGATTTCCCAACTCTCTCAATACTTTTTGTCAGCCATGTTGGTGCCGGTGGTCTCGCACAAAACCAAACGGTACCACGACAAACCTACGACAAACCACGTCTTTCTCCACTGGCAAAAGGATCTTTTAAATTGACAAACGTGTGTGTAATTCATGGCACAATTCAAACGGGACGAAGAAGTTATTTGTCTCTACCGTACGTATGTTTTCTGAGATAAGGTCCCATCGTGAACACCAGAAGGGGAGAGACTTCGCCTCTCAGTGCCCGAACACCGGCAACAGGGATGACCACGACAGGCCTATAGGTCAAGCTAATTAAATGTTGCAGTCATATTGGCTGTCCATCAAAACAAACAATACACTGGAATAAAGAACTGAGTGCTCAGTTTGAAATTCACTGCATAACCCCTTGTTTTTCAGGTGTTTGTGTGTTGATGTTGCGCTTTCATGATCTTTCTGTTAACATCTGTCTTCAAATGTGGTCTGCACAGGTGGCCTTTCACATGCAGCCATACAAAGGACGGACGGACCAGAGCATGCATGACAACATCAAATACATTATTGACAAGTGAGTTGTTTCTTCCACTCTCCTTCCTTCCACTGACCGAAGGGCGCGGCTCCGATTTCCTTATCTGACGTTGGAAGTCTAGCCATGTGGTGAAACGTGAAGTCTGAGAAGGGAAGCTGAAGAACAGGGTGTTAAAAATAGATGTCTCCCCTGTGGTGCGGCTGTAATGGATCTGCAGTGAATAGCTTTTGTTCGGACTTCGACCAGGAATGTGCGTCAAAAGGGAACCTGACTCATGACATTTGATGATGTTCAGCTTTTCCCAGAACTCAAGCAACGAAAGGCTGCGAAGCTAATTAGATAGCGTTTTATCCAATAATATATCCAGTAGTAGTCTGATTAAAAAACAAACAGAAGAAGCTTACGATCTCACGCTGTGAGTGGAAACAAGAAGAAAGAGTCCAAGCGATGCCATGTTCATAATGATACGAGACGGGAGTCAAAGCCCAGCCTCCAGTTGAATCCGATTTCTGGACTTCGCAAACCTACTGTGTTGGCCTTCTGTATGAAATGACACAAAAATTGGAGAGACAGAAAAATAAATGATGGTTTAAGTAAAGAATAAATATTTTCTGAATGTCAGACAATCTTAGCTTTATTAAACATGAAATCAAACAAGACCTCTGATAAGAAGACTGGTAGGCCTCCAGTCTGGCTAACCCACTGACTCTGGGTCATGTTACTGGTAGTTACACATTGTTTTTCCATGCATATTGCAACAGGTTGAAATTCTCCCTCTCTCTCGTGTTTCTCAGGTATGGAGAGCACAGCGCCTTCTACAGATTCAGATCCAGCACGGGGCGAGTCCTGCCTCTGTTTTACGTCTATGACTCCTACCTGATGCCACCGGAGTCCTGGGCGGAGCTCCTGACAATCAAAGGCTCCCACAGCGTCAGGGGCACACCTTACGACGGCGTCTTCGTCGCCCTCATTGTGGAAGAGCGCCACAAACACGACATCCTGGCCGGCGGCTTTGATGGCATATACACCTACTTTGCCTCCAACGGCTTCTCCTTTGGCTCGTCCCACCAGAACTGGAACGTCATCAAGGCGTTCTGCGACGGGAACAATCTTCTATTCATTCCCAGCGTTGGTCCAGGGTACGTGGACACAGCCGTTCGGCCGTGGAACAACCATAACACCAGGAACCGGGTCAACGGACGTTACTACGACACGTCCCTGCAGGCGGCTTTGTCCGTCAGACCAGAAATCGTCACCATCACTTCCTTTAACCAATGGCACGAAGGCACGCAGATAGAGAAGGCTGTACCCAAGAAAACAGTGACCCGTTTGTACCTAGACTACCAACCGAACCTGCCGGACCACTACTTGGAGCTCACGCGCCAGTGGGCCGAGAACTTCAACAAGGAGAAGGACAAGTGGCTGATGTGAGCGGGGCTTTGTTTCCCTGGTGGATGCCGAGAGCGTGACCAGAAAAGACAGCAAAAGACAATCTCTTTATGTTCATCTGCCGACCTTGTTTTGCTCCGACTCTGAGCCCCTCTGATGAGATAAATGTTCACTCTACCCTTACTGTTTTTAAATCACTAACATGTTTCTGTACAGGTTAATAACTGATAACTGATATGTTGAAGCCGTCACGAGGACGGACAGATGATCATCGTGTCCCGATAACAACTCTGTTCAGTCTGTGTACAGCAACTCTGCTCTGCGGGCTCTTTTTCTTATTTTCCTATGATGAAAGACTGTTCCTTCCTGTATCTCTTTGAAGACAAATTAAAAGGTGTGTCTGTTTACTGTTGGTGAATCAGTGGTGTCACTGCGCAAGAAAAGTTAGAAATGATCGAAGAAGTCTGCCGTGGGTTGCAAGGATGTGGTGTTCCCGTCCGTTCCTTCAGACATAGTCCAAGTTGCATTTGTTTGTGGCTGGTGACATGATTAGAGTCGGCAGAATAGAAAAGATGAGGCAGGAGTAGAACTGCTGAAAGCTGCTCCAGATATGGGTGCTTTATGGGTTGAAGAGCTGGTTGGTTAGAGTCCTTTTTAGTCTTCAATGTGCAATTAAAAGTATTATATTGAACAGAGTTTTATAGAATTCAGTCAAATAGTCCTTTTTGCTTAGGAAGGTTCCTGACCCGGAAGTATTTAAGTGGCCGCCATGATGAGAGCTGTAGGAATTCACTAAACGCTAAGGGAAGGTGCTGGACCTTCCCTTACCAAAGGAAAGCAGATAATGCCGCCCCTCAGTACCTTGCGGCAGCAGCATTTAAAGTGACGCACCATTCGGCCGTCCATGAAAACAATTCACAATTATACTCATACAGTCATAGAGTAATGGGACAGTAACGATCCTTACGTTTCAGTTGATATGTATTCATTTTACAACTAAATATAGGAACGTACACTACGCAGAGATGAGAAACAATATACGTGAGTTAAATCTTCAAAAAAATAAAAATTTTTAAAGTGTTACTGCAAATGCATTTACAGTCGAATACTTTCCCCAAATCCTGTGCATTAACATGCTGTGTTTCACAGCATCACTGTTCCTACTAGGCCTACAGTAAAATACTGTAATCATAGACAACCAACAGCCATATATTTTAATCATTGTGATCTTCTGCACTTATACAGCTTTTAGATGCCCACTGCTATTCAAGGTTTTGTATCCTCTCCTTAAATTGAATAATTCAACAAAAGCTTCCGGTCTCGATGTAATGACTGACTAAGCCCACAGGGGGGTGCTCTTGGTTTTGTCTTAGCTCTGCTACAGTTGTAGGATGTAGTTAGAATAGATGTATGTGTTGGAGGTCGATAATTAAAAGCGGTAAATGAAGCGCCACTACGAGACAAAGCACAACTCTTTTGAGCAAACGTGCCCACTCACATCTAAATGAAGACACAGAAAATAAACATCAGAGCCCAACATGATCAGAATCCTAACACTTCACAACAAGGATGTTACCAGAGAGAATAGAGCTGAAACAAGTGGATTAATAACCACAGATAAAGATCATGCTCACTCATTTCTCTTTTTAGAAGATGAGAAAAATATAATATTGTGGCTTTTTTGACTTCACACATGAATGAACTGAATTTAAAGCTGCAGGACAATTCAGTGAAATTAATTTTTTCTAAAATGAATTACTTTATTTTAAGATGCACATTTTTGAAATGCTTTCCGTTATGTCAGTGATTCTTTAATCCAGCCCTTATTGTACTTTAAATGAGAAGAACATTTATTTATGTATTTCTATGTATTTATAATCCATCCAGTTAAATTTGAAAACTGACTAATAATTTGTTAAAATATAATTGGTGTACTTTATTTGATTTGACAGTTGTTGACACAGAGACGTTGTTACTACTATTAGGCTTCTTGAATATATTTATATATATATATGGCAGTAAATAGCGCGAGTTAGATATTATTGTAATGTTTTTGTCCGGAGGAGATTTTCTCAATCTGGACCTTTTGGAAATTGAGTTGAATTCCCCTGCACTAGAGCTACCGGGAGGCTATGGGCGCAGGTGATGAGCTTTGCCACTTCATCTGCGAGCTCACTTTATTGTGATCAACAGTTGTGATGAGTTTGGTATTTCATGTAATTTTAAGGTTTGCCACAATTTATGCTGCTCTTCAATATCTCAGATATTCATTCCAGATGATCCGCCTTGAAAGTCTCCTGATCTTATTTAAAAGACCTCACATTTACAGAATGATCTTTGGGACAATCGTCCTCTGCATACATGACGGTATGAAGGCAGACATTAGGAGAGTCCACCCAAGAGCCGCAAGTATCAGATCAGCAGAAAATGAATCAGTGAATACTTTGATAATCCCTTACTTTTAACATTTAATGGTTCTAGCTTCTTAAATGTGAGGAGTTGCTGCCTTGTATTGACTAACGTGATAGTTAAGTGATCGTCTTTGTAATTTGGACTGCAGGTCGGACAGAACAAGCTATTGTTCACTGCCCTGTTAATGAGCAGCCTGCATGTGGCACAAAAAGAGCTTCGCTGTATTTAATGGTTTTGTCTTTTGACCGTTTTCACAGACTGGCTTTACATTGAGCCTTGATGTCGGTAACAAAAAGGTTTTGGTATCTTATCTGAACCAATTCCTCAGCGCCTTGTCATCACATCCCAACAACAAAGTGGTGGTATGCAACACCGCCTTCCGCAGTATGAAAAAGAATACAGTAAACATTTATGGTGAAATATGTGATCTATGACAGTAGAAAACCATGAAATGTTATATTTCGGTTTCACTCTATGTCGCCTCTTTGGCTAGATGTAGAAATCCTTTAAGAGGGAAGACTCACCAGAACATTCAGAGAGAATAAACAGGAGATAAAGACAAACAGTTGTGACAAAAGTACTCAGTTTATTATAATCATCAATGGTTGCGACATTACAAAGTCTGTAAAACAACATTACTACTTACAAATAAAAAGAAACATGGGTGATAGAAAATACCGCAAATCTTAAAAGGACGCTTGTTACTCGTAGATTTCTTTTCTGTGTGACTCTTGCTCTCCTCAATCTACAGCAGGCCTTGTCTCTTCAGATCCTCGTAGGTCTTCTTGTTGACCACGTTGCCACTCGAGTCCTCGTACTCTTCCTGGAAAAACACACACGAGTCACAGAATGAGCATTACGATATAAAGCAGGAAGCGCCGTTCCCCCAAACCAGTCGTCCTGATTCCATCCGTGTGGACTCACCTCTGTGTCTGGCTGCCACCGCTCTGATGCCTTCTGGGACTTCAGCTTTGCCCACACTGGAGAAACAAACAAACAAAAAACAACATTATTGAAACAAACTTCCAAAACTCTTAAAAGAAAAAAAACAGATGTTCATAACGAGCGAGACGAGGACTCTTACAAGAGACGGCGTCCTCGATCTGTGTGACGTTGGCGAAGTGAGCAGTGTTGGGGATTCCCAGGCAGCGCATACCGTGAGCATGCCTCCACTCCTGCAAAACACAAAATACACATCTGTTGCTCCAGGACGTCGAGCGTGTTTGAAGACGCGCAGATTTCACACTCGATCCGTAAACAACGAAGACGTGACGTAAAAAAACCAAACGTACCGCAAAGTGCCTCTGGAAGGCTTTGGGTCCCCTGTAAGTATAGTTTCCACAGATCTCACAGTTGTAGTTGATGTTCAGCCCGTGGAGTTTGTAGAGCCAGTATGGAATTGGCTACAGGGAATAAAGCAGGACACATCCTTATTCAAGAGCCATAGACATATGTAAGTAAACCCCCCCGCTGAGCCAACAAAGACCCCGCTAATAGTGTAAACGTGTTGGTTTCAAACGAAGGCGTGGCCTCACCTTGCCGTCCCAGCCCAGCGGCAGGTTCTTGGGGTTGTAGATGATCTCGTTGTCCTCGTCTTCGCTCTCGCTCTCGCTGAGCTGCTCCTCATCCTCTTCCTCGCGCTCCTCTCCGGTCCTGGCCTGCTTCCTCTGGACGTTCTCGTGAGTCAGCTGCCTCTGCTCCTGTAGCCGCCAAGGACGATGGAAACGGTCACGTCTGAGCCTACAAATGGAGCCAGCTAACGCCTTTCTCCAGATGTCATGACTGCAACAGTCGATATATATATTCACTCACCCCGAGGATCTCCACATATTCATAGACTTGAGCTTCCAGGAAGGCAATTTCCTTGTTACGCTCCGTGTCCCTGCAGAAGTGACGGACGGAATATGTTATGAATTAGGAATTAATGAGCACGATCATAAGACACTGTCGGCATTAGATTGGATTTTTATTTACACCCGCTTACTTTTTAGGGCCTTTGGCTTTGGGATTCTTGGCGAACAGTGACGGGTCCAGCGACTCCAGTGATTTGCCTTTTGTGCTGAAGAGCCTCTGAGCTCTCTCCTCCAGAGTCCTGTCCAACACACACACAGTCACAATCAATCAGCTGTCCCAACTTCATGCACAATGTGCACTCATAGTTTCATTGCGCTTATAAATATCAAATGTCAGACAAAGTGAAGTAACTAAATGCTTCCACTTCTCACGACCTGAACTTTGAGGGACTTACGAGAGTTTTGCATTCAGTTATTCAAGACTTTTCAGATATACATCAGTTTAATGTTATTAGTTTCAGAATGCAAACGACATTCTCACCCTCCACATTTCAGCCCCAACGCCATGAGGGCAGACTTCAACCTGTCCAGACCCAAAGAAGCCAACTCCTGCGGAGAGGAATAAGAGAAACACATCAGTCGTATGAATGAGCAACGCGAGGAGAAAAAGATAGATCTCTGAATATGAGCACTTCATGTTTTACCTCCCAAGAAGAAAAGGCAGAGAGGTCCAGATGAGCTCCAGAATGTGTCAAGGCACTGCTCGTCTCTTTCTACAGTTAATAAAGAGCAAACGGGTGAGATGAGACGTACGCCCAAACCTCTAACCACCTCCACGTGTGAACAGAACTTACCGGCCAGCCTGGGAAGGTCCCGTTGTCCCATTTCTTTTCGAAGTCTATCAGCACTTTGCCGTAGAGCTCGTTCTGGTCCAGCAGAGGTTTGACCCGGTCTGTGTAGTCCTGCAGATACTCCAGCAGCATCTCCAAATACCTGCACAAACAACCACCACACGGGGTTAACACAGATCCAACTCCACACACGTGTATGCAGCATTTATAATATATTGAAAAGGTCCATGATACGTCGTCAAGGTGGGATCATGACAGCAAAGTATGTTTTCTACTACAAGTTTCGTACAACTGTTACCCGTCAGTTCTGATGGGAATAAGTATGATGGACCTACTTTTTGTATTCAGCGTTCTTCCTGTCCTTGGGGATGTCAAACAGCTGGTCGAATGAAGACAGGTAAGAGATGTACTCGAGTTTCTGTTGGGAAAGAGCAAAGGAAGTGATTCAAACTAACTGCTTTAGTTTGGAGGAAGAGCATGAAGTATGCAGACTTTAAAGGGGGTCTTTACGTCAGCTCCCTTCAGGTTGATGTACTTCAGGTAGCAGTCGTGGAGGTCGAGGTAGCGGCCGTATCCTTCCTCGTCAGAGAACTCCACCAGGTCTGCGGAAGACAAAGACAATCAGAGCGGTGTGTTAGCCATCAGTCTTAGCTGGTTTACAGCATAGATCCCTACGCTGGTCAGCTGACCCTCTACAGAGCAAATCATCATAAGAAAGCCTGGAGTAAACGTGTGGATTTAGACTCACTCTGAGCCTCCTCGCTGGGGTTTTCTCTGGCCTTCATCAGCTCCTCAAACTCTACAGACATAGGAATGGAAATCTAAAAGAGGCAAATCAAAGCATTAATGTCAAAAGGTTTGCATGGTCTGAAATTGAGACTGTTCAGAAGTAAGAGGTTAAATACCTCATTTGGGTGCTTTCTGTGAAACTCCTTTATGTGTTTCAGTCTGTTGTAGAACTCTGCAAACTCATTCGGTCCGGAGATCGCAGCAAGTTCATCTTTTCTCATTCTGTCGATAAGAAGAAGAAATCCATGTTCAAGTTTACAGGTTAAGAGACTGTGATTAAATGTTATGGTGAAAGTCCTGTTTCCAGGTTGATACCAACACATCTGGATTAGAGTCACGGTTTGGTGTTGTCACGGTTTAACGGGAGGAGGTTAGTCACTCACCCATCTTTGTCTTCATAGGAGTCTCTGAGATTTCCGCTCACTTCCATATACCTCTGTCAAAAGATACAGATTATTCAACATGACCGTAAAACTGACTCAGACCTGCATTACTCTTTAGTTACATGGAGAAAACATCTCACCAAACTACTCTCTAATTACTGTCCAACAATGTAACAATACATTGTAAGTGTGCTTAATTATCGCAGTGCACACATTATAGATCCAAAATGTTTTTTAGTTATTCTTGTTGCCATATAGATGATATAAATGAGCTAAACGTACCTAGGAAATGCTAACCTTCATATCTAACTTATAGGCAACGTTAGCACGTTACGTGTTTAACTTTAAACCAAATAATACTCGTTTTTAACTCACATCCAACATTGCTCTTGTTCGATGGTCAGAGTTTATCTGATCCCGCAGCTGTCGGACAAAGACACAAAGAAAACACAAGTCAACTTACAGTTTATTTCCCATGTTTGCGGTATTGATTAGCAGTCGTTGCTAATGCTAGCATAGCTCTTACCGTGGACTTCTTATGCAACATTTCTTTAGTTTTAGCATCCATTAGCCTCTCTTTCTCCTCGTGATAGCGACGCTGTTGCTCTAAAATAGTCTCCATTGTTTATAAATGTGTCCAGACTTTTATTAAAGACGAAACAAATCCCTCGAACTCGTTGGAATGGAAATGTATAAGCCCCCCGCCGATTCTGCTACGTTTGTTTTTCAATGGCGCATGTCGGGACGTTTAACGTCCGTCACTGAACTCGGCGTGGAGAAACATCAACCACATAAAAGGTTCCGCGGTGGTCACTTGGTCCTTGAACAATAGCGTTAAGTATTTCTAAAATGTAAATGAATTAATTTACAAAATATAATATAGTAAGTACGGATAGTCAAGGAATTGCAACATTTGGAGGAGATAGTGGTCACTTAGTTATCTATATATATATATATATATATAGCCACTTAAAATATGTAGGGGTGTACCTGTGGTGTTTTAAAGCTGTTCATTCCAACTTGTTTTAGATTAATTGATTAATGGGCCCTCTCCTCCTCACAGGAGCAGGTTGCCGAGCACAGATACCACTAACAACTCCCACTGTGGACCTTCTTCAACAGTCTATGTTATGGACTGTAAATTCTTATCTATTTATGTTTGTTATTATTATCTCGGATATTGTATTTTTGAAATCATGGCGCACACTTTTCAAGCAAGATGGACCTGTTCCTCTCTTTTGCACACTTCCTTTGTAGTCTACTATCATCAAAGCCTGCCATAACGCTTCAGAGAGCACACACAGTTTGCGCGGACTCGCGTGGGAGCGCGCACGGAGGCGGTCTGATTTGTCAAGCTGCGTCAAACAAAAGAAAAAGAAATCGGAACTGAAGGATTCTCTGCCTAAACATAAAATAATGAAAAGTCCAGTAGTCTGCTGGGTGTAGGATAATATGTTATTCCTTTTGTGACAAAACGATTTAAACATAATTAATAGTTTATTGGAACGTTTTTTCTTTGATGTGTTTTTTATTTTATTTTCAAGGTACGGTTTTGCCACTTTGTGTACACATTTTAGTTGTTGTCTCTTCAAGAGCAATCACTGAAGAAGAGCAGTGTGCGTTTGTTGTTTGTTTTGTTTTGTTAAATCTTTGCAATATTGTTTCGTTAGTTCATTTTATTATTATTCTATTTCATTGTATGTATTGTATATTTTTATATGCAATATATTTTACTCTGTTGTTTTAATTGCTTTACTTGTACCATAAATGCTGCTGTAGCGAAAAATTGAGGATGAACCTGTTAGATTAAAGTATATGTATTAGATGCAGTCTGACTTTTTTGAAAGGTGTCACCTCACTTATGTTTCACTTAAAAAAAAAAAAAAAAGACGTCAGAACGTGCCCATTTAGGCTTTTACTTTGCCACCTTAAAACCGGAAACGATGCGTGTAATTGCTGATAACTTGACCGTCGCGGGAATTTTTTTTTTCTTCTTTTTTTTTAGCACATTCTCTCGCAGTCAGTCAAAGCAACGGGCGGAAAGCAGCGGACAACCAACATTACAGATTTACGGAATACACAGTGGACACATTATCACACCTCCCTCCTTCTGCCGCCGCGCGTCCAGCCTGCTCATAAAGGTCAGTATCCTCCTCTAAACGCTCAACTCTGCAGGCGGAATAAAGGGTTATTATGGTGTCTTGTAGAGGGAGGGGGCGGCTGTGGTCGGGGGGTAAAAGAGAGAGGAGGGGGGGGGGGGGGGGATTAATTCCGTCTATTGTGCAGGAGCAGATTTGGGCAGCGGTCAGCTCGAGCCCCGATCTTGGCGCGTGCTTGTTGGTCTCCTTCTATCTCCATCGAGACGTCTCCTAACGAGGCTGTCTTCGCTGCTCACTCCTCGGGGGGCTCCTCCAACATGAGCCCGGTAGATACGTGCCTTCCTCTGCGTGAATGGAGAGAAGGTCTCTCTGCACGGAACTCCGTGCAAAAATATCAACCATTTAAAACCTGCTCCTCTGTAACCGGGCATATAGACTCCATGGGGATGCTGTAAAAGACTGTTTTTTAAAAAAAATCGTTAACAGCCACTGTTTTTTTCCGTGTACACCCATTGCACCAAACAGCACGAGCAATACAAATGAAACTTCTGTAATAGGTAGTCCCGAAGCCCTTTCCAACTGAAATGTGTTGGCTTTACAGTGAGAAACCAAATGTCAAAGTTTAAATGTTTTTAAATAAAGAACTGGTTTGTTAAGGGTACAACAACATATTTTAATTTAAATAAGGTTTAAAGCAAAATCTATTTTTTTGTCTTTTAAAATGAGGGGACTGATGTATTGGGGCTGTCGGTTCTCTCTGGGGTGTGATTATTATTGTTTTGTTTTTTGTAGGCCTGCTCAATAACACACACCTTGGTTGATATTGTGGTTGAGGTGTTTTGACAGTTTCACACCTGAAGGGGGGAAAAAAAACAACAACAACAAACATCTGCCCAATAGATGTGCTGCTTTGTCTGCAACTTTTCCTCTCAGTGTGTTTTGTCCTCAACCTGACAACATCTTCCACATTATAACAACCGCTCATCCCGAGAGGATCCAATTCACCAGAGCATGTAAACTTTATCACCTTTTTAAATGACGCCCCTCCGTATCACCCTAACCCGTATAATCCCCCAATTATCTCCCATATCGGCTCACCACCAAATGCAGTTAATTGCATCAGATAGCCCGTGTGTGTGTGTGTGTGCGCAGTGGCTGTTTGTCAAATGTCACACGCGGGGTCGGCCTGCCAAAGCTCGCTGTCGTGTTTATTGAACAATCTGTCCTTACTTTCTGTCCAATTTGATATTCATTTCGGCTCGACGGCACGCAGCGGAGACGCAGCCGTTCATCTAGTGTCATACATCTTTCATGGCAGACGTGGGAATGTAAATAGAAGCGTTCACCTTGACGTTCACACACACACACACACATTCGCAGAGTGGTGGAGGATTTAGTGAACATGACCTTGTAGGTGTCTTTTCATTATTGAGACTCGAGGCTTGTGACCAGCGGATGTTCAACTCGACTGATTCTGGATGAGTGGTGAAAGATCTGTGGTCTGTAAATGTACCTCTTTACCCTCAAACGTACCTCTGTAGGCGGGTACAAGATTACCCTCTCATGCTTTCTTAAATAATAGTAAACTAATAATCCAGGCAGTGTTGGAATTAGCTTCTTAAAGTTAAAGAACAAGCATCACATTCCCACTTATATGCAGTATATTAAAGATGTGGAGTAAATGATCCAATTAAATGACCAAAAAAAAACGAGGTCAATTGGTGAATGAATGAGAAAACACATGCACTTTTCTCAAATAAGCGTTTTGCTGAGAGCCATTGATCCTCCCAATCTTGCATAAAGCATTTTAAATATTACATTCTAATTGAGCTTTAAGATATTTAACTTTAACATTGACACATTCGCTCTGCCAAAAGAAAAAACAACAACAGCATATAAGTCGGTCTCTCCAAAGCAAGATGTTCTTTTAGAAACGGGGCAATTATTCTCTGCAGAGTCAACTTCTTTAACAATTACAAGGCTCGCATTGAACAAACCTCTTCTCATTAACACGGAACTAATGCACCTCAGTGCATTTAACACGACGTGGGAATACTCCATCTCATCAAGGGGGAGACTTGTCTGCTTTCTCTCGGCTTTCCACAGTGAACAGTGGTGGTCGAACAAACCAAAGTCGGGATCGACATATTTCACACTTCGTGATCAATTGATCAAGAAAATAAGCAGCTTGATAACAATAATCATTAGTTCCAGTTCAATTTGAATTAATGACTTTTCCTCATTCATAAAGAAACTCAACACTATCTAAATATGATGACCAAGGCGAAGGTATGGGCACGATATTACCGACAAACTGCTGACTCAGCGATAAACCCTGAATATAAGGTTGAAGATATGATATGGTCATAAAAAAGACGCCCATGTTTATAATGCATCATAAACATACTTAATGCATACAATCTTTACTAGCACCCATTAGTGTCATTTATAATCACATAATGCATTATAACAGTGATTATGATGCATTATAACAGTGATTATGATGCATTAAATGTGTTACGACCATGGTCATTACAATACACGCTCATCCTTGAGTCAGTGAGTGGATTATTATGATACTTGACCTTATGTCAGTATAAAATGCCTTGTAATATGTTGTTATTGTTATGAAGCATATGCATGTTTATGAGTGCCATATAAATATGCGGCGCTTTAAGCTAATTCTAAGGCATTTGAATGTTTGTACTGCATTATAGAAATGGCCATTTGAAGTTGTTAGTGGTAAATCGTGATGAGCATTTTTAAATGCATGCTGTCTTTGTGGCTTCGGTATCCATAACTCTGCATATGTGTGTGTGTGTGTGTGTTTGTGTGTGTGTCAGTGTCAGCATGTCCAGTGAGGTGCAGCCGAGGCCGGACGACAGCCCCAACACCAGTGGGGGAAGCTCGGACGCCGAGCAGAGGGAGGCGGCTCCACCGGAGCAGCCGGGCCCCGAGCAGCGGGACCAGACCCAGCCCAAGAAGAAGGAGGCCAAAATCTCCAGCAAGACTGCCGCCAAGCTCTCCACCAGCGCCAAGAGGTAGACGGTCTACGTTACTGGGTTTCCCTTGAGAAGCAGTGCAGGCTGTCACCTTCTGTGGACAATTAGTTGATCCACAGAAAGTGGATCACATTTTCAATGGGGATGCATCGTTTGAGTCGTTCATCAGGCTGAAGTAGAGCCGGTTCTCCGGTTCACGTGAGGATGTGCTGCTTCTCTTTGTGTTGAATTCTTTGTGTGTTGGTTGGACCAAAACATTTGAAAGTGTCACCTTGGGCTCTGTGAAATCAATCCCCTTTGTCCCCTTGATTTAAAAAGCTAATGACGAAATCAATCGATAATGAAAATAGTCATTAGTTTCTATGCTAATGAGACGGTTTTCTCTGTCTGCTTTAATTCTCCCGAACAAACGAGTGGACGTAAACGCATCACTTCCAGCCACCTGCGCCACTTAGCCGCAGCGAGGAAATCTTTGTTTTTTTGTTGAATGAGCGTCTTGTTGTCCAGTCATAGTATTAGTTACGACTACAGCAGCGCAGGAACACAGTTCTATGCGTCCTCTTTGAGCTATTATGAGAGGGCACTGAGCACAAGGTTTAAATAGATTATGATTATGATCCAATCTGCTCCATTATGTGTTAATGGCTGTCTGGTGATCACCTGTACTGTAAAGCGCCCGGTCGCACCATCACGCGTCTTTGTGACGGAGGTGTTGCTGGACGCTTGGCGGTGTGCTGTTTACTTGTGCTCTCGGTTGCTTCCTCGACGGTAATTTAAAGGGATTTCATTTCATCATTAAAATATGGGGGAATGAACAAAGGTTTTCAGACATTCATATTCATGTTGCGCTCGGTTGTTCGCTCATAAAGGGACAGGAATAGTCGTGTAAAGAATGGGGGGGGGGGGAAGGAGAGAAATTGAAACCCGTGACTCCCTTTTCTCCTCCACCCAGCTGACGAATCATGATTGAGAAAAGTGTTAATTAACTCATAAAAGGCAGGTTGAGACACAATAATCATTCAAACAGAAATAACTGCGCACACACAATCTCTCCCTCACAGGCGTCCAAGTGCACACGATTGTTCTTTGGTCTGTATTGAGATCACGATCACACAGGGGCATAAAATGAGAGAATGAATGAATCCGTGGCCCCAGTGCATGCTGGGACGGTTCGTAACACGCCTACCTCGTGCAACCACATGGTTTCAACTCATTCTGCCCTTTTTTTTTCAAAATAAGAGCGCTGAATTAGGATTGTCGGATTATCAGTTACGGAACCCTGACAGTGCCCCTGAGCGGGCAGGTTTTCAAACCAGCACGTTGGTTGAAGCGTGGTGACGTCTGAAGGGTCACATGTGTATCGTCACATGTGTGTAGTTTCAGTTTCAGCGGCATGAGACTAAATCGAAACCATCTACTCGCTT
Source organism: Lycodopsis pacificus (assembly GCA_028022725.1). Taxonomy (NCBI): domain Eukaryota; kingdom Metazoa; phylum Chordata; class Actinopteri; order Perciformes; family Zoarcidae; genus Lycodopsis; species Lycodopsis pacificus. Next base: position 6,390,066 of record CM051706.1, on the reverse strand, counting down.
TGGCCAGCGTGTTGCCAAGTCTGTCCACTGATCTATTCCTATGAAATCCTCGTAACGAAGAACAAAAACCCCTGCGTCCACACGAGACTGTTTGAAATAAATACAGAGGTGACTTCTTATCACCAGAGTTGGCTACAACATAAAAAATAAGGACCTTGAGGGTAACCATTTTATAGGAAGGTTGACAGGCACGGTGTTATTTAGTTGCTTTGCAGCGCTCGCTCCTGTAATAAATCATCGGCTGCTCCACACAGAATCCAAAGCCGGTTGTTTTCCATCATAAAAACTAGGCTCCGACGATATTGACTTATTTGCATGTGTCGAGGCATGCAGAATGTAATAGTTTAGCGCTTGCGGTGTCTCCAGGGATTATCAAATGCAATGAGCTGTGGAGCATTGCTGAAAACGAGTGTTTTGGTTAAAGAGGCAATGCACAAGCATGAGGAACTCTCGGTATAATCAGTGCTCCCCCCCCCCCCCCCCCGTCGGATTCCACCGGCCTCTTTCATTGCACCACTCTCCCTAACAGGTCCCCAGCTTCTGCCGTCAAATGTGCCACCTCAGGAAATACTGCAGATAAAATTACACAGCACGCACTCGGGCTGAGAATGACTCCATAACCGTGGAGATTGTATTACAGGCTCCTTTGCAAATGTATGTCTTTCCCCCCCCCCCCCTCTTCCCCAAGTCATTTCCTCCACAGAGGTGAGTTTAAAGAAAAATCCTCCCCCTCTGGATACTCTTAGTTTTGTGTTATGTATCATCAACCTACCTATGAAGCACACTCCATTCCAGGAGTTCTTTTATGTGGAGGTGTTATTGGCATTCTTGTACTTACAGTCCTTTAGCTGGCCTTGTATTCTGCAGTTACTGGTTTTTTTTTCCCCAGAATACCAACAAAAGCAGGAACAACAGCAGATTGTACCAACAGTTGTGGGTTTTTTGTACACAAAACGGCATCTATTTAAAACACAACACACCCAGTGAACCATCGTGCCAGTGTCATCTCAAGGTGAAATTAGAGTGTGCACCTCTGTGTCTGTCCACGGCTTGTCTCACATTCTGCTGCAGGTAACTGCTGAATATTAATTATACAGTTTAATCATCACAGTGTGAAATAAATCACAATCGTTATTGGGCAATATTCAGTGAAACGTGTGCAGTCAGGACATCTGCGTTTCTCTTTTCTATTCGCCGATCCCTGATAACGACAAATCAGTTGAAAGTGACAGGAGAGCTAGTTAACGATAGCAGCGCCGCTAACGAACTCAGGTTCCGTTCAGTTACACTGTGATGCGTTCAGGCTCTGTTCAGTGAACAATGAGTGTTGGGGCGAAGGTAGATTAAAACATCATCATGATGTGCTCAAATGTATTGTCGTAAAAAATGTAGTGTTGGTGAGAAACTTGAATAAATCGCGTTTGAAGGGGATGTTTTCACAACAACATCAATAGATATTAGAGAGGGAACTACAGCCTGTTTACACTAGCTCTAAGCAGCTTATAATACATCATTAAAACTACTGATGACGTGTTTGTTTTTATCAGTAAAAATACCATCTTTTATTTCATAATCCTTTTGAATTGTGTTTTTATGCCAAAAAAACCCTCTAAATGACGACGACAAAGTAAAAGGATAACATTGAGAATGTTTGATGGTTGACACGGACTGCAGAGTGGTTGAAATGATGTTTTCCTTGTTGTTGATCCGATCCGTGACTCAAATCCGTGATTTGATCCGAACCGTGAGATGTATGATCCGTTGCAAGGACCTCTCTTGTTGGCAGTGATTCACACTCTGCCTTGAGACTCCTCCCTCACTACAGCTTGTTGGGTTTCATTTGTGTGTCTTTTTTTTTTTTTGTCACTAGTTTTTGAGTGAAGTGCGTTTTTCGGACACCTTGCAGCCCCGTTAGTGTCTAGACGGAGGGTTAGCCAATTGTAGGTTGTCCTCATTCAATCACACCGCCGTACACTGTTTGCTGCAGACACACCCGGCAGAGCTCTGCTCTCCACTGAGTGCACCTTTCTCGAAAATGTAACCGGCACCGGCACTTTTGTCTCGATAATTACTCGTGATTGACAGAAAAATAAGCGGTGCAGCACGTCCGCACACGTCATTATCCCTAATCGCCTCCGATTCCTCCATCCTGCACATTGCATGCAGTAGATTTTCTCTTCACTGTGCAATAAAGTAGCATTTTAGGACGCTTGACAACGGACTCTTCTCAAGCAGCAAAATGGTTGGAGTGCAACGTAAATGAGCCCCAAATTGCTCTGCAGTGTGACTGTTGCACATCCATTCATTGCCGTGTCGATGCTGAAACAATACATCATGTCAACATCGACCGCTTGTCTTCCCTCTCTCCCTCCCTCTTTCTCTCTCTCTCTCTCTCCCTCGCTCTCTCTCTCTCTCTCTCGCAATAGCAGATTATTTTTTACATCCCGGCCAACAAACAGCTGAGTGAAGAGACGGCGCGATCGATAAGAGTACTCAATTATTTTGGTCTTTTTGTTTTAAAAGCGTTTCCCTGAGCATTTTCAGTCACAGCAGTAGAGTGAGAACGTGAAAACAAGTTGGAAGGGGAGAGAAAAAGGGGAAAAAACAAATGGATTTTTTTGTTTTGTTTCTCAATACAGAACAGCTCGCGTCCCTGGGAGTTCAAACTTGGCAAATAGATTTTCCAGAGTCCAGACTTATCAGACTGTGAGGACGCAGCAGTACACTCTACGTACCCTTCGTCACACGGACACCATCGGCTCAGCCTAAATGTGATACTCTGATATTTTTGGGTCGGCTCAAGTATACGATGCAATAGTTTTCACTCGATAGTTTTTCGATAGATTTCACATTTTAAGCACTTTGATGATTCAAATCTTAAGTTGGCAAGTAGTCCCTGCTGAATGTAATTAGCTCCTCCACACAGCGCTTTCGCATCCGGCAGAATGTGCCGACTGCGATTAACCCAAACATCTCTTGCTTCCACGGTCGGTGTTAATGTGTTGAGTTGAACTCTGCCACTGTGGTAATGGGGGCGCCGCTTGGGAGGCCAACTAATAAATCAGCGGCCGGATTGAGCTACCCTCTCTGGAATATCATGAAATTTGAATTAAGAATTTTCCAAAGAGGGGCATTTTTGTGCTGACAGTCGATGGAAAAAGCATGGAAATACCAGGGTTCCTCCGCGGTATGGAATTTTGAAACGGAAAATATGTAGGAACCCTGAATGTAGAATCATCAACCACAGTGATGAAGCTGGTTTGGAACGTGCCGAGTTGCTCCATCATCAGCCTGTAAATGAGGCCGAGGTGGCTTCTCTTCCGCATGGAGAGGATAACGGCATCGTTTACAGCTGACTGAGCGATTGTAAAGTACAACGCGCAGCTACTGGATCCTTGTAGGCAAATCACAAACATAGTTTTGTAATGAATACTTAACCAGGGAGAAATCTGACCTCTCTCCGGTCTATTCATTAAAACCTTTTTTCTTCTTTTATGTGCCCAGTGTGGATATGCTCCCAACAGCTCCCTGAGAGCAGGAGGGCTGAGACAGGACCGTGATCGGCAGCCACATTAATTATGTGGTGCGATTCATTTATCCGACATCGATATCAATTCATTCCTGTGCGTGTTTTTTTTTTAAAATGTATTGTTTTTAAAGGCAAATATTCAGCCGTGCATCCCCGTGTTGATCTGGCGTGACAGGAATCATTCTTGTGTTCAATCGCAGCGCTCAGGAGCTCATTAGAAAATCAATGAGGTATCCGGTGTATACACTTACAGATTGATTGTACATGCAGCATTTATATAACTGTGTGTGTGTGTGTGTGTGTGTGTTTGGGACTATGAATATGAATAATACACAGATCTTCCTCTCATTTCAGAATCCAGAAAGAGCTAGCAGAGATAACCTTGGACCCGCCGCCAAACTGCAGGTAGGAGCTTGTTGACTGTGTGTTTTTTATAAGAGCTATTTGCTCCGACACCTGAAGCACTGTTGTGTGTGTGTGTGTGTGTGTGTGTGTGTGTGTGTGTGTGTGTTATGAGCCTGTGGGGGCTGTGCGAATGGATCGTGCCAACCCACTGAGTCACATGAATAGCATAGGTAGCATAGGTAGATTATTGTGCCGTATTTGCACCCTTGTTTGCTCAGGCCGAAGCGTAATGAATGGCCCTTGTAAGCCGTCTGAGGCATCTGACCCGCGGGTAATAAATGAATATCCGCACCTTCTGACCTGATTGGCAGTGTTTACCATGAGGATCACTGTAGCGGCAGCGTTGTGTTTGCTCACACTCCCAACTGGGTGGGAAAGGCACTCCGCTGGGGCTCGGCTGGTTTATGTTCCTCGGAGCGTGGCGAAAGACAGACGTGCACTCCTGCCAATCAAGATCTGAGTGAGAGCTTTCATTGTGTGTGGGGGTTTTTTTTTTTTTTTTTTTTCGTTGAGTAAGCATTTGGTGCTCTTCTCAAAACTGAGGACCTTTGGGAGCAGTGTTGAGAGGGCGAGGGGAAGGTGGAGGTGGCTGTGAGCAGCGCAGGCAGGCAGCAAGTCTCTGAAGTCCAGGCATTTCCTGCTGAGGAAGCAGGGAAGCTCATTGATGCTGCGTGGACGCTCTCGGGCCTGTAGGCAGAGAAATGTTGTTCACAGCTGGGTTCAGTCACGAAGAATGTTTTTTTACTCAATGCAAAACTCTGCTGGTTTAAACCTCAAAGTGTAAATCCCAGTGAAACTGATGGAGACATTCATACACCATCTTACCTTTTTAGGCTTTTTGTACTAAATAGAGACGCACCGATCGATAGGCTGTAGATTGAAACTGGCAGATTTTCAGCTGATCGGACATGACCGGTGACCGTCGGGTCAGTCTCATGTTTCGGTTTTTTAAAACAAGCCGGGGTGGGACAACCTTAAACATTCAGAACAACTACCGTAATCAGATACTTGTTGAACTGAAATACGTTCCCATGCATGCTGCTCAGAGTAATCGTCTGCTCCCCACATAACGGAGCCAACAGCTAAAGTTAACGGGGGTTGCATTGACTTGCATTAGGATGCGTTCAAGCTGTCATAATGTGTTGAAATGTCATCTTGTAAAATCTGTTGTTGTTTTTTTGGTAAGAAACTTGAATAAATACAACAGAATTGGGATTTTCTTTGACGGTTTAGACTTCTGGACGGTTGAAATAGTTTTTCAGGACAGTAGTGAAAAAAGTTTGGAACCTTGCCGTCAATGATAGTTCTTAGAAAGACGATCAGAATCAGCTAAAATTGCAATTGGCAGCTCACACTTTTACAAATGCGGGATTGGCCAAGGAAATTTGCAATCGGTGTTTCTCTAATGATAAATCCACCGGTGGAGATTTTGGCGGTACTATTTCCCCTGCGGCACCTGTTCTCTCATGATCCTGTGATCTTTCGACACCTGCCTTGCAGGGTAACTTGATTTGGGCAGAGTGGCGGAGGAGAGCTAAAGTTCTGAATACAGAGCAGGAGGACGCATCTCAACCAACCCAGACATTTGCACGCTGTAGTTCACTGCGACAGCGTTTTGTACTGAAATGAAAGACGAATAAATCCTGCAGAAAAGTACTTTTTTTTTTTTTCTTGTGAGACCTTACAAACTGTTCTGAGCTGCTGTGATGAACAATGACTCGGGGCAATGCTGCACTTGTTGTCCTCGATGTGTCCACACAGCTGAGGCAGAATTTAGATTCATTTCTGCAGCTGTTCATCTGATGACTTTATCTGAGCATGGAGCCGTCTCCTAAGACAATATTATGTATTAGGATTGATGTGCCACTGAAGAATTACTTGGTGGCCTTTCATGAATGTAACTGAGTGGAAAGACGGATTTCTTTTTGATGAATAAACTGTATTTAAGGTGTCTCAGTCACACCTGGTAGTCAGCCGATCTGCTTAATTAGGTCGGTATCAGCGCGGAAACCAATCCGGCGGATTGCATCAGCGCTTAGATTTACTGACTCCTGTCGCTTTAAGGTCACCGTGAATAACTTTGTCCATGCAGTGTTTCAAAAGAACTTCCAAGCAACGAGTGCAGAAAATGCTCATGAGAAAACGACATAATCAGTGCAGTAAAGGCCCATCACCACCGTCACATTAATAAAATGCATCTGTTGAGAAACACGTCCAGGATGAGGATGAGGTTTTTGCATAAGATTACATTGAGCCTTCTTGAAAACTGTTTTTGTCAGACTGCTGGATTTGGGAAAGTACACACCACAGGATCGATATTCATGTTGCCACATGTCAGAATCCGTACCGTGAAAGATCATCTCTGCCCAAAACTGAAACCTGATGTGGAGTTTTTAACGCTGTAAGTCTACCTGAAGATCTCTAATCAACAGTCATTAGCCACCAGCAGCCAATCAGATTTCTGTTCTGCTCTGCCTCTTTAACAATTACATCACCGAGTTCATGAACAATTATTCCACCTGCACGGTGTGAAATGGACTCGTGGGTGATTGCAACACTATTGTACGTATATTATACTATTTTTGGGAAGACTGTAAGAATGAACCTCCTCTTTCTTTGCATGGATTATTTCAACTGCTGTAATTTGTGACACAATGCTGCTGCTGTTCAGCACTTACTGGCTCGCTCTGTTAACTCATCAGAAGGATGAAACGTCTGCGGAACCATCGTCCCATTGAGAAGTTTGTATCTGCAGACGGCTTCATAAATACACAACAGAACAATCGCTGCACCGCCGCAGTGCATTCTAGCAGGCGGAGGAATGACAGAAAACCTGTTGTCATGAAGGCGCTGTATCTGTCACAGTCGGAGAGAATCTTCTCGACAAATCGCGAGATCTGTTTTGCCGGCTCTCCGATCTCAAAGACGAGGCTAATCTGGCTGAAGCGGGGGCCATTGTGTTTGCTGACAAAGGGCCAAACGGCAGAACGGGGGGGGGGAAAAGAAATTTCACGGGCCGGCGTTTGTATAGAAAATGACATTTCTGTGTAAAGGGAGGCTTCCTTGAAGAATGTCCCAGCTGAAAAGAGCCCTCGTGACGAATGGATTGAGCTCGGCTGCAGTGGGGAGCCCTCAGTCGTATGTGAGAAATTAGACTCGGGCTGCTCGAGCGTGTTTCAGCGAGAGGCAGAGATACGAGCCAGCGGAGGCGCGGTCGCTTCTTGAAATGTAGATTTCTGTATTCATATGCCCCTTGGGGTATTTGCCTCACACTAACGGCTGTCGCATCCCCGGTGTTTGATTGACCCCACACGTCTCACCACAACAATCCTGATTCAGGCTGCTCTTTTGTACGATAAGCGAAGCACATTGTGAAGAAGAAAAAACAACTTCTGCCGAGATAAATTCCCTTAAACCTGCACTGTACCTCCTCGCGCACGGTGTCTGTTGGAACAAAAGGCTCCGCGTCTCCCCAGTCCTTTCTTCACCTACTAATTGATCTGACAGTGTTTAAAGAGGCGGCGGTCGCGCCGAGCGACATCAGATGTGAGGGGTTGTGAACGGACGCTGTGATGCAGCTCATTACCCCGCAGCCTTCAGCTCTTCGCCCGCCAGAATAAAGCACAGCTCGTGATCACAGCCGCTCCTACAAACATCCTCTCTGACTCCGTTTGTGCGTTGCTTTCAGCAGGAGAAGGAATGCTGCCGCGATTCCTCTTGGGATTTGAAAACACGAAACACCTTTAACTTGTACTAAGACATCGAGCCTTTGTTTGGAGATCATTTGGCTTCACTTTAAAAGGACTTTTTTTTGGAGGCATGTGAGGAAATATTTTTCATCATGCTTTTAAATCATCTTTGTTACCCTGCCAGAGAGTAATTAATTGAATGTGACAAGCACACTGGAAGGGTATGTAAATAGCCCCCACACCAGACATTGTATTAGCCCGGCGCTTGGTCGGCCTTCCTGTGTGTGTGTGTGTGTGTGTGTGTGTGTGTGTGTGTGTGTGTGTGTGTGTGTGTGTGTGTGTGTGTGTGTGTGTGTGTGTGTGTGTGTGTGTGTGTGTGTTCCTCATAATTACCATATCCTTTCATGATGGCCCTGGCAGCGTTTTGATAAGAATCCCCCCATCGGCTGAGGGGAAACAATGCTTGGATTCCAAGGGGGAATTGTTCTCTCTCTCTCTCTCTCTCTCTCTCTCTCTCTCTCTCTGCCTCTCTCTCTCTCTCTCTCTCTCTGCCTCTCTCTCTCTCTCTCTCTCTCTGCCTCTGTCTCTCTCTCTCTCTACCTCTCTCTGTCTCTGTCTCTCTCTCTCTCTCTCTCTGTCTCTCTCTCTGCCTCTCTCTCTCTCTCTGTCTCTCTCTCTGCCTCTCTCTCTCTCTCTCTCTCTCTCTCTCTCTCTCTCTCTCTCTCTCTCTCTCTCTCTCTCTGCCTCTCTCTCTCTCTGCCTCTGTCTCTCTCTCTCTCTGCCTCTCTCTCTCTCTGTCTCTGTCTCTCTCTGTCTCTCTCTCTCTCTGCCTCTCTCTCTGCCTCTCTCTCTCTGCCTGTCTCTCTCTCTCTCTCTGTCTCTCTCTCTCTCTGCCTCTCTCTCTCTCTGCCTGTCTCTCTCTCTCTCTGCCTCTCTCTCTCTCTGCCTCTCTCTCTCTCTGCCTCTCTCTCTCTCTCTGCCTCTCTCTCTCTGTCTCTCGCTCTCTCTCTCTCTGTCTCTCTGTGTCTCTCTCTCTCTCTCTGTCTCTCTCTCTCTCTGCCTCTCTCTCTCTCTGTCTCTCTGTCTCTGTCTCTCTCTCTCTCTGTCTCTCTCTCTCTCTCTCTCTGCCTCTCTCTGTCTCTCTCTCTCTCTCTGCCTCTCTCTGTCTCTCTCTCTCTCTCTGTCTCTGTCTCTCTCTGTCTCTCTCTCTCTCTGCCTCTCTCTCTCTGCCTCTCTCTCTCTCTGTCTCTCTGTCTCTGTCTCTCTCTCTCTCTCTCTCTCTCTCTCTCTCTCTCTGTCTCTCTCTCTCTCTGTGTCCTTCTTAATCCCGGCAAGACTTTGTGTGTTATATCAGTGAAGATCTTTAGAAATGAAAGCAATAAAGCAGAAGAAAGTGTTGCTGCAGAATGGCATTGAATGAGAGAAATGTAAGTTGATCCGTGACTATCAGGTTGTATAGATATGCGATCGACTCAAACACAACTCGGCTCTTATTGCCTGCCGTGAAGCGCTGGTTCACTTTCTCAAAGTACAACGATAAGGCAAATAATTGTCAATTATTTGTCATTTAGGTTGATGCAAATAAACTCTCTTGGATTATAGATCAGTGTGTTCATGAGACGCTCACCCGTCTGCCTGGTGGGTTAGGACCTTACGAGTTTCATCATTCTGCTGTTCGGTGTCGACTTCAAGTGTATTAATGGTCTCAATGTTGTTTAGGAGACGAGGATACGATTCTACAGGACGAACAATCTCAGTTACTACCAGAGCTGCACAATCAAGAGCATTATGGCCTGCAACTAGTGATCACAATCGAGTAATCTGCCAATTGTTTTCTCAGTTAATTGATTAATCGTTCGGTGTAATTAAAGACCCATTTGGTCTATAAATCGTCAGAACACAGAGAAAACTGTCACAGTAACTTCGAGCCCAATGTGACGTCGTCATATGTCCACAATATAATATATATTTATTTTTTTGTTTTTGCTCGAAAAATGACTTTCCCAATGAATTGATCATGAAACAAGTCGCTGATTACCTTTTTGACTAATTGATTAAGCAGCTAATCGTTGAAATTGCACATTTTCTAACATCATGGATATTGATACATTTGTATGAGGAAAAAACAAACAAACAGCCCTGCAGGAAATGGCATATTTAATGAGTGTGAAAGGTGTTTGGGCAGTCAACAACTTATTTAAATAAATGGCTAACAGGGCAAGATGCTTCTGGGTGGCTTAACACGTCTGGTAAAGCTCTTCCTGGAGGAAAGCCTGCCGTGCATGCACGGTGCGATTAGCAGCCGGGCTGAACAGTCAACAAGTAGTCGACTCCCGCTGAGGAGCACTTGTTGCTTTCTTGAGCTCAGGGTGCTGATTGAAACTGCCTCGCATGTCAATAAGGGCCCACCAGCTAAGTTTGGCCCCGGTTCCCCCCCTTCACGGGTTAATCCTTGTGTGCAAGAAACAAAGAGCTGCATTGTTTTCTGTGACCAACCAGTGACATCACTGACGTTACTACAAACATGCAACATGCAAGTCAAATGTCAGTCACCACAATGTGTAAATTCATGCAAGAAAAGAGGAGCTGTGTTTCACCGAACATGTTTGCATCCATTACATGAACGTTAGTCGTGTAATGGATGCAAGAAACAAATCAATTTGTGTCCTTGAATCCCTGATGGTTGTTATTTAGTGTGAGCATATTTAAATTGAAGCCGTTTTGTATGAAAAAACAAAACAAATCATTATTCATTTTTTGTCCAAAAGTCCCATCTGGTCATTGCAGCAAAGTGCTGGAGATCCTCTGTTTTGCTGGCCAGCTGGAGGGTGGAGAGCAGTTTGACTCTCAGTCAAGGTTTCTGTATTGCTGCTATCTGTTCTTTACCATGAATTCTTTTGTTGTCATCAAACGGCAGAAAAGATGTTTTGTTGGTGCTGGTGAGTGTTCCTAGCAGGAACTCTGCTCATTTCTCCCTCATGACTTTATGTGTTGTGAGAAGTTGTTGATCTCTTAGCAGCTGATACCAGAACGTCAACACCGTGACACAGAAATGGGCCTTCAGAACTTTAGTCCGTTGGAACGTCGACTCTGACGACAGAACATTCCACGATCAGACATTCTGATGTTGTCAACAGTTTTTTATTTAATGTTTAAAGCTTGCTAACTCGTCTGGATGGCTGACACGCTAACATGTACGCTTTTCATGACGTCGGCTGTAAAAGGGTCTCTAAGAACTGTACTCGATCAAAGTCAATAACAGGAGTCCTGCATCAGTTTCATGTACAACTATTTCTAGTCTGCGCCAGTGTTTAATTCTGCCACAATTCAAAGATGTCAGTAAAATGGACGATATGAATTGCATTCTCTTCACTTTGCCCCTCAGGAGCCTCTCAGTGATTGACAGAGGAAGAATTAGTGCGGGATGTTATTGACTCCTGAGCTGTGCTGCCTGTCGGCTTCTTCCCAGCCTTAATAAATATGAAATACATATAAATGGAGCTTTGACAGAGATGATAAATCCAAAAGCCAACAAAGTGTACATGTCAGAACCAATGGAAAACCATTTCATCCGCGGACTGTGTGAGACATCTTCTACCAAACACCATTCACGGTTGTTGTTTTTTAAAGCGGGGACTTCATGGATTAAGGGGCATTGTTAGCCACTTCTGAGACTTAAATCCGCATTTTAGAATCACTTATAAGTGGATGTAATGCAGGAACATATTACCCGTCACACTACGGATGCACCGATCCAATCTTTTCTCCCTGGATACCGATTCCAACACGCAAAATCAGGGCATCTGTCAACACCAAATGCCGATACAAAAACCAGTTCTCTTTATTCCCAAAGTGCACAATCAAAGCAAACTTCTGCGTGTGAAACAGATTAGAATCATGTGTCACAATTTGAGGTATTGCATTCGAAAAACTGTACGAAAACGGCAAAAATTCAATAAGATATTCCTCTATTGCGACCAAAACGTTGCTCGCTCGAGATGCTTTTTGCCAATAAAAGAGTAAATTCTGACGTATTGATCAGCTGTCTGCGTCTTCTTTGATATTTCCATAACATGGCCAATGTCAGCTAACATGAAAGAGCAGTGGAAACAAATTCCATTTATTCGCTTCAATTGAATGGAACCACGGATGTTGTAGCTGTTTTTGATCTGTAGCAGCTAAACATTTGCAAGCCAGCTTTTGACCTGAGGGCCGGAGTTCTGCAGCAGCTGCCTGTTTTCTTGTGTTGCAGTGTATCATTCAATGTATTTTAATATTGGACACAATATTAACAAATGTCAGGCTTTCTTTTTTGGTGATTACTCCTAATCATTTAATGAGGAAACCATTAAACCCCTTTTTTTTACAAGGAACACAACAGCAGAAAATAGTCATGCCGAGTTCAGTCGACGAAACAAGCTCGTAAGAAGACGTGCCAATATTTAGCTATGAATGCTTTGCCAGATGTTTGAGAGAACGGCAGCTTCTTATCTGTGGTCCGCTCACTTTCCTCTGGAATGTTCGGGGTGAGGTGGAGGCGGTTGTGTGAAGCGGTCTGGCTCGTAGTTCAGGTCTGCAGTCCAGCCCTGCAGCATCCCGGGGCGAGCTTCTGTAGCTGCCTGACAGATAAATAAGAGGTCGTCCGGTTTGTTATTAGGAAACGTCCCGCGGCGAAACAGCCGGCTAGTGCGCCCGCCAGCTGTTCAAGCAGCTACTCACTGCTCAGACTGAAAGCTTCATTTGTTCATACACGGGGAAGGGAGGGGAGGGACGATACAGTCAAAGTATGATCACGGGAAATACAAAAAGCAGAATTAAATGATTGCTTCCATTAACTAACGGCTATATAAGGAAGCAGCATGTGTACGGTGCTTTGCAGCACGCTGTGGCGTTGCTGACGAGGAGATGAGTGTTTTTGTTGCCGAGTCTGCGGTTTACTGCTGAGAAACACAAGTGTAGCTACCATTGTTTATAGGGGTGGATTATAGTAACAATGAGCTGTTTGATATAACAATGCGGTCTGAAGTGATTTAACGAGGCGGGCTGCATTCCTCTTTGTTGCCACTGATCTCTTAAGGTGATGCACATGTCAGACTTTAAATAGCTGGAATAATTCCACGACACAGCTGTTTTATCGGAGGGGAGCTCAAGGTTACAGCTCCGGAGACTTCCTCGCTGTTATTGACAAGGACACTCCACCTGCTTCATCCTTCATCCTCCCTCGCCTGTGTAATATTAGAAAGCAGTCATGCCGTCAGTGCTGTTTACTTTGAAAACACACAGTTGACTTTGCTGTCTGTCACTTGATGGCTGCTGTTAAAGAAAAACATATTTTACTATTTTTGTGGTGTGTGTGTGTGTATATATATATATATATATATATATATATTTTAGGGGTGTAACAATACGCATATTTGTATTGAACCGTTCGGTACGAGGCTCACGGTTCGGTACGCATGACGAACCGAACAATACGTTTCATAAAAAATTCAAAAAAATAAAAAACTTTTTTTTTTTTTTTTAAACCTTTATTTAACCAGGTAGTCCCATTGAGATTAAAAATCTATTTTGCAAGATGTAACAATACAAGTTTTTGTTTTTGTTTTTTATGCTTATGTGTTTAAGATGGGTCACTCAGGTATAGTTCCATCATTGTTCAAAGTCAAAGAATAACTTTATGATGTTAGTTGTAATGAATAAATATTGAATACTGAATTCAAATACAAATATGTTTGTGCATGTAGAACGCACGTGGAGTATTCAATCCAGTGGATTATGTGGATGTGCGTCTGCAAGGTGCTGCTTAGGGCCACTTTGTTCTCCTGTAAAACATTTGAACAAGCTGTAGATATCATGATCTGTCGAATCGCTCCACATTTGTGCAGGGATGCCTGCTACATTGGCAGAATCCCCAGGGATTTGGGCCAAAAAAAAAAAGCCATTGTATTTGAGAGTGTTTGAGGAAGAAAAAAAATTAAAATGTGAAGTTGAGCTGCGAGTGACAGAGAGAGAGAGGCACCCATCTGCTTGAGAGAGGAAACAGCGGAGGCCCTTAAAGATTTCCGCAGCCCCCCTGCAGGGAGACAGCGCAATGGAAATACTTAATTATTCTCCATGTCTTCAGCCAGCGTCGCTCTCCCACTGGCTGACTGAAACCCTTTTTTTTTTCTTTTTTTTCACACCTTGTACAGCTCTCACTTGCTTTACACACCAACCCCCATCTCTACTACCTTTCATGCTTCTGCTGCCAACCTTGCTGCAGTATTTTCCATTCTTTACTCAGCAATAAGAAAATCAACTCGCAGCTTGCTAGAGTGGTTCAATCCATCACAGGGAACGTTACGCTCGGTTCTATTCCGTCATAGTCACGTCACACTGTTTCTGTCCGGTAATGCAGTTCAATACACAGAATGATTTGTTTAATAAGTCTTGTGCGTTAAATCTTGAAATCTATAAATATTTAATCTATTTATATATTTAATCTTATATTTAATTATATAATATATTAATATATATGATTAATTATATATTATATATATATATATTATATATATTATTATTATTATTATTATATTATATATATATAAATTATATTGTATATATATTTAATCTTATATTTAATTATATATTTAATCTATTTCATAAATCTTGTGCTGATAGTGTGATGTCAGTAACCGTGGTAGGATAAATGAAACGCTGAGTAGATGGAATCTGTATGATTTCATCTGCAGACTGACATCATCATCAATTGACTCAGACTGATCAGCCGTCACACCCCAAAAACTTTTTGTTGTTGTTGTTGTTGTTGTTCTCGACATTGACAATCGCTGCTCTAAATAATCGCTGTGAAGTGAACACAAATGTGTGAGCGTGAAGAATCGCCCGTCGAGCGTCTCGTCATCATCAGCGGCGTCGCCTCGCTCGTTAAATACGCAGCTTTCCCCTTTGCCGTGTGATGTAGCGACCACCGCTCGCATCAACTTCATCAACGGACAATGTTCGATGGCGTTTAATTACCTGAAGAAGTGTATCTGATGACTTTTGCTTATCTCTTCAGCGTGAGTTCCCATGACTGACGTACTGTTTGTCCATGGACACCGTTTAAAAGGTGAAGTGCTGCGTACGTACGTCAGACTGAGGCAACAAAGCGAAGACCAAGTCAAAGAAAAGCTTTAGTAGTCCACTATATTGTGCATTTTGACTGTATTAATGCAGCAAACTGTTACCTGGTGTCTTAACCACGGCCGTAATGTTAAAATGTTTAATCCATGGGGCTCTCGACAGTGGATGGAACAGCTTTAATGGTTATCCTGATCATATCCATGCATCTACACAGTTTTTTATTTTAAGAAAAACAACACGTTCCAGTGACTGCACTTGTACTTAGCATTCGACAGCAGGTGGGGTTTGCGTAAAGGACCCATATGTGACCTAACCAGCTGGTCGAGAATATTACTGCGGTGTTTTTGGAGTCAAACACAAAGGAGGGTGCCCTTGTACGTTCTGTGTGCGGTGGTGGAGTATTCTTCTGCGTCTTCAGCTCCGCCAACTGTGCGGCAAACATTGTATTTGTAGGCTGTTTTTTTTTTTCTTTCTGTGACCATGCTTAGAAACCCTATACTCTTGTGATCTGACTTTCTTTGTGAAAATAATCCTCAGAACCTTGTTTATTGTCTGTGTGCCAGAGAGGCCCATAAATTGACACGCTACTACTGACACCACGTCTTCCTTGTCTCTTTTCTGCGCCTCCATCCTCACTCATTTCCTCCCCTCTCTTGTCTGCAGTTTGCTACAGCTGACTAAGCCTGTCTCTGCAGTGGTGTGTGTGTGTGTGTGTGTGTGTGTGTGTGTGTGTGTGTGTGTGTGTGTGTGTGTGTGTGTGTGTGTGTGTGTGTGAATGAGGTCGTCATCACGGTGCGTATATCAGCTATGCACATCGTGTCTCTGTGTTGGATGAATGATTAGCCTCTCATTAGATATGCCGTCCTGTTCTGTTGCGCGAGTACTGCAGTATCCTCCTTCAGCGCCACTCCGTCTCAGTTACATGTTCAGTGTGTACACACACACACACACACACACACTCACACACGATCTATTCAAACAGAAACACAATTGCACTCGCACATAAATGTACCACTTCCTCTCCTGCGCTTAAAGAGGAACTTCATTCATGTGTGATACACAGAAACACACTTTGACTTCCTGAGCATTACCCGAGGTTTAGGTCGGGACGCATCCAGCCGTAATGGTCCTCTATGAAAGGGGCTCTTGCAGACATCTCGTCCACTTCTGATATGATGGTTTCTCCACGAGTCCAGCTACATACCCCGATCTGAAAGAGCGGACTCATAACTTACAAGTAGTGTTTCTTTGATACCCTCATTTCAAGGGTTTAAAAAAAAAGGCTTTTTGTCGTTTGATCAGTCTCTGTTTAGTTGGACGGCTGTAATGTTTCGTCACTGTGTAAATGCAGTTTTACAGCCATAATACACCTCTGACTGAGTAACAAGCCGCTGTGAAAAGGATCACATTCCAAATAATGATTTGTGTCACAAACAGGATCCAGATGTAAAGTATCAGTAAAACCCAAACTGGTTAGTTTAAGCTAACTGAAACTGACTCTGTGTAGCCTCTCTAAGTCCAAATACATCAGTTTTCCGAAGCTAAACATTTGACTTTTTGTAGAATTTAGAATTTAGAACGTAACATTTCGAAATGTGAGGAATTAAACATCAGCCTGTGTGTGTGTGTGTGTGTGTGTGTGTGTGTGTGTGTGTGTGTGTGTGTGTGTGTGTGTGTGTGTGTGTGTGTGTGTGTGTGTGTGTGTGTGTGTGTGTGTGGGTGGCTGGTTAGTAGCCAGCGTTCCCTGCCATCACAGAGATAAAGCAGGCGGCTGGTAGAAACAGTCCTGGGCGTCTCTTTATCTGCCTGTGCTGTTGCAGCTTAACTCAACCAACCAGTTGTGAGGGAGGGAAGATAAGGTGAGCTGCGCTGCACACCATCGTCAATTTCAAGACACATGAGGGCTGTCTATTTAAGTTTAATATATGTTTGAATGGACAGAACGTTCAATGCAGTTGGACAGACGGGTTCATGACGATCTATTTAAGCACTTACACGTACTACAAGCTCAGCGAGCCTTACTTCTGATGCTGCGTTCAACGGGTACTCCTGTAGCATGAAGCTTGGATCCTACACTTCACATATCTCAATTCTCGTTAGACCCTCCCCGAGCAGACATTTTGACTTGTCATGAAAGGAAGAGCACGGATATTATTAACAACATGATGACACCGTTCTGAGACCACGCTGTCGTCTTTAGAGCGTATGAATGTACAGCTGCATCTCTGACAGAGTGACGGCTGAGGATGAGTTTGGGCGTCTCGCAGCCCGATGGAAGAAGCTGCTCTGCATTCTGGTGGTACGGCAGCTGAGAGTTTATGTTCTCCAATTAATAATGAAGTCACCAGAAGATTCAGAGTTGTCTTTTTTCCGTTTATTCTCTTGCGCAAGAGGGAAGAAAGCACAGGAACCACGTATTCAGTAGACTGCGTGAAACCTTCTTCGACGAAATGCAATATTCAACGTCATTTATGCACGCAAAGGTTCACGCCTTTACAACTTCAGATAATGCGTCACAAAGGAAGTAGAAGTATTTCAGACAAAGGACGTCTGTTAGTCAAGGTCTCTGTGTCTCTGACTTACCAAGAAAGAAACAGTGTACAAGATAACAAGACATCTGGATATAAAACTAATTCAAATCTTCTAGTTTTGTTTCTGCACTTTTAACACTTGCATTCTTTAAAGCTTCACATGATACTATGACATATTTTCCCATTACAGCTTTCACGGACATGACAAAGATCCTGCAGAGCCAAAAAAAAAAGACGAATTATACAACATAGGCAGAATAATATTAAGTTTATCTTTGACATGTTCCCTTTTAACAATCCACAAACAATCTTGAAGAAATATTTCAGAGTTTTGTCCATTTTCTGCCCGTCGGTGTGGACGTTTTCTTTCAGATAGTGGGGAGAAAAAAACTTCCACAAATGAAGGTGTTTATTTTACTACTTTTTCTATATGTGTCTGTAGATTTCTCCTAAATTCTTCAGAAGTTAGCATTAGATAATGCCTCATTTGCATATTTAAACATAACATTTCGGAGAACTCGTTATACAAAAACTAATTGCTGTAATGTAGGTAATTAACTGGGGAAGTTTCATGGGGATATCTGTTGTTTTCTTCTCACTATTCACCTGTAGTGTCTTCCAAAATGCATTGAATTTAACATACATTGTCTCAAAATGAGTTATTTATCACTCCATAAATCTCCCCTCAGTAGCTCTTACATACACAAAACCTTCCAGTTTCTTTGCCATCTATATTCTGAAGGTTATACTTTACAGAGCGGTGTGCTCATATATCATTCTTTGCCTGATTTATGGAATATTTATTCCTAAAACATGGCGAGATGTTTTCTTCTTTGACTCTTAATATGTCAACAAAATGAACCTGGCTTCATCCAATGTATTTTAAGACATTGCTTCATTTGCATATCGAAACATACATTTTCAACAAACTTGTGGGAAAAATAATAATTTTTGAATTAAATTGTCTCTCTAAAACCGTGCGCAGTGGCTAGTTTCTGTGTAACCATGAATCTTTGTTCTTCAACTGGTTCAGTGTCTGTTGGTCTGCTCCCATGGAGCTCCCACAGCTCCCACTTGGTTCCCTCTGTTTATTTTCCATCTCTCATACCCGGCCAAAGCTTCTCTAAACTGCAGTGCTGCTGAATCAATACCGCAGCAAGCGCCAAGCTGCTCCCACAGACTCCACCGTGGCATACACTTCACAGCCGCCTTAAAATCAGCCCATAATGTGTTTCAGGCAGCAGGCAGCTCCGCGGCATGGCGTGGGAAAGATGTCTTTTTTTATTTTATTTTTATCACTCTAGAATTGTGTGCCAAATCATCCCCTCACTTCGCTGCCCATCTGAAAGGTATATCTGTAGCTCTTATCATCAACCACCGAAAGTGTATTTCCATTCACTCGGCCGCCCTCGCTGCGCACACGTCTGCCCTTGATAAGATTAATTAAGCGCTCGGCGCAAAGATAGTTGGAGTTTTCAAGGTAGTTGTGCAAGCCGCCTGCAACGCCGGTATGCAGCACGATGGAGCCTCTGGGAGCCATTCACGCCACCGGCCTGCCCGTCCTGACACCAGTCACTGCACTGGCAAGGCCCCCCAGCTACCATTAATCAGAGAGTGTGTTTCATAGGAGACCACGGAGGAGGAGGGGAGTGGCAGATTCCCCGTACCACGCCTGCTCATCCTTTGCGCGGTAAATCACGGGGTTAATTGTCTCCGTGCATGGCTCAGTCGGTTTTCCAGCTGATGTGGCTGCGCTGGCTGTTGAATTCTTAATGTGCCCTTTTGTGGTCAGCTTTCAACAGCTATCACCTTCAAGCCTTGGGTCTTAATGGGGGGTGTCGCCTCTTTTATTTTCAAGTCAGCTCAGCAGGGGGGGGGGGGGGGGGGGGGACAGTAATGCTGTTTTAAGATGAGCTAATGGATCAGCGTAAATCATCGCTGGATGCTTCTTCTTTTTTTTTTCTCCACTGCGCTGTGAGCACATGTAACCCCTTCCCTGCAGGAGTGAGGCCTCATGTGTGGGTAAACAGTGACATCTTGGCACCAGGACAAATGGTTCCAATGCAGAGAAACGCTACGGTGAGGTTTCATTACTGTTTTGGCAGAAAAGCTTCGCACAGACAGCCGTGCCGAGACCCGGCCTGTGCAGCCACCACACACACACACACACACACACACACACACACACACACACACACACACACACTGAGGATCAGCTTCCTGCCAGGGCTTTGATTTCATTCAGGTGACGAATCCCCAGCAGCTGCCACGGCATAGGGGGGAAAGGGTCTGGTGTCCAAGAGCCTCAGATTGTGATATATAAGATGTACACAAAATGACACGTTGAAGCATGTACGTCCTCGTTTTGACACGTGATTCCTGAGCTCAATATACTGTAAACTTCGTTTATTTTGGTTCATTTTCACCATCATTTCCATGTTATTCTCGGCATATTTTAAAATATATAATAATGTACAATCAGCCTAATTACGTTCTACATTTCTACAAAGTATTGACATGTTCGTGCACATTGACAGCTTCTGTTGAGAAGTGTGATTGCTTGATTGCAGATGAAAACTCGTTAGTTATGAAGGCATTTCTAGCTGGTACTGTAATAAATGGCATCTTTAGGAAAAGCATTGACGAGGATGTTCAATGCTAATGGACTCGACCATTTTAAAATGCTTCACCTTTTGTGAGCACAGCTTGGCTGAGCATACATGCTCTTTAACATGAAATGAGACCGTGCGATGCTGCAGACTTGATACTCCCTTAAGACGTAAAGCTGCAACACTTAGACTTGTGCCTGTTTTTTGTATCGATTTTAATTTGCACACATTGACTCAACTGGAATGTATTCGGCCTTTGCGCGCGAGTTAAAGGACCGCACCACTTACAAGCCGTCTTTACCCTCAAGCCCCTTTCAGACATGCACTTTATTTGTAAATGTCTGGGTGTCAGTCAAGTCAATTTCCCATGAAAGTCACAATGACAATTTAGCTTTCATCCATGCAAACGTCTTAGAGACTGTATGTGATTTGGAGCACAATTCTGTATTTCATGAACGAATTTAATTGAAATTTTTATCTGGGCATCCACTGGTGAGTCTTCACTCACAATGGTCTTTAAGTTTCCTGCAAAAAAAAGGCGGTGATATAATCCATCACAGATGCAGCCTATGAGAGAACAAGGAGCACCACTGCTCCCTTTTGCATGTCAGATGCCAAACACTGTGCTAGCATTGTGTCTCTGCCTTGGAACGAGTGCAGCGACTTGCAGCGTTACCGCTCAACGCTCATTGAAGTGAAGAAGAGTTCTGTTGTAATTTTAGTACATCCAGCAGCAAAAGGGGTCGACATCCTCGACTTAGTACGCAGACCCCTGAAGCCCCCCCCCGCTGCTACACAGAGTGCTTGTCTATTCAAAGTTTATTTTAAATGTGTGTCCAACTTCGTTGTAGCATCTTTGACACTGCAGGTCCTCGGGTCCCCAGCTACACACACCCGCCAAGTGTGAAGTAGATCAGACCATTAAGGGAAAACGGCTTTATGCTCACATTTTTATATTAGGAATTTAAAAGACATGTTCCTTTTATTCCCAGCTCAGCTCAGAGTCGATGCATCTGCTCAGGGTGGTGAGAGCGATGAGGAGGACGAAGGCCGGAGTGAATAATAGACAGACTGAATGTTTCTGGCTGTGAGTGATTGCGGTCTATTGGAGACCATCACAATAGAGGAGTGACATAAAATCAATGTTGAGAGTGCAACCTAATCAATGTTGCCATGATGACTGTGGGAAGGGCACTGAGAGATTGTTTCATTCGGTTAGCCTGGGAGGTCACCCCGCGTTTCCTTTTGATGCGCCCTCTCCTTCCACGACGAGCTTGCCGCGCGGCCTGATTCATAATACTAATGTGACGGTGCTGCAGTTTGGACTGCGCTCTGCTTGCTCACCCACCAGACTGCTCGACCGTGTCTCTTTTTCACAGTAACTCTGCAGTTTACCACAGTCACTTCATTTCGTCCCCGGTGAGAATGTGTTCATGTTAGTGAGAGTGGCCTGCCGTCAGCTCTGCATAGGATATTGAAAAGAACGGCTAACGAGTAGCTCAGGACATTTATCCGCTATAGCGAGCTGAGTCTGCAGGTCTATGTGACCTTGGTGTGTGTGTGTGTGTGTGTGTGTGTGTGTGTGTGTGTGTGTGTGTGTGTGTGTGTGTGTGTGTGTGTGTGTGTGTGTGTGTGTGTGTGTGTGTGTGTGTGTGTGTGTGTGTGTGTGTGTGTGTGTGTGTGCGCGCCCCTCTTAAGGACCGTGTAATGGCAGAGCCAGACCTTGTAGAGAGGCCCGGGGAGGAGACTGATATATTATTGAAACGTTATTTGACTTCATTCCCAGACTTCATCTTGAATAGATAATAATAGCTACACTCTACTTGAAGTGGTGCTCACAAGGCATCAGAAGTATATTACAGTGTGCGCAAGTGGGGAGTGCATGGGGATTAATGAAATCACAGGACAGTATGAAGCACTGAGTTTGTCAAAAGTTGTTAGGTCACTTTCACAGCTATAGCTTGAGAGAGAAAAAAGAAAATGCACGTGTTTTTTTTGCTCCTATAGTTTCCAAACTTCAGAGACAATGTATGCATCGCAACACTGACAAAGTCGTCCTCTCTCGCACAATTGAAAAGAAGCAATAAGCGAACCATTCAACTGTCATACTTACACTTGAGCCCATATTCAAATGCCTTCAACTGATTTTTATCCTTCAACTGACAGTTCAACTTCAACTTGTCTAAGTCCGATTTTTGCCAATTCAGATTGTTTTTTTAAAGAATTATAATTGACAGCAAGGCTTCAGACTAACTTTTGTCACCACCGTTCCATCAAAGATTTTCAACCGTCGCAAAGTTTGTGTGAACCGTCAAAAATTCTAAATGCTATACGAAGCGCTATTTGCATAAAACCTGTCGGTTTGTTCCTCCTCGGCTTATTTTGGACTTGCAGTGGTGACAACATGCAAGCTTTGTCCTCTTCACTGCACTGTCTTCTATCTTCCACACAGACGGCGTGTGTGTGTGTGTGTGTGTGTGTGTGTGTGTGTGTGTGTGTGTGTGTGTGTGTGTGTGTGTGTGTGTGTGTGTGTGTGTGTGTGTGTGTGTGTGTGTGTGCTGTGATGTTGCCGTCTGTCCTGCTGTGTAAAGCTATCATGCGCCGGCAGTACGTGTCAGTATGTGTCTGGCAAATAAAATACGAGACCGATTGTCCGGTCAGCTGAAAAACAGCTGGTTTTCGATCGGCAGCCGATCAATTGCTGCATCTCTGTTAATAACTAATACTTAAACTGACACTTCACCTGTAGTTTCACACATGCTGGTCAGTTCAATGCCTGAGTTCTTACTATATTTAGCACATGGATCCAGTAAATTTAATTGTAGTTTTGAATTCATTCTAAAACATCTATCATCGCACGTTCCTGTTGGTTGGTGCACTTGACTTTGTATTGACATGTTTTCCCATCATCCTTAAGTGAGTTGAATCAAGCTGTCCAACGCAGACACCAGACCAGGCGTGTTCAATATGAAAGCGCTCTTATGCACGGACCCATACGCGAATACAACTGAGGTTGGAAAGTTTCATTCCCGTCCTTCGTTGTCTCCACTCTGCTGGAGCAGCGTCAACATTTTGACTGCACAGTCTGTCTACCGTGCATGCGCTAGCTGTCAATCACTTTGATATGTTGTCACAGGTAGATGGTGTCACCACCCGGCAGATGATTCAGCAGCATTTTTCAACAACCTTGCGAGACCAGCATCAACTGCCGAGCTCATGTTAGCTTTGTGAACTCTCGGACCAACAGACCGTTGTTTGAAGTGCAAGTCAAGATCACAAAGTGTCCGATAGGTCTCATGTATGGCAGGCTGCTCTGCAGAAAATGCACAAGACAACTATTCTTATCATGAGAATCACTTTTTTCAATTTGTCTCTACTCAAGATCCCCTCTCTCGCTTGTTCTAGAGCTTTCGGCTGTACCACATTGTCTTCCTCGGTCCTAAAATACATGTCACTTCACATCATGTGGTAACTTCAAAGAAGTGTAAGAAGAAGCAGATACTCTACAGAATAGCTCAGCAACAATGCCATACAGTGTGGATTTTCTTTCGCATTACATATGGGGACATTTGAGGGGGAACTCCAGGTTTACTACAGCAGAGTTTAGTACAGCACCAGCCTTATGTTGAACCCGGCCTGATGAGGTCACAAAGCCCACCCTGTTCTTTGTTCTTAAAGTGGCACTCCACCAATTTCCAGTTTATCAGAGTCGTCCTAAGTTTCAGAAAGTAACCCTGATGACGTCATGGAGGTGCCATCATGTAACAGGAAGTGTTGAAAGTGAGCTTGTGGCATGGAGTTTAAAAAGACGTGGGCATTTACCAGGCAGGGACAAACGCTATAGAGTTGCATTACGACTGAAAGTCAGGATATCTGCTGCTTCGACTGTGACCAAATTCTGTGTCTTGTACTTCATGGAAGTGCAACCCTAAAACACTGGACTACCCCCTTTAATACTCTAGAGTTTGTACTTTATGGGGCAAAAACATGGTTAATGGCATGCCATTAAACAGAATGTAATTCTTTTATTGTTATATGGTAAGAAAATAGTGTTTTTATTGGCCCCATCTGGGTGATTGAGCTCACAGCCCCGGCTTGGATTGTGTCATACACTGGACAAAAGTGGCTGTGGCTGTGGCAGTGACTTCATGTCTCCGCTCGTCCTACAGCACAAGAAGTGCACTGTGAGTGTCAGATATCATTTTGTCTGAAGGTAAAAGAACAAGCTGCATTTGTGTTCACCGGCTTCCCCGTCACTCCTCGACTTCTCCAGAGTTATTTAAAGTGTAGGCAGTCTCACCTCGAGCGCTGTCTCAACGTTTCCCTTTAAAGCGTTTGTTGCTTGTATCGTGGAGCACGAAAAGGTGGAGGTGGCACTGGAGGCAACGCCGGGTTAATTCTGAACAGAGGCGTCACCTCTCCACAGAGCTCGCTGTTGTGACGCAGCCGCTGGATTTTATTCCGTGTCGAGATGAGACACTGCTGACTGCACACAAATCTCCGTCCTCTCGCCGGCGTGGCATTTTATTTTAGAAGAGGATGAAAGCACGTTGACTTAAGACATTTTACAAAAGATGAAAGAGGCCTTTTAGAGGCCCTTTCTTCTGGGAAAGGAACATCACACGTCACACTGGCACCGGTCTGGTTTTATAAAGGACCTAAACTGAGGCCACGAGGAGTGACCTGAAATTCTCTCAGTGCTGACTTTCCTATTTGTTGAAGATTTCATTCGAACCAGATTCAGCACTAGATTGCGCAGGGCAAATGGTGCTTTAGTAAATCGAAGCAGTTCTGGTTCATGAAAAATTACCTTTTGTCAAATTGAGCCTTTTCTAACTCCCGCCCCTCCAACGCAGAGTGGCCAATCGGAGCGTCCGGCCAGGGTCCGCCAACTCTCCATCTTTGACCGGATGATGATCGTCATCATCTGTGATTTAGCCCAGGAGTTAAGTTAGCGCTGCTGTTTATGCTGTGCACATTTTCCCAACTTGATTCATCCACCTGTTACTGATATAGTGATTTATTACCTTAAGCTTTGTGTCTTCACCAAGCAAAACATCGCCAAACCAATCACCATTCTCCTCTGATGTTTTCCCCGTCTTTATTTTATCATTTCTCTCTCTCGCTCTGTTTATTGGCGGTAATTCCTCGCAGCTACGGAGGAGGGTTAATGAATTACCATTTCTGCACCGTGATGGGAGCCATTAATGGCTACAGCAACAGTAAAGGTTATCATTAACACATTTGCCTCCCTTTAGTGGTTGAATGTGTGAGAAGATGAGGGAGAAATTACTCAAATCCAACATTATCATTTACTTAAATTATCACTGTGGATGCAGCGTAATAGGCTGCATGGGAGACTAGTTATTGAGAACGCATCGGGGAGTCGTTCAACGCAGTGATGGCCTTTTGAAAAGCAAAACTCTGAAATATGTAAAGGATGTGATTCCAAGGTCAAGAATGACGTGTAATGTGTAAGAAATTGTGTAAAAAAAAAAAAGCTACCTTCTGAAGTATGCTGTAAAATGTCTGTGCACACTGCAAGTAATTCATTGTCAGCTGCTTTTAATTCGGAGTGGCATACTCCCGATTCAAAATGGAAAAACAAGGGTACAATTTACTGTATTGAAAAGTAGGTCTACATTCTTTCCTCCTCCCATTTCCAGCTGATTTATTGGAAGAGTAAAAACCCATCTGTGTGTCTGCAGAAGACTGTTAGAACAAGGCTAGAGACGCATATGGGATGAATGAGGAGAGGGAGGGGGTGGGAGCTGAAGCGAATACCCAAGCGAACAAAACGACGAACAGAAAATGAAGACACGGAGCCGGAGAATCCCCCTCCTTCCTCAAAGAGCCAGCAGCATGGCTCAACTTAAATAAAAGATGCGTCCTTCGTTGACAAAGCAATTCAAGTCTGGTCTGGCACACGTGCAGCTTATGCTGCATCAGGCAACACAAACAGACTTTACTATGCACACCTGTACAGTCCAATGCAATACAATTCAACTGTTCTTCCATGAAGTCAATGTTCAGGAGTTCACAGAGAGGAAACAGACGGAGGGTATTTCCGCCTCGTATGTTTGTTTTTAAATGAGAACCTGTAATCGTGCGTTTGCTTGTGCACTTGTCTCCGCTGTATTGTTAGTCTGCCCTCCGTCACTTTACGAATGTTTACTCCAGAGGCAAATTACATTTCCTGCAATCCATCACAAGCAAGAAAAGCCGTGGCATTTGCTGGTTTACTGCCTCCACGTAGACGTTGCAACGGAGCCCCAACTACTCGATGACCAAATTCTTTGGTTATCGTTATCAAAAGAGTGTGAAGAAGTAACCGTATTGATGTTATGCACAAATAACATACTCTCTTGTAATGCCACTTGTACCTTGAGAGGCGGTGGTGAGTCACTGTAGTGCCAGTTTGCCCTCAGTCCAGAGAACGTAGAAGTAGAGCTGCACCGATGGCTTTTTAGTAACACATCCATGGTCCATGTGCGTTTTTTTTTTATTGGATTCAGTTCAATGTGGAAGAAGCAAGAAAATGATTTGCCTTGTCCTCGTCAATGGGAGGCTGCTTCGCTTTGGAGCAAGTGGCCCGGTACTACACATTGCACCTTCTAAGCATCTAGTCAAGTGTCGCACTTCATCAAGTGAGCACTAACCCGTCCACGTCCTCTGTGAAAGACCCATCGGGACGTCCGTGTGTTTTATAAAGATAAGGCGTGAGTCACCTGAGTTGGGGACGATGAGCTTTTTCCCATGACAGCACCGTCTGTGCTCGCCATCAAAGCAAATCATGCACAAAGTCTGAATGGTCTAATTCATTTCCAACTGCTCTTTATTGATGCAAATCTCATTTCTCATTTGAGGCGTCATTAGATCGACCATGCGGGCGGTGTGTTAGGTTTGATGTGTGCCCATGAGCTGTCACTAACATTTAGAAAGTAATCTGTGTCTTGATGCCTCTCATATGATCTTGTTGGCTAATTTGATCGCTTAATGTTTGTTGATTTGTCCCTGAAGGGCCTATTTGGAGATGATGAGCCATAAGCAAAGATGAATGTGTGAGCCAATTCATTTATTAGTCTTTTTCTTTTTATTCCATTGGCTAAACAGTTTTCAGGTGAGTGCAGCAGTTGTGTCTGCCTGTACTGCTGTTGTTGTTTCCATGGAAATTCCTTTTGCACACGCACACACACACACATGCACGAAGTCTCTGCAGGGATGACATGTTGCTAGGCAACATGTTCAAGACAATGGGAAAGGGAAATTGGTTTAGTGCTGATTCAAAGGTTAGAGGGTGTTGGAGTTTCACCGGGGCTGACCTTCCTCCAGTCGGCCCTTCTGTTGCCTGCTCTTGTCACCTCTGCTCCCAGTGAACTTGTGCATTGTGAATATAGAGCCGAACCAAATGAAGGGGGACAAAAGCCTGCGCAAGCCGACACTTAGTCCTTTTAGCTAAAGCAACAAAGGAATCAAAAGAGCTTTTATCTCGAGGGGGTTTAAGCAGTTCACCTCTTTCGGGGGTCTTTTAGAAAGGATCCTTCCCAGAGACCTTGAGTCTACCCTTCATTAAAAGAACCATAGTGAGGATGCTGGTTAGTGATCGCTAATGAGGCTTTGAAATCCTGCTAAACCGCAAGGAACAGCCTCCAGAGATTTATGGCTTAATAATACCTCCTATAACTAGTCAATACCTAGGACCTGTGAGTTTTCCTTAATGAGATTTGGCAGGTATTTTTAGAGCCTTGGGGGGGACTAAGTGCTTTGTCGTTAATTAGCAATTAAAAATGCACCCGATAAGGTGTGGTACACTGTCCGGTCCGTTGCCCAATGTTGGTTGGGGTTCGATCATGAAAACTCAGGACTAAAAGGATCAGCATCCTTGAAACTCACCTTACGAAATGTTGTCAAACCACATCTAAAGGAACAACATTTCAATGGCCACACAATGGCTGGTGTGATGTCACACTGCCTCGCTGTTTTGTCACCAAGTCGTTTTCCTGCCTTAGTAGTCATGAAAAGTGATGAATCTTACAAATTTCGGCCACTGTTCGGCCAATCCTTCCTCAAAGGTATTTGAATGATGCACCCTGTCGCACCTCAACTCAGCTTGTCAGATTGTTGGTTTTGGAAAGTTACAAAAAAAACTCCCCCAGCTCCAAGGTTCCCCAATTCCAAGGTTGGAAATGAGTGGTGGAGGGGTAATCAGAGGCTGTTGGATTATCCAACAAGATATTTATCCAAAGCATCCAGAGGCCCTCAGACCTTCCTCCAGCAATATGAACTGTGCTTGGTACAAGGTGGAGAGTACAGTGCTGGGGCAGAGCATCGCATAGGTGCCAACAAATGCCAGGCAAGCCTTGCAAAGCCCTTTTTCGTTTTATGTATTTAAGTTTTACACAAAAGAAGACAACTCTGCTCCGATAGAGAAGAGGAATACCTATAATCCAACTGAATTATTCATTGCTGGGAGCTGTGGGGCAGTAGCTCAGTCCGTAGGGACTTGGGGACCGGATGGTGGTTGGTGGACGGTGGAGTTAAGCGCAGACCAGGAATGCAGTGAATTGGTACTTGGAAAAGTTCCAGTTCACCTCCTGGGCACTACCGATGTTCCCTTGAGCAAGGCACCAAACCAACTGCTTGGAGCGCCTGACTACAACAGCCCCAACACTCTGACAAGAGACAATAATGCATCTATAGTCTTAAAGAGCAGATGATAGATGTAATGCACCTTTGGGAGAGATGGTTTCAAATCAAATGTGTTTTTGAAGCCATTGAAGGCCCTTGGAGTGTGTAGTGGGAATGTTTTTGAGTCAGTGTAGTGCTATTTCATTCGTTGTCAGGTTTTAATCCAGTTAGTTAGTAATCTAGAAAGGGTGGGGGGATTAGCCAGCCAGGCTGGAAAGTAAGTAGATGGTAATGCTGCCATTCGGCTTTCATCCTCCGCTGTCCTCTCCTCTTTGGTCCTGTCTTTTACTGCAGCAAACAGGAGATGAGGCTGACAACGTCCTGCTGGCTTGCCTTTTTGAATCTCATCGTACATTAATATCTAGCCATGTTTATGAGTCACCTCTGCCCTTCATGTCAAAGGTGCTATGCGATCACAATCTAATCAGTCCCCTGTTAGAGGGTAAAGCTGTTTGCATGTCAGGGGATGGTGAGTGAGGGCAAGGACCTCATTTAATCTCTGCGATCATTGAGTAAAATTTCCTCTTTTACTGAGCAGCAAATTATATATTATATTTTTCCCGTAAATATATAATGTATGTAAATATTCTTATATTTTTACAGTTGAAACCATTTTTGTATTTGGATTGTTTGAATTTTAACCTAATTAAAGGTAATCCTGATTTGTTTTTACCAACAAACATTTGGTCTGGGATAAAAACCTGTGTTGGGTGATTTCAGGGTTTGAATTGAATGATTTGTTAACATTGTCAAACACGTCCACTTGAGTAATATACACTGCTTTTCAAACAACCGACTCAAGTCACTTATGAACAATACCTAAATGACTACATTCTCTGCTTCCTGTTAGTGGTTCTGACTTTCTCCTGACCGGCTTTCCATCTGTGAGCCATGTTTGGTATTTGCCTGTTTGTGATAGATTTGTGTGGTGTAGCTTCTCTCTACTACACTCCCTGGTGAGTCGCTGACATTTGCACAGTGCCCTTGAGCGTAGAAACATAGCCGAGGTGTTTCAACAATATGAACAGTGTGCTGGTCGATGTTGAGGTGTTAAAGACATCAAAGACACTGTAAGCAGACGCACTGAGAACTCTGTTCGATTTATTTCACACTTAAAGGACAAAGGTTATTTGGAAGATCGGGTTTAGACATAATATAAATTTAGGAAAATAATTAAGTTCTGTAAAAACAAACAACTAATGTGTTTGTTACTACCGCTTAAGCGTTTTCTTTATCATGCATATTTAAAATGTTTACAGCATCATAAAGTGCTTACGTATTTAGCAAGTATTTTGTTACTGTACGTTTTCAATCTTCCCTACTTTCACATTTGCTTCTCACCGTCCACCACCAGCTAGAGTGATGACAAAGTAATTGTAAGAAAAAAGGTTTTGCAGATGTATTTGTGTGCAGCCATCCCTAAATCCCCTGCAACCCCCGAGCTTTTAAACTGTTAGTGTATGTGACTTGACATAGATGGACAGTCGGGGCTCCTCTTTGTCACTCACCCTCATTAGCTGAATTGATTAGCTAATGCAATCATTGAAACACCCACTGAGGGAAATGATAAATGATGCCACTTTGAGCACAGAGGTCACAGAGACGCTGCTTACTCAAGAGACCGGTGCTCTCGGCTGAAACCACAGCGGTTCTTATCAAGGGTTTGTAGGCTTTGTGGAGCTGCTTTTGCTGCTTTTATTTTTAGCTGATTTCATGGCAACATTTTTAAGAAATCAGTCATTGTTGTACATAATATTCCTGCATGACTTTTGGAAATCCTTTCCTGCAGTATTGGTATGACTCTTGTGTACAAAGTCCTAAAAGGATCATATTTATGGCACACAGTTTATTATCTTGTGCACACAAGATACGGATCTTGTGCACATAAGATAATAACTTGTGTGCATACCTTATAGTACATCTATGGTGCTCAGTAGGTCTTTGAAGGATGCAACCGATTTTCGGAAGAAATTGGCCAATAACTGGTGTTTTTTGTTACTACCGTATCCTTCAAGCTGACAGAATTCAAGCCACAGTTAATGTAAGTTATTGTTTTTAATTTTAAGTCTTTTGATTTTTTAAAATATTTCCATAATCCGTAAATACCGTTTTATTATGTCGCCAAAAAAACAAACTTGGCCCCAAACAGAGATGGTAACTGGATTTTGTACTTTGCCTTCTGTGACTCAAATATTATCCTCAATACAAACATTTGAATTGGTCATGGTTTACCATGTTTATCTTTGTATAGCGTGTTAGCATGCTAACATTTGCACTAAACACAAAGTACAGCTGAGGCTGATGGTTGGTTTTGCTGGTATTTGGTTATAAAGCAAAGTATTGGACAGGGTGAAATGTTCACCTGTTGGTGGCGCTGCAGGAAAAGTCATCGCCGAAGTTATTCGAAATTAACCACTTAGGACCACGAATGTGTGTACCAAGACTTGTTAAGCAAATCCAATCACATCAACCTGATGGTGGCGCTAGAGGACACCTCAGAGAGTTACTCAAGTCATTAGGATACGTTCTCTCTGGGAATCACGAAGGTTTTTACTCAACCTAATACCAATCCGTATTGTAGTGTGGATCAAAGTGTTGGACCTCTGGCTGGCATTGCATCTTTGGATTCATGCTGCTTGTCTGGCGAAAAAAACACTGCAAGGATTTTGTGTTTGCCCAAAATGTGATATATGTAAGGATGAAAACGCCCAATGGAACAGCAGTTAGATCGATGGAAACCAAGGACGATGCTGTCTCTTCAGAATCGGTTCATTCCGTCTCTTCCCAATGCCAACCAGTGTAGAATTGATCAGTTGTACATAAAGATGGCAGCCATTCAAACTTGATTGTGTCCATCTTATAACAGGTGGACATGATTGATTGACACATATCTGATTTATGTTCTTTGGTGCAAACTACCATCATTAAATTGACCCTTTCATATCCTCAATAACCAACCATTAGCCAAAGTGCTCAATCGCAGACTAGAGGTGAGGATTAGGAGAAAGCTCTGTGTGTCCTAGGAGAGATCTTTGAAGACAGCGAGCGATCAATGCCCTTTGGGGGGGGACGATGAACGCATGAATACATTTGCTCATCAGTTTGCCTTCTAGCTCCTGTGTGTGTTTGAGGACTCTGTTTGAACTGCAAACGGTCTTGTTTGTGCTGCCCCCCCCCTCCCGCTGCGAGCATCACTGAGTGGGTGTGTGGCAGTGGAATGCGGCTCCACTGGTCTGGACATGACACAGAGATTTTAACAGTGTTTATCGTTGTGGCTTCACAGAGCTGGAGTCTGTCCCAGATGTCTGTCTCTCTCACTTTCTCTCGATCTTTTTTGTGCGGCAGCGATTGTATTCAACTGTCAATTCAGGAAATTCAAAAAAACAACAGACTTCTACATTTCTTTTAGAACAAAACACTTAGTCAGTGAAGAAATGTAACATCTCCTTCGTGAATTCTCACAATGTACAAACTGTTATTGTGTTGCTGATGTTGACCATTCCTCATGCTGGGTTGAAATTCATAACACAGCAGCGGAGTTGACCCGTGAGATCATGTTTAGGTAAATGATTTTTACACCTGATGTCATTGTTGTGGATGGATTGATCTTCCCCAAAGGATGAAAGGCACAACTCTGACAAAAGATTGTACTGATGGCTCCTCGCAATTTCAACAGAGCAACATTTTGATCTAACGGAGGTCATCACGAGGCATTGTCAAGACACCGTTGCAGAACGAGCTATAGACGCAAACGTGTTCGTCACCCAGATGAGGTGGGATGTGCATGAATGAGGGTGTGAACCAATCAGAGCAGAGCTGGACAACACTGTCTGGTACTAGTGCAAAGGGGACAAAGCATGCCTCCATAGAAAGGGCGAAAACATCAACAGAAATAATGTAGAGGCGCATATTAAATCCAGCAGGTTATAGCATCCATCGATTCATACAAAATACTTTCTATGCTTTATGTTCTCACTTTAAAGTTAGTTTCAAGGAAACTGCATGTCAATTATTTATAGAAAGTACAGATTCGTCCCGCATGAGCTGTTGTGTTGCCACCGAGTTAACAATCTGGAATCGGCAGCGGCCTTGACGTTACAGATGGTTACCATTTCAAATCCCCAAACATTTCTTCAAATCCCCAAACTGGTGGGGAAAACTGCGTGTGAAGAAAAGCGCTCTGTGCTCCCTTAAACAACCGGCGTGGAGGTGCTCTTGAGTGGGCCATTGAGCCCCCCAGCTGCCGCCGCTGCAGTACAAGGCTGCGATTGTGTACGTCTGCATGTGTGTGAATGTGCAGCAGGGAGCTGCTGTGAAAAGAGCACCGAGCTCACTCGACTCTTCCTGGCTAAATAAAGGTTTAAAAAGGTGATAAGTGTCTTTAATATTCTGCTGTTTTCTCTGTGATGTCCAAGCAAGTTGTTACATTACGGTTCCCATCTCAGCCACAACTGACAAACACCCACTCGGTTCAAACATTAGTCACGTTCAGCATATCTGTGCTGAAAAAAGACTGCAGAGTGGCTCTGAGTTTTTTCTCTGCGGCCCTGCATGGCCAGTATAGGTGCGAGTGAAAGTGCCTGTATTTTATGTTGTGTTTGTGTGTTTGTGCCCTGCCTGAGTAAAAATAGTTTTCAGCAAGAGCTACAAAAGCGTTGGAAGGGAGGAACGGTAAAAGATAGTCTGAGGAGGTGGTGGGATTGTGTGATCCGAGGAGTGTTGCATGGCACAGCAGTCAATAGTGAGAGTAAGATAATGTTGGATTTCAAATATAAGCTCTATGTTTCAGCAGCCGCAAGCAGTTACTGCGGACACTCCTGTTGTTTCTGACCAACGATAACATGTTCGGACATCCAACTATCTCCGCTGCAGGTGTAGTTTCCAAGACTTCAGCAATGCGAGAGTGCAAAACCGTGGTAAACCCCCGTTTAGCATCCTTTCCATAATAACACTGCTTAAGGAGCAACGGAAGCCAGGCGGGTTATAGGAAAACTACCATCGCTCATCAATCCAACCTGACTCCTAACTGTTAGCATGACGAATGTGTGGGATGGGTTAGGAGCGCAGCGTGCTTCTGGCTATTTCGGAAATGTTCATCGATTTTTCTTTGTTTTTGTTTTTGCGAAACATCCTTCTTCGGTAAAAAAAAATAAAGAATCGCTTCAGAAGGTACAATCTACATTTTTCAGTTGATGTGCTCAGTTCCAGGCTGTATAAAGAATCCACCATAGCGAGGGAGCTAAAGGACACAGGAACAGCCTTGTCTCAATCGCTCCTCCAGCGGGCTGCGCTCGGCGCTCCAGGGTCGTTATTAATGGCGTATAGGGCGGAAATTGACACCGTGGGAAATAGCGGGATCCATCATTGTTATTTAGCCTTCATTATGAGCCGCGCTGTTTTCCCCCCAGCTCGAGTTTTGGTATACCTGAAGCAGCTTCTTAAAGATAACTCCCATAGCAATTGAACATAAAGACAAGCCGAGTTGCAAGTTGGTAAGAGAGCACGCCCTGAGGTGAGGTCTGGAGGTCTGTCTCCTCCATCATTCTGACACGCCAAGGGAGGTGGTAAAAAATATAGATCCTTCTCTCCTGCATCGCAAATCTGTCCTCCCATCAGCGCAGATTGTACCAGGCTGCAGGAGCATTAAAAAAAGGAGGGTGCTGCTGCATGGCGAAGCTCTGAACATTTCCAGATGCTGCCGGCTGAACTGTGGGAAACGCAAGTGGAGAGAAAAATCAGTGGTTGGCCAACCTTTAAGAGGCCTACACGTCTCCCTTGCAATAGGATTTGACTAATAGCAGGATTTTCAAGACCGACACTGGTAGTTTGTGGATTACCAACAGTTGCTGTAATTCATGCTGATATTCATTGAAATGAACCAGGCCCGTGTAACAAACCTAACTTGGTGGTTTGTTGCATAAGGTAACATGAGGCATAATAGAGGAAATCATAAAAGCAATAATCACTGTAATAAAAGCTGTTCCGTGTTATCCTTGTCTGTGTGATAAAAGCCTTTAAAATCATCTTAACTCTCCACTTAAACTATTTATAATAATACTATTAATAATGCTCTTTATCCGTGTAGCGCTTTTCAAGAACAAAAGCTTAGTTTATCCAAGATTTGTGGCACAGGAGACGGTTTAAAAAATGTCTCTACATGCTTCAAAGTTGTGGGTCGACGTTTGGTGTGTTTAAAAATGGATGTGCTTGTTTGAAGTATTCAAACTTAGTGCCAAAGTAAATAGAGAGAATAGATCAATATAGGCGCCACATTGTGGCTTCACCAAATACGGCAGCGCTGCTCTACAATCATTGGCATTTAGAGAAGCTACTTGACACAGAAGCATAGATTTCTCTTTCGACGTGACATCGGTGTCACGTCAGGCCACGGCCGTCCTGCCGAGCGGGGCGATTTATCGGCCCCTCTTGTCCCCCGTCGGCCCCAGAGAACGGCCGCTCTCCGGACTATCTTCATCCATCCAGGAGAACGTGTCGGCATCCCTTTTCCCCGGCCCGCTCCCATAATTCCTCTCTGTGTCCAGACACACGTTGACAAGAAATAGGACTGCGGTGGCCCCGGTGCTTTACAACAGGCTGCTGTTTCACATGAACAACTCCACTCACACTCTCATCTTACATTTATGTGCCTCACACATGCTCCCTCTCTCTCTATCTCTCTTTCTGAGTGTGTGTGTGTGTGTGTGTGTGTGTGTGTGTGTGTGTGTGTGTGTGTGTGTGTGTGTGTGTGTGTGTGTGTGTGTGTGTGTGTGTGTGTGTGTGTGTAAATGATGAAAGTAAAAGTAATACAAGAAACCGACAGGGGCATCTGGCCTAATTCCAATAGAAAATGGAATTGGATTAGTGCCTCCCTTCTCACAGCTGTGTGTGTGTGTGTTTGTGTGTGTGTGTGTGTGTGTGTGTGTGTGTGTGTGTGTGTGTGTGTGTGTGTGTGTGTGTGTGTGTGTGTGTGTGTGTGTGTGTGTGTGTGTGTGTGTGTGTTTGTTGCGTAAAATCGAGACAACAATGGAGCTCGGCGACAGCCAGCTGCCCAACGGTGGCGCGCTGATGAACAGTTAGGAAACAAAGCCGCTTGCTGCTGCTCAACACCTTCCTGTGTGTGTGTGTGTGTGTGTGTGTGTGTGTGTGTGTGTGTGTGTGTGTGTGTGTGTGTGTGTGTGTGTGTGTGTGTGTGTGTGTGTGTGTGTGTGTGTGTGTGTGTGTGATTTCACGCTTGCCGGCACATCCCAGACGGTTCAGTCCCCCACATGACATTGATCATACTCGTCACTTCTCCCGGCTCGCAGCCGTAGTATTGTTGCGTAATCTTCCCGTGGATAAGAACTTTAACCGGCAGCTTTGTGCGGCTGATTGAACAGCTGATAATCACACCCTTTTATTTATTCACTGCCGTGCTGCTGAGGAGAAAATTGAGTTACGCGATTAGAGTGTCTTTTTTTTTTCCCTCTCTAAACTTCTGCTGGGAGATTAAATTTCTCCTTTTTGTTTTATCTTTTTTTTTATTCTAGTGCCGGTCCCAAAGGAGACAACATCTACGAGTGGAGGTCGACCATCCTGGGCCCTCCAGGCTCCGTGTACGAGGGGGGAGTGTTTTTCCTGGACATCGCCTTCACACCAGACTACCCCTTCAAACCACCCAAGGTGATTCCTACCGAAATGGAGTGAATTTCATGAACGGAAACTATGACGAAAAATACAATTTGACAACCTTTTGGCTTCCCTCCAGTGAGGCTCTGGGTTTGTGTGTGTGTGTGTGGGTGTGTGTGTGTTTTGCTGATGCAAGTGTGTGTCAGTATTTACACGAGTCTGGCTGACAGCGGTTGCCACCTCCCTCGGTTTTGAGTCGTGCTTCTGTTTTTGCCCAGGGTTTTGGTTTTTGAGTCTAGAAATACTCGCTACTATTTAGAGAAACATGATAAAAAGAAAATAAACAGAAAAGAGTAAAGATGAAAATATTTTTGGATACCTGCCATGTTTATCCTGTTTTAATGGAGAATAACTTGTCTTGCTATATGTATATAAAAAAAGGTTTTGTTTAGAGAAGCCTTTTCATACAATATATTACATTTTAGTGGAAAGCGAGTAAGTTGACCTAAAATTAAGAATTATTTTTGTCATAGAAAAAACAACCTTGGGCTGTGTATAAAACCTTAAAAACCCCCGACATATTCCACAGTTTTGCTTTAAAAAGAAAGACGCTGTCGATGTGTTCTCAATAACTAGTTGGCGTGTGTCTCCCATTCAGCCTATTGTGCTGCATCCACTGTGATCATTTAGGTTAATGGGGATGCTGGATGTGAGTCACTTCTCCCTCATCCTCTCACATATTCAACCACTAAACGGAGGCAAATGTGCTCACGATGACACTGGCACATTTAGGAAGTTGGGTTTATTTTTGTGAAATAGAAAAACAACAATTGAAACGCTTCAATATTAAACGAGTTCTGGTGTTCAGGCAGCTTTTAAATTACATCCAGCCCCGATTACCACAATGCCGAGCAGAGACTTGGGAGCTCCACTTGCACAGAGAAAAACAAGTGACCGAACCGTCTCCACCTGTAGACTGAATAAAATTGACTCATGTTTTCAACAAATCAAACTTATGGTAAATTGTATTTACAGCTTTTGGGTATTTGGTTTACAGTCTGGTGCAACGCTGTTCTCCTCATCCCCTCCTGACCAGATAAAACTGCCTCCTTCCTGGCAGTCCACGCTGAGGGTGGAAACAGAGCCTCGTCTAAACTCTTGGCATCCTGCTGCCATGCTTTTCCAGTCTGGCTGCGAGCTGTGCCATCCAGCAGCTCACCGGCTCACAGCCGCCAATCCGACAGCTGCAGCTGCTCACTACACTGGCTCACTCACTAATGTTAGGGTGATAAGGCCAGTTAAGGCGGACACTGACACTCTTAGATAGAGGTTGAAGGTGGCAACGGCATTGCTTCAGTCTGCTGTATTTTGTTCCGCTGCGGGACCCCTTCAGCAGAAACACCCAGCGACGGGCTGAGAGCGATTAGACTCCTCTAACGAACATTATTCCCCTCTATCAACTCTAATTTCCTCACGGCTTTGAACTAAATTCCGGTGCACGTTTTATCGTCCTCTGCCTGATATCGTTCTCATTTTCAAACTGTCTAACGTGCCGTGAAGAGCCATAAAGTCAAGCTTGGACTTGCCGATGATCAGCCCTTCAATGCATTCCCTCCTCTAAACCGAACCTTCGCGATGACTGCTTTCTCATGAAACTGCCAATCAGTTCAATTGCGTTCCATTCCGTTCGCCCAACGTGACTATTTTCACTATTGCGTGCAGAGATTGTAAATGAACAGACCTGAGGTAAAGATAGAGGAACATGCTTCATCATAGCTACGCCACATGTGTATACGGAACTTTTACGGCCGGCAAAACCATCAGAAATGCTCCAGTATTTACTTTTAATGCGATATGATGACATGCACTGTGAGATGACACACATTTGTAAACTGTCAGAGATGATTTGATACCGTTACAGCAAGGTAGCTTTCCTTTTAACATCTCTGGTTGTGTTAGACCACTGTGAGCAATTCTGCAAATCAGCAGAATTAGTGACAATGGCAATATTCAATTTACAGGATTCATGCGTCCATGTGATGAAGTACCTTGATTTTTCTGGTATTTAATTCACAGAATTTGCTTAAAGACGGGCAATGGAAACTTGTTCCCATGGCGTTTGC
The DNA here is from genome assembly GCA_028022725.1 of Lycodopsis pacificus. Lineage (NCBI taxonomy): Eukaryota > Metazoa > Chordata > Actinopteri > Perciformes > Zoarcidae > Lycodopsis > Lycodopsis pacificus. Next base: position 6,351,765 of record CM051706.1, on the reverse strand, counting down.
TTTAGGTATTTATATTGAGGTATGAAGTGTTTCATTTACTCGAGAATGTGATCATCAGAATGGCTGTGATACAAAAGGAGGATGCAGAGGTTGTGTTTAGAGGCTGAGGGATGAATCCGTAACGCAGAGGGGAAGAAGGATTAGACCCGCTGCTTTTGTTACGCGGAGGCAGCATCATAATCTATTAGCATCAACCGTGATGGGATTACAGGCTGTTAATGAGACCTCACAGGCTGGAGAAAAGGGTCTTCTTCACGGCTGCTGGGCGGCCAGCTTCAGCGTGCCACCGCTAAACCCGTCTCAACGGAGGTGTATGAACAGAGGAGAGGGCGACTCGGGCCTCAAACCCGCCCTCAACCAGTCACCGGCAATCCCCTCGTCCGCCTCCCGTCTGCCTTTTCTCGCCACATCTCCGGCAAAATCCTTTCATGTGATGAAAAATCCTTTCATGTGATGAAAAGCGGCCCGTTTATTGCTCCGTCCGTCCGTCGCGAGTCGCTAACGCCGGCGTGGAATGTGAGGAAGAGATGGCTGCACTCGCATGTGAGGGTTGTTTGTTTCTCACAACGAGGAGATGTGAAGGGAGGAACCGAGCGTTGATGAGAGGATAAAAGAGGCAGCGAAGAGGGGGAGGAAAGGGCTGCGGTTGCAGAGCAAGCGGGGGGGGGGGGTGGAGCGGCGAGCTGCCTGCTCTGGTCGGCAACCTCCGTTTAAGGAAGCGGAGAGGTCAAAGGTCACTCCTTAATGATGTTGTGCTCCTTGTGCTGATGTCTGCAGGACTGGCTTCACTTCGCTGTTGACTGTGTCGGTCTCACGCTCACGCACGCGTATCTCAGTCGATCTTCCAATGAATTGACCTGAGCTGCGATCAGGCAGATGTTTATTAATGCATTAGTATATTGGCAGACATCCATTATAGGCTTGTTTGGACTTTGTAAATCAATCGGAATGTGTTTTACAGCTTTGACTGTTAAAATTGTTTCTGTGCAGGCAGCTTGTGTGTTTGCGAGGTTGCGTTTTGAAACAATGAATTGATTAGTCGATAGACAGAAAATCACTCAACGGGATCATTTGGGTGATTTGAAGTGGGGTTGAATGAGGTAGTTTTCCATAGTGAGTGTATTTCCTACAGTGGATGGCGGTCAGCACACTACTAGTTGAAGCAGCGGCATGGAGGTAAAGCAATACGTATTTTAGGCACCTAAAGAAATCTATATCTGTTTAAGTGTACGCTATATTTAGACTATTTTCACAGCTTTATCTTGCCTTATCTCTGGTTCTTGTCATTTATGAAGGAAAACTGTAGCTGTTGTCAGCTTCCCAAAATGCTGATTATTTTGTTTTATATCATTATTTAGTGTTGGTCGGAGAAACCTTGGGCTCTGGAAAATTACGATTCATACAGTTAGTGGCCAAACAATTATTTAATTTAGTGGTGAAAGTTCTTAATTGATAATAAAAATGATAATTTGGTGCAGCCCTAAAGAAATGTTGCTCTAAGTACAAAGCATACCAACTACGTATATATAGTAAGTTGGTAAATCATTGCTTGAAAATGGTGTCGACTGGTTTTGATCAAATTAGATTGCACTCTGTCTGTATCTGTATGTGTTACTTCAATAATGAAAATGTTTAGAAATATTGATTTTCATCTTATCTTTCAAGATCTGGAAAACACTCTGTGCTAGACAATCATGACTCTCACAATGTTACGTAATAGTGGCCTAATAATTGCAATATGCAATCAATATTTCTATATGAATGATGGATCATCACGAACTCTGCAGGTCCCCTCAGCTCCAGGGAGCCATTCAGTGTGTTTCAGCTCGTTGTTTTGCTCTCACAGCCCTCGACTTTGATGTCTGATTCAGTCTCTACCTGGTCTCCAGCAGCAGGCAGCTGTTTTCAGGGAAAAGAGCTTTGATAAACCCAGAGAAAGTTACCAACTAGCTGATGAACAGAGTGGAGCATTCAGCAGCTTAAGAGACAGACATTCCCCTCAGGACTTGGTGGAGACCAAAACAGAGCTGAAAGTGCAAGGTGTAGAGTCGTGTGGTTGTTCTGTAGGAGCCTGTCGTTGTTGTTTACATGTAGTCAAATGAAGGTAAGCACTGGCGGTGGTGGTGCGTAATCGCACTGCGATTGAGCGCAGATTTATTTATTTATTTAACATCTGTCCTGATTCCTTCAGATGGCTTCAGGGATTTAGTGAACTGAAGAAGAAGCTTTTCATACATATCACATATATGATATGAATAATATGTTTATACTGTAGATAAATGTAGACAGAGATTTTTTAAGCCGATTGAAACACATTTAGTCTATAAAAAGCTCTCAATAGGCCGCAGGAAAGAAATGGTATGCATGCAACTTGAAACCGCAATCATTCGTGGTTTTCTTTGAGAAACCAATGTTGCTCTAACCCTCTGACTGTCCGTGTGCAGGTGACGTTCCGTACGAGGATCTACCACTGCAACATCAACAGTCAGGGGGTGATCTGTCTGGACATCCTGAAGGACAACTGGAGTCCCGCCCTCACCATCTCCAAGGTCCTCCTGTCCATCTGCTCCCTGCTCACTGACTGCAACCCGGGTGAGAGCTGCAACACACACACACACACACACCTCCTTGTCATATCTCCCTCCAAGTTTAGCAGTGGCAGGTTGAGTGACACGTCCATTCTGTGTGGATAATGTACACGGAAGCGTGTCACTTCGAGGCTTGAGTCCGTACTCTCTGTAGCACAGCAGCAGGGAGGACAGACGGGGAGGTTGCAGTGACAGAAACACGGCTGGTTAGTGTCGCATTGCTGTCTTCATCGATCTGTTAAAGCTTCTGAGATTTCAAATGAGGGTCTCCGTTAAGTAAATGTTCTGTAACGGCTTTATTCAAATTAATAATTACAAATGAATTACAGTGATGATAAATCTATGTGCATGGACCTTGTGCTTCTGGAGCCTTTAATGTGATGACCATGATGTTTTTGGAGATAAACGTGTATAAATAGAGTTGTTTTCACAGCAATGTAAACTAGGGATTAAAAAGGGAATTATGGTCTGTTTAACGTCCTAAAACGAAACAGATTTGGAGAAAATGAAAGTTATTTAATAGTCGGTGTTTAATTATGAACAAACACAATGCATTTTAATTTTCCATCAAGGAAAAGTGACAAAACTGTTTGTTTATGCTGCGAATTATAGTTCTTATTAAAAAGAAAATTGGAATCGCCAGGTTGAATTGGAAATCATAATTGTCCAAGAAAATTGCAATCGGTGCAACTCTAGTGCTGAACCCTTGTTAAGGAAGTGACAGAAGTATTTGTTTGATGAGTAAAAGAAAAAAGAGAGAGCTCGAGTAAGAAGTTTAAATCCTGATCTGCTTGCTTCGCGAATCACTGCGCAAATAATAATAGTAATTTGAACATAACATGGCCTGATTCCTCCAAAGGAAATAGGGTTTCAGATGCTATTAGCACTTTGTTTGAAGCACACCGAGGCCCCTTTTTGAAAGCAAAGCACGGCCACTGTGGGCATGAAACTAAATATTTTAGCCTTCTCATAGCATTCATACATTCATCCTCTTACAATCCTCTGACAACGTTGTCTCACGAACAGTAAGCCTTGGTATTCATACACCCTTCGTTGCAGTTGAATCAATATTTAACCAGGACTGGCTGACTAAACACAACCCTGTAAACAGCCGACACCATTCGAGGAGAAGACGTCAACGGTTTTAAAGCTAATTCGATCCATTACGGTCCAGTTTCCCAGCGGAGCTTTTATTTCATGGACCAGTTAAACCAGTCCTCTCCCAGTAGCACGGCTCCTCAGTTGCCAATCCTATTAATGTCTGTTGGTATGACGGGTAAAAGCAGCTCTTGTAAAAACAAATCTGTCCAACATCACAGCAATGAGGTTCAGAGTGAAAGAACGGGGGCAGAAGAAAGACAGGTTATTCCACATGTGAATAGTGGGGAATGAGATGGCAACAGGCAAGAAAGAGCGAGCGGGGGAGGGGGGGGGGGGACTGATAGTGCTGATTGTGAAGACCTCTGATGATAGCTTGTGTCCTCTCTGCGGGGATTGCTCTTTGATAACGTGGCCGTGTAGATTCTCCCTCCGTGGGCGAAAATGAGAATAGCTTTTGCTCTCCTCCTCCGCCGCGTTTTTTTCAGATGTTTGGCGAGATGAAACGAGCCGATTCCTTTTAAAGTATGACACAAAAGAGGCTTGATCGACGCCCTGTCGTACTGTCGCCCCTCCTCCCTGTTACCCACGCACCTTCTATCGCTCTTTCTGCCTCTTGCCTCATCAAAATCAGTCCAATCGCTGCATTTCTCTCACCACCTGCTTAAGTTTTGAAAACCCAGCCTCAAGTGCTGAAAGTGGGCCCTGGATCTGAAATAGCCTAAAAATATCTTCCCTTCCCTCTCCACCGCCTTCCGTCTGAAGATTTTCTTTCCCGTGCAGGCGGAGATCATTGGCATGGAGCTCATTAAAGCGGGGGAAGAGGATGGAATGACAGTTAATCAACCCTCCCAGGGCTGCCGTCATGCCACATTTAACCCTGTATTAGGTCCCACAAGCGGATCTCTACCTGGGGCAATCCTCTTGGCATATGGGGGCTGAGCCACATGCCATGTCAAAGTGTATCTAGGGCTCATATCTAGCCCAGGGCCTCTGTCCAATGCCATCCCTTTTCCTACCTGTCTTTTCCTGTAGCAACCTCTGCGGAGCGTCCAAAAAGTAACCTCACATTTTCTTTTTTTTTAACAAAGCCAGAGGGATTTCTGCAGCTGCTGTCTGGGCTGGCTCGTATATCAGGCTGATATGTGCTGATATTATTCGGCTCGTCTTTTAAAATGAAGGTATCCGCTTTTCCCCCTCAGTAGCTTCAGGGGTGTCGGTTTGTCAAACCTGTAATAACACATGCCTAACCCTGAAGGCTTTGCTCTCTGGATTGATATCAGAATATGCTGCTGTGTGCCTTCTGTTCACCACAAAGTGGCGGTTCCAAAAAAAAAGGCGTAAATTACCACAAACATAATCCTGAACATCTCACACGGCGTCATCTGGTGTTATGATTGCGTTGCTGGTTCCAACAGTCCCGATAGTTGCCTCATCATCTTCTGGACCGTACAAAGCTGTGATTACCCTGAAGCCACCTGGAAGCCGACAAACCTAAAAAACTAAAAAGTACAGCGTGTCATCCAACCAGTTCGTTCACAGGCAGAGCCTCCTCCTGGCTGCATTCCACTGCAATTTCTTTCTTTTGTTTGTCTTTGTGAACTTGACATAATGAATTGTATAAATAATAAAATAACAAATGCTCACTGTCGGTCTCTCCTCGCAGGCATTCATGGTGTTGCACTTGGTTGTGCACATGAAAAGCGATGCAAAAAAAGAGATGTTGTCTGAATCGTAAAGTTGACTGCAGTGCAGGTTGATTCCAGCATTGCAAAAAGGGGGTTTCAGATGCATTTTGGATGATTTGACAAGCATTTAGTTTGAATCCTACTGAGGCCTTGGGCTCCTACTTCCATGTTTGGAAGTCATTAATTCAACTTTTTCCATGTTCAAGTTGTCAAAGTATCTTTTTCTATGAATGTTTTTGTAGCGTACGCGTGATTTGTGTTGCACCAGCAGAATATGTGGGTCGAAGTGGTTGTCAAAGTCACTGTACATATTTGAGAAATGGGAAGCCATTGATCGTGGATCGTCATCCATCCGTTTTTTCCTCCATTCGTTTAAAGTGTTTCTACGTTTTGGAATCAAAACAAGCGCGATTGGTTGTCGTTAGGTTATAACTAGCATATTTTTCACAGATACACAGTCTCTCCTCAAAGACATTCACAGTGTTAACTCATTAGGTACTGAACAATGGAAGGGGTTGTGTGAAGAATGAAGAAGAGAGCTCGAGGAGGGTTCAGACCTGACGTGGGGAGGGCCTGCTTGGCTTGGTTGCGGCCGCTTCTTCACCCAGAATGCCGCTCTTCGGGAGTCCTCATCTAAAAAAAAAGGGCCAACCTTAGTTTTTGCCATCAAAAACATAAATTGCTCCGAAAAGGATAGAATAACATAATGCAGTCATTGGCGTGATGATTCGCGACACTAAATCATTCTCAAGCTTTCACCGACCGGCAGTCCCAGCGGGATTTCTGTCTTTTGCTCAAAGTTGTCTCTTAAGAAGTCCGATGCTTCCCGCTTCGAGCTACAACGCCGTGATATGTGGGGGATCCATTCATCCAGAAATATGGGAATAAGCCTGTAAACCCCCCCCCCCCCCATCATTGAAACCCGAGCAGGGATTAGTGCTGAGGGGTGTTTGTGCTGCTTGCTCAGCCAAGCTCATCACACTGCTCCGTCAGCAGGCTGAGCCCTGCAGGAGACGGTCTGCAGCCGAGCAGAGTGCATGTGAGGCTCGAGGAATTTGTTTTCTCCTCCCTGTCCCCTCACTGAGAAATTGACCGGCGGCACGGCGAATTGAGCAGCGGCACGATCAATAGGGAGAACCTGGCGGGGAATTCATAAGGGTGGCTGTTGATTGACCGGACGTGTGCGGTGTATCAACAGACAGGACAGCTGCTGCTGGAGCCCACCACGACCACCTCTGATTTACACCGGCATGCATATTTTACCGGTGCTGTCGGGATGACGGAGCTGCATTTGTTTGACTTGTGTCTCTTCTGTGGTTTTCGCTGGATGTTGTAAAAAATCTCCATGAATGCCGATGAGCCGAGGTGGTCGATTTTCAGGTTCCTGCACCATTTTAGACTTCGAAAACTATTGCCTGGATTTCCAGTAAACTTCCTCGAGATATTCTTGGTCCCCAGTGGATGAATTATAATGTGTTTGACGAACCTCCTGACCTTTCTTCTTGGGCCACCATCAGAATTTCTTCTTCTCTACAAGAAATATTGAAATCTGACAGGGAAATTGCCATGACATGACCACACTGGCTCCCAATGAAATGAAGTTACTGTAGCTTCCATTTAGCAGCTTAACAGTCTGGGGTTGGTGGAGGCCAAAGACGGAGGTAGAAGAGATTGGAAAGTGGATTTATATTCATCAGGTGGCCACAAACACAAATCCAAAGAAATGTCAATGTTGCTCTGTATATGCTGGGTGTGTAAATAAGCAATTGTTTGTCAACATAATCACCAACAACATCTTTATGAGGTGATAATATGTCAATTTTCTGTTTACAGCTTGTTGCACTGCACTCAACAAATCTGTTATTGTTGATTTAACAGACAAAGCAAACAACCACTTGAAAGAAAAGTCGATACATTAATTAACAATTGAATGCTAGTTAAGACAAGCGCAGCAAATGAAGCTCAATCTCAGGTGAATAATCAATAAATGCGTTGCTTGTTGTACCGAGTCTCACTGAGTTCCTTCCTCCTGTGTTACAGCCGACCCTCTGGTTGGAAGCATCGCCACACAGTACCTGACCAACAGAGCTGAGCACGACAGGATAGCCAAACAGTGGACCAAACGCTACGCCACATAGACCAGCAGCAGCCCTCCAGGATCCCTCACCCTACTCAACACACACACACACACACACACACACACACACACACACCTCCCCTCCTCCGAAATCTATGGAAGCACACCCGCTCCTGTCATCCACCCCCCCACCCCCCCCCTACCCCCCAAACCCAGAGAAACGAACTGTTATTTGTTCCATGCTGACTTGAAAAGCTTCTTTTTTATACAAAGAGTCTATTGGGATTGTATTTTCCAATACACTGAATGTTGATATGGTCATGAAAAGCTTTAATACTGTTATTGTTCTTGTCGTCGTCGTTCTTATTGTTATTGCATTGTTTATAACATTGTCGCCCACCCTCGTCATCTTCTTATCTAAAAGCGTGCGTGTACTATTCCCGTTTCATGTGATGGTTCCATGTAAAATGATCATACTGAGTGAGTGCATTTAGTTTGTTTTCTTCCAGTGGTTTTACAGCTAATGCTCAATATTAGTGCATGGCATCAGGATATGTGTTCAAGCAGTGGACACGTAGTCATGTAGTGTATTATTTCTGTCCCGGCAGAGTTCTGGCATGGAGTGAGCCCATCATCATGTATGACGATAGTGGTAGTTTGCTGTACATTTAATGCCTTGTGAGAATACATACTCATTGAATACTCAATTAAACACTGGCTGTAATGTGACAGGCCCCGTCTCAGTCTCTTGTTTTAATATGACGTATATCTGCGTGTGATTACGGGGTGTATACATGCAGGCTTATCTCTAGTCACATGGCAACAGATAATCTCAAGAAGTTATCTCAAGATACCTTTTTTTATTGAGCAGGTCTAGACCGTAATTGGTTCTTCCTTAGTTTCATGCTACACTCTTCTTAAGTTTCATGAAGATCGGGCCAGTAGTTTTCCTGTAATCCTGCTGACAAACAGACACGCAAAGCAAACCCAAACCACCCTGGTGGAGGTAACTAACACTGATTTTAAAACGTTGTCAATTCATCACAGTGGGAATGACTTAACCCTCCGTTAACCAACCAGGTTACCGGTAGATTTATACGGTTCAAATTAAAAAGTAATCTACTTGTATGTATGTGATTAGCAAACACATTGCCAGATGACACTGCATTGCAAAGGTTGAGTCGGGTTAAATCAAGCAACCATGGGATTTGATGGCACTTTTCCAAACCGTGCAATTATAACCTCCGTCACGTGATGCCATTTCAAAAGACCCAGAAATACTTTTTCCCCCCATAGACTTACATTGGAAAATAGACGCCTGCAACTCACCGGATATCTTTAAAGATAATTCAACTTTCCACTACGAACACTTGAATAGCCCTTAATTAAATCATTAGGTCCCAGATCCAGAGTTACTCTTTGTGCTTCCGTTCATGTGGATGAGCCTGAGACCGAGCAGTTAAAGGAAACGCTGCTGTGATTTTATCACTCTGCACTCGATCCATTTTTGGTGTTAAAAGACATTTCCTACATCATCGCACTGCCCGGACCAGCCTGCAGACACACAAACAAGATGGCTCCGTCTGCTCCTGATGCTTTAGAGTAAAAATGCCGGTCCTCTTCTCAGCATGACGCAAAAAGGTATCTCAATCTGTTCTACCAGGCAAATGTTATCTCCTCTGAAGTGCTGCGTTTTGATGCACCTGTGCTCACTGGAGACACTTTCTCCAGCTGTGTGAAAAAAAAAAAAAAAAGGATTTCATTTTATTAAGGGTACACAGGGTCTCTTGGTATTTTCTCATCCACGAGTTGTCACATACTTTGATTTTCTTTCCCTTTCATTCTCGATGAGTCATCACCGTGTGCTGCCGATACACATGCCACATTCAAAGTCCCTTGAGGTCGCACATTTTGCCCTTTCCGACGCACGGCTGAGCGCTAACTGATGCTGGAACCACCTGAACAAATGAAATGTCAAGTCAGCGTATATCTACCCTACATTTCAAACCAAGGTCTAGACGTGCACAAAAAATGATGTTGTGTTTCTTGGTAGAATATGGATTGATATGACATAAGTCAAGAGCTGAAATACTGAAAATCACGTGCCTTGTGTATCTTGTTCGCAAAAAAAAGATGTAGATCTTGTGAGGTCAAAACGATAATTATCTTGCACAAACAAGATGTCAGGTAATATCTGGTGTGCACACATTTGAACAAAAGATGATCTTGATATACAATATCTTGTTCACACAGTGGTTGTGTTGCACAAACAAGATGTCAGATCATTTCTTTTGTGTATAACTTCGCACAAGCGATCATCTTGTCACACTTGTGGAAACAAGTTATCATCTTTTACCAACAAGATATTAAATATATCGAGAGCACACAAGTTCATACAGAAGATTTTTCTTCTGCAAACAAGATGTTGGACACTAAGTTGTGTGCGGTCAAAAAGTACATCATTTTACGTGTGACTCACCCATCAATTTTCTATTTTAAACAGCGATTCCTACATTTCCCAGAATGCCCTTTGTCAGTCCAATGAGGAGAATGGACATGGTGCAAGAACTTTTTGGGCAAACTGGTAGGTGAATAGTGGTGTGTGCGTGTGCGTGTGTGTGTGTGTGTGTGTTGAAAACAAAGTACACCACTGAACAAACTTGCACTTGTTGACGGTCCTATTCACTGTGTCCGCCTTGTTCTGAGCAGGAGACAAAGCGCTGCTGTGGTTTTTCGCCTCTCTGACTTGCAAAACCAGCAAAAGTGGAGCAACAGTGGCAGAGTTAATTATGGTTGACGCGTCGGGAGGGGGAGGGGGAGTCCTCGTCCTCCCTCCCTCCCTCCCTCCTTCACACACTGCGGGAGGAAACGTCTGACAGAGAAGGAGAACTCACTGATGCATGTTTAATAGTGTCACAATTGAAACGAGAGGTACGACATCAATAGGAGTGAAAAGGCCAAAGTTGATCTGTGAATAAAAATGCACCTGGTCTGCATAATGTACGTGTATTATGCAGGTTTAATGTGTTGGAGTTTGCAGTTATAGACATGCTCTCAACAGCACGTGGCTGACAAGTCTTCTTTTTTCACTCTCTAATGTTTTTTTTTTATATTTAGTTTTGCATAAACTTTCATGTCACAGAAATTACATGGAAATGACAGGTCTATAAATATGTGCTTAATCAATTTACAATTAAATAATTACTAACAACAGAATGCACAGATTGGAAGAATTTCTGGGTCAATCCGGGTCCATAGCTCATTTCTGCCCCTTTAGGGGATCAATCCAGCGCGGGACAACAGTGAGTTTTGTTTTTCATGTTGTTGTCTTTTTGAGTAGTAAATATAAATTGAAACGCATGAAAAGTTCATCAGAAACGTCTCTCTGGGGAAGCTGAACTCAAACCCAAGAGAGGACATGCTATATGAAAAGTGCCACTCTATAACTGTGTAGGCTACGACTCTCATGACGACCACTTTGTCTAATGTTTATTTAATGCACAACCCATTTCACATGTCAGGCCACTTTATCAGGCCGTATAACGGCCTTTTAAAACTGTCACTCAACTCTGGGTCACCCTAGTGTTGCGTAGTAACTCCTGCTAATGGCTAACAGTAGCAAGATTTTATTACTTCCCAATGAGTTGGCTTATAAATTGCTCAAAGATAATGACAGGATTATGCAGTGTTTTTTGTGTTGCCTCATCACAGGCTGAACAACGTACAGAAATGATTCACCGTCCCAATGGATTTTACAAAGGCCTTCGTATTTACTTTGAGCTAAATGGAGAATATTTTAATTAATATATAAATAAATTCAGCATTCTCAAGAAAAGTCCTGGTAATTTATTTGGTTTTATAATAATGGTGTTTGAACAAAGTTCCTGCCATGTTTCCGTTAAATAGCCTATAATTTAGCAATTTTATTTAATAACCTGTGACACATGCAGCCTGTCTCTCTTTGTCATCACTCTGTGTAAAGAATATAAAATGATGAATCTAGATTACAATGTCAGGACGTCTGTCTCCTGCTGGACCAACACTTCCGGCGAGAAGAGGCACGCGTCCAGCGATAGCATCAAGTTCACGTCAATCCCGGAAAGTAGGCGATTGAAACCCTGCAAAATAAAAGCCCTAAACCTCAAATGACTTTGACAACTATATATTTATTTAGCAACATGGGTTATTGTATTGGACACGTCGATCATTTTAGACGGAATAAAAGTATACACTTTAGATTCGTGATTTTATTTTTTTAAATATTTTTAAATATACATTTTCATATATATGACAAGTATTTAACACGTTTTGTTAATGTTTCTTATTCATATAGTTTATTGTAAATGCTCAGTTTGTTTACGGTTACATGCTTTTCTTGTACTTACTTGTCTGCTTCATCAATAAAGATGATCTTATCTTTATACTATATTATTGTCGCCTCCGTTTCTCTGTGCTTTTATTTTTTGTTTTTAAAACAATGACCGGAAGTTTAACTTCTCTCCATTGCAGGTGGTTTGACACTGGTGCGTCCAGGCTGGCGGAGGCACACGCACACACACACACACACATACAGGCTGTGCACACACACAAAGAAAGGTACCAAATACTTATTATTTGTATTACAGCGCACAATATCGTGGCAGTTAATGGTAACGCGTGTCTTTTTCAGAGGACGTTGGTGGAACTACAAACGTGTCCGTGTTATACCGTCGAAGGAGAATTTAGGAGTCGTTCCATCCTGTGACTGGCTGCTCTGAGATCAGCTGCATGTCGACGGATATAGCTTTAAAGGGAGAAAGAACCTTTAAGTGAGCGAGCGTGGTGTATTCTGCTTGGAACGGCGCGATTTGGGGGTTCAACGCGTCGGAAACGCGTCGACTTTCTCTCGGTGAAAGTTGCATTCGCCTGGACATTGTTGAAGGTGTGAAGTGTTTTTTTATTTTGGGGGGGGGGGGTGCATGCCGACTGCAACATCGCGCCCCCGTCGATGCAGTTCTGCTTTTCCATCCCGACCTCTTCGAGGGCAGAGAGGTCTCGTGGTCGTGTATCGCTCTGTGCGGTTTGTCCAGACAGAAGAAGGCCGTTAGCCGAACTATTTCACCAAATGATTTTCCTTTGTCGCAGCCCGAAAAGGCTACAATGTATGTATTTATGTATATATAAATAAATAACGCCTGACTATATATAACATTCGCTGAGGTCTACAATTCCGCGTTGTGAGAGAAGAAAACAGCTCCGCCGATAAGTTGATCAATAGCATCCGGTACAGTGGCGATTGAAACTGATGGATCCAGTTTCACACGGGTCCACGTCTAGTCCGGGGCCTGGTTGTTAAAAACCACGGAAGCGTTAATGGAGTCACCGTGGGATTCGCACCTGCAGTCTTACAGTCACCACTAAATGTACCGCTTAGGTCTGGGCTGCAAGATTCCGTTTAAAAAAAACCTTAAATTTCAGAGTTCACGCGCTTACGCGGCTGTTGATACTTCATGCAACACGACGAGGGTCGGAGAGGAATATTTGGGGTGCTCTTGTTAAATTCTGAATACAGGTGTACCGCCTGACACCTGTGCGTTTCAATAACATCAGAACCTAATTTAATCCACACAACCCACTGCAGTAGACACAGACAGTGGGAGTAACTTGACATTTTATTGAAATATTAAGTGTATTGGATGGATGCCGAATTCAGGAGTGCAACCTGAAGACCGTGTTAACATCTCAAGTGCTGCTCTAGTTATTCACCCTGAAGCGAGTCTCTGCAGTTGGATGTCAGATTTGTGAAGACGCGTGGGGTTGGATGTGGAGTAAATATGTTGTGAGGACAGAGGTGGTTTGGCTTGTGTACCTCTCTAAATGCTGAGCGTTTCTGGTTCTTTTTCCCCAGGCTCGGTATGTCGGATGAAGATTCCCGTGCCAGCAGCAGCTCTTCCTCCTCTTCATCGTCAACGCATCAGCATCAGCAGCAGCAGGAAGTGAACACCCCGAAGAAGCGAGAAAGCAAAGCCAGCATGAACAAGACCTCCAAACTCCTCTCGACCAGTGCTAAAAGGTAATGGAGATGTGTGCCTCAGAATCATTTAACTCGAGGAGAATGTGCTGCAAAGCAGCCTTCGCTGGTGTCAGTCGGGCCTCATCTGTCTTCCATCCAGGCGTGTCACTTTTGGATTGAAAGTATTTGCTCAGAGTTTATCTTTTGATGCGTGTATTTGATGCTTTTTTTTTTTTTGCAGAATTCAGAAGGAACTGGCTGACATTACTTTGGACCCACCACCAAACTGCAGGTGAGTGAATGATTTTAATGGAGAGTGAATGTGTCACGAGGAGCAGTGTGTGTGTGTGTGTGTCTTCTCTCAGTGCAGGTCTTTTTAAAGAGGACATTAAGTCTGTTATGAGAAATGAATGAAAGTAGTTCTTCATGTTGGAAAATCATTTTCACTTTGCCGTTTTGCATGCAGAGGAAACGACTTTTTTCTTTTTTAAACTTTAACTTTTAAAATCTATACGCTATATGAAGGAATAACATGTAGACATCATTTAATGTTACTCATGATATTTAATGTTATTTTCACGTGAAGCATGACACTCATCGTCGATCAAAAGACCAAACGGGTCAGGACTTATTCAGTCGATGAGTAAGAGTTCACCATTCGTGACCTTTCTATAGAAAGTTAAGTCTCTTTGTTGTTCATTGCTCTTTTCACATTTCACTGGAATATTATTATTATGAGGGCTAGAGGTTTAAACCTGAATACTTTATTGTTACTGTCTGAAATATGTATTGAAAGCTGGCATGTAATGTATTTCCAACAATAACCGCATATCTTAACAACCTGTTGGAGGTGAATTGTTCAGTCGGTGATTATTGCTTTTTGCTGACTGTACATTTACTGAGCAGTAGCTAAATGGGGGTTGATTTTGTGAGTTGGCCAAAACAACAACAAACTCCTGGCTGTTCCCTGGTTAGTGTGTCGGTACGATGGAGTTTGTACTTTTTAAGAAGACAACTTTTGATATTTGAAAAAAGACAGTGTGTCATGTCTTTCTGCTGCGTTGAGCTGAGGTCAATCTATGCTATGAATGTATTGTCATTGATCTTATTATTATCTTATTATCTCGACGTGACGACAGGTCTGTTGTTGGTTGACTGATTACGTAACGGTGAGCTCATAACCACAGGTTGAGCAGCCGAGACCCAAAACGAGCATTTAGACGAAGCCGCGGCCACAGAGGAGCTCTGGGTTTGGTTCCACGCTCCTCAGTGTGTGTTTGTTTGTGTGTGTGTGTGTGTGTGTGTGTGTCATGAGAATGTGCCCCCCCCCCCCCTGTGGATTAACTCCGAAACGCTGGGGCCGGCTGGAAGCTCTGATCGCTCGGTGAGAAAAGGGATTTGATGAATGCGGGATTGTTGACAAGAGATGTTGTGTTTACTTCAAGGGAGACGGAGAATATCCAGAGAATATTGAGCCCGGTACAACAAAGAAACAGAACAACTATTCACCTTTGCGGTGCTCTTTTTTTTTTTTCTGACTTTATATTCTCACTCAGATTAAAAGTTGCTGCACCACAGGCAAAGATGTTGTTTGACTGTAGATTAGATCAAACAGAGTCCGTCACAAGCGGCACAAATTAAAATAACGGAACCGTTTTAACCGTATTTTAACGATGGAATTAAATGATATCTTCACCAGTTGTCCCTTAATTTAATTTATGGACATAAGTGATGGGAATACCAGACACTGGAGCTGTTTAGGTATTTCTGGGCAAGGCAAGTTTCAAGTCAGCTGATGGTCAAAACGACTTGTTTTTCGACGGGCGTGAAGTAACTTAAGCCTCGTTTCCTCGACTCTCTCTTTTGGTAACGGCTCCTTTTCTCCGCCTGCAATGTCGTGGTTTTGCAGGCGGCCATTAAAAAAACATTTGGGTCGAGCGAATTAAAGAAAGGAATTGCGGTTGCTATTTAAAAATGGCGGTATGTGCAAGGTGTCCCGTGTCACACTTGTGACCAATCAGTGTCTTAACTGCACCTTTTCTGTATTTATTGGCTCAGCTCGCTTGGAACTCTCGACCAAAACAGTATGAGGCGCCAGGTACTGTCGACAACCTTTGCCAATGGATGTTAAACGATGTTAATGTTTGTTTTTCTTATATAACGGATGCTTAGCCACACATTAACAATTACATATCCAAGGTGTGTGGCCAGCCTGTCACCATCTTTGTTATTGTCCTGGACATTTTGCCGGGTCAAAACTTGAGTCTTGAACATATTTTGGTTGAAAGTAGCTCCCAACAAATGCACTAATTCCTTCTTTTTAAGTAACTTATGCCCAGCTATTGCAGGAAATTGCTGATCCTTTAAAATCCTTTCTGTGAACCAATGGGCTTGAGGCCGAGTGCAGCAGACCGGGTCGTGAAGTATTAACGTGTTGGTTTTGGTCTTTTCATCCCATTTGTTGACTAATAAGAGAAACGTCTTATTCCATCAGTAAATCATCCAAAGAAGGAAAAGCTTCAGAGTTGAGATAAATGACCTCAAACGTACGTGATGAGTGGTTCATCTCTCCATCTCACCCGCAGCGCTGAGAAAAGCCTCATTTCTTCATTTTGTTTCTGTTCCACTCGGTAGAAAATCCCTCAATTCAGCACCACGTGCAGAAAGGGTTTTTTTATTTTTAGTGGATATTTGCTTCTCTCTGCTTCATTTGGCAGAGAATCGACTCATTAAGGGTGTGAATGGAGCCGGACAGCTACGCCTTGCAGATGCCGTTTACTGGATTACACATCGATGAGTCAGTCGGTTGACGTCTCATTTCTCTGGGAGGGTTGTTTCGGGCTCCTCCTCGGGACACTGACGGATGAAGAAAAGACTTATCCTGACTAGTGTCTATTATCTCCAGCGCCCCGCTCGTAGCAAACTTTGTTATATAAGCGCTATGAGGCCGAGGCTTTCATCTGTCATTCATCAAAATCTAATTATACTCCACACGGGGAATGCCGTGCGGGACCTCTTCTTCTTCTTTTTTTTTTTTGCTGCCTCGTTGCCGCTGAAGTGTGAACTACAGACATCACAGGCCTCCCTCCCCCCCCCCCCCCGCCCCGTGTTGCCTTCATTCACCATGTTTTATCCCTCTTTCCCCGTCGACCAGCTACTCTATTTATTGCTCTCTTCCTGACACTTGATTCTCTCTATCGTTCACTCCGCCTTGTGTCCTCTCACGCTGCACTTCGCCATTTCTCTTCAGATCTTGCCCTCGGGTGTCGAGGCGGATTCCTGACATTCCGGTTCGGGGCTCATGACAGCTAAGGAAAGTTATAAGATGTCTACAGTACGGCCATTAGCGCTAAGTAGGGGTGGACAGTCATGATGTCCCTTATTGATATGTTTTTTTCATACACACACCTCCGCAGTGTGCAGTCGGCTTGCATGTTTGAGATTGCTGAGGTTTTTCCCCAGCAGCTTCTTCATATCTATAAAAAGCCTCCTCCCCGGAGAGGAAGTGTCTGGTCCGTACAAACCGTTGTTACTTCACAAAGTCGCTGTTTCGGGGAGTTTCCCTTCTGCGTGCCGGGAAGCAAGAGGAAGTGGATGTTTCATTTCAGGTCCGTCAGCTACAGGTAGTACGCCTGAGTACCAAATGACAGAGCTCTAATTTTGCCGTTGGCAAGACATCATTTGCGTCTGTGGTTGTTCTTGTATTGAGAGAATCTTTATCTTTCACCAAATGGAGTCGGCCATAGATGGCTCTTGGTTTCTTCGTATGATGTCCATTAAAACATAAACTCAAGAGGTTCAAACCACCCTAGAGTACGATGTAATTCAGTGACTGAGGTGCCATATACACACCTCAAGACAATTCCAGCTGCCTTATGGAGCCTGTGACCGACGTTAGGGGGGGGTCCATGATAAACACATTTAAGTTTGAATCTGTCTGAACAGACTGAGCAATAGTCTTCATAGAACTTAACATATTAACTGCTAGATGGTTTGCCACGTCGGGAGAAGTGGTGTATATCATTTCAATCTAACTTTTTTGTGATTATTTGTATTGCTTACATGTCGATATCGAGTCTTTCAAAGACATTTCTTATTGAACTGAAAATGAACTTGCGCTAATATAACTTGACCAGGTTTTTGCACAAAAAAAAACCCACTTAAAGATATCGAAGAAAGTTGCATTATCTGTACCAAAACTACGGTGTTGTGGTCTAGTAAGCAAGAATTTCAAACGTTATCCAGCAGCAGTCGGTAACAATACATTGTTGTTGCTTTTTAGTGTTGCATACTGATGCGCATCCAACTTTAAACATTAATTTTTAAGTGAACTTTTTGTTTTACATGTGTGAAGATGTGCCTGCTGTGATGTGTAACAGTGGAACACGTGTAATTGTTGTGAATATAATATTTGATGAATGGCATTCTGTGCCCCTGTATTTATTCCTATTGGAAGGAGTGTCACGATATGGATGTCATCCGTTTAATTATAAGTCTAATCTTTCTTTAAGACAGAATGCATCAGACTGGAATCTGACTCTTTTTGTTTGGAGGAATACAAAACGCCAGCGTACGATCTTCATCCTGCACTGTCCTCATAAAGCTCTAAAGGAACATTTGCAGGCTGATTGCCATTGTATTAAATTGGCGGGGTGGGTGTCGCTTGGAGTCTCCTCGGCACTCTTTGTGAAGTGGAGTCATTATATTGTCTCAGTCGAGCAGCTTATTACAGTGTTTCTCTCTGTCATCACAACACAATACGAGCGGATAGCGGTGATTGAAAACGAAGCCCAGTGTGTGTATTAAGGGCTGCGCTGAAGAGATGAGACTCGCGTCGCTTTGGTTTGCGAGTAAAAGGCCTCGTTAAACAATACAAAGAGATTAATTTAAGCGAGAGGAGCAATAACAAGAGCTCAGTACAGAAGCAGGAATACTGAGAGAATAGGTTCACCAGGATTTCAGAGGCTTTTACACTGAAAGTCAAATCAATTTAGTTAAGAAAGCAATATATAGTACGTATATCCCCCTCGGTGCTTGTTTTGGCTTTTGTACTTATTTGATCAAAACTGTAATAACTACAAAGAAATAGAAAATATCATGTTTATTTGTCTGCAGCGGTATCAACCCCGACACAGGTGTTCTTTGCTGGGTGTAAATTAGGATGTCAGCAATCAAATCTTCCTTTTACTTTCAGCTATTACTACCACAAATAAAAGACAGTTCTCTATTCATTTTGTAACACTGTCCTGCAAATATCCTTTTTCCGGATTCCGTCCACAGAAAAGCTCTGGAGGGCTTTTATTTTGAAACAGAAACGGGGAGTGTTTGTGAGTTCAAGATAGATGTGAACTGTTTTTTCATGTGTGAGACATGTTCTACAGATACAAAACTGTGATAATGTTGCTGGTATGATGTCTACACTGTCAAAAGATCATTGTTCACACACTCTGTTGTTTTTTTTTTGCTGTGACCAGCAAATCTCTAGATGCAGCCGAGCCACGCCGCTCAGGCGTAGCTTCCCTATCCGGCTAACATACACAATACAAAAGTAAAACCATAAATTAGCTTAGTGCACTAGAAACGTTGATATTGCGTGTGGAAAAAAAAAATCGACATTTATTTTAACCCTCGTGCGTTCTGTCGGCTTACTGAACATATTCATCTTCTGTTCTTCTGCTGCAGGAGTCGGTTTCATTGGGGGGGAAACTCGCTGTGTGCCTGTTTGAAAGGTTAAAGTCTTAGAAAAGAATGAATCAGCTGAAATGTCAGCACTCTTCTCGCAGTGCGCGTGTACACAGAGGTGGCAGAAGAAGCGCCCCCCCCCCCTCGATAGTGAAGTGAATGACAGCAGTGATAGCATGGCATATTACAGCCGCACACAACGCACTGGGACGCCTTTGTGTGCGGCGGAGGAAGCCCGGCCGCTCTCTGTGGCTCGCCTGTGAGTGTGAGAGGCCTCTTGTTGTTGTCAGGCGAGAAGAAACCTCAGTCGGGTTGATTCAGAGGGAAATGATACAATATCTGTTCTTGGCACAGCAGCGAGTCTGGACTTGGGGTCTTGTGGTGCGACCGGTATATTAGCAGGGCTCCCCTACTGCAACGCTGGTAACGCCAGTTAAATGTGGTATGTTTTATACCAAGCTGGTGCTGCACATCTGGATATCCCTCGGTGGTTTTTACACAGAATTTGAATATTCCGATCTTGTTTGGGCACTAATAGAAATAGAAGACTGTTCCATTGGTCAATGGTAATGTCCCTGGTAGACCATTGGCTTCATGCCAACACACAGACACACACACACACACACACAGTACGTCTAGTGTAGTACGACTGACTTTATGTGACCTAAAAATACATTTATATTCTCCATGAATTATCTTCATATATTGCAGTGGTTCATAAACTGGGGGTCAACATGAAGCTGAGCGGTGCACACGGTCCATCTTCAACCACTAAGTTCACTTCCTGTGACAACAAATGAAGTAGTCTGCTGGCACGAAACTGGTATTCAGCTTACGGTGTTCTCCAAGTGAACCTTTTATGATAATGATGTTTTGAATTCCTCCCTTTTTTTTTATTGTTTTATTAGCCGATAAGTATCACTCTGCACAGTGTTTGCATGGAGCGTTGGAGCTCTGTAGTGTAGTTTATAACAGCATGCTGGACTAAAGCAGTATTATATGAAATGTGTGATCACAGTATGAGACGCAATCAAACAAAGTGTTTAATGCGTGTGAAAATGAAAAAGATTGTCTTTTATGAATTTATATTTACTAAATGTAGAGCTAGAAAAGCCAAATGATGTTGTGTAGTTTCCTATTCTGGTTCACCAACAAAAAAAACACTTAATGTACGTTTAAACTGGCTTTTATTAAGCAGTAATTTAGCTCCACTGGGCCTCCTGTAGCTGCTTTCAAATACAAAAAAATAATAATAATTTAGACTGTTCCGAAGTCATATTTTACATGTTGCGCTTTACTTTTTTTGTTGTCATCTACAGTGGTTATTGGCATAGAAACACACTTCAACAGAATGGGTTTTATTTTGATATTTGCTGTGATTGATTGATAGATGCAGTTTGTCTTTGTATCAGCTGGAGACGGTCGAGTGAGAAATTTGGCCTTGATCACATCTCTTAACAAGACGCCATGAAGGCGAGTGTTCGCGACAGAGCCAGCTTTATTAATCTGAACCGTTGTGATCTCTTGTTTACTGCTGAAGTTCATATGACAGTAACGAGGGTTTTTTTTTTTACGTGTACCAGCGCTGCAAAGCTATAAGAGCAGTTTTAAAGACCGTAAAAACAGCCTGAAGCCCGGACTGGTTTATGAAGGTTTAGGTTACCGACTGTGTGTTTCTGTACGTGTTCCTCCTTTTGTGGATTTGTCTCGGCTCTCCCTCTCAGTGGTGGAGTGTCTGTTTCAGAACATTATCGCCTGACATTTAGCTCTTCTGTCGCACACAGAGGCTGCTGATCTTTACACAAGCTCTGTGCACAGTAACTGGATTTGTGCACCGAATTATTCTGGATAATTGCTGTTTTGTGTTTGTTTGTTCCACACGTTCCTCTTATTTCTATGTCCCGTTGCTGTACGCTGTGTTTTTGCATGTACCGGTTCCCCACAGAAAGGAGTCTTTCATTTGCATCCAGCAAACGAGCTTTTAAGAGGCCGCGCTTATCATTTCAAAATGAAAGTGGGGTTCGGAGCGCTTCATCAAGCAGTCAATTATGTGAAAGTATCTCCGCCATTAAAAACGCTGCTGTTGACTTAACTGTGTTGAATCGAGGCTCTGGTGAAGCGGCCGTAGTCGTCAGCCCTTCCACGTCTCAGCGTCGTCTCCACAGAGAAGTGAAGGCGTGTTGATCTTCTCTTTTTTTTCTTTTTTTTTATCACTTCCCACTGTGTTGGCATGATGACTCACACGGGCACTTTATTGGTTTAATGAATTACCAATAAGATATCATAGATTGGAATAGAGTCCTGACTGCAGAATGTTAAATGTCTTGTACAGTGGTTTGATTTTTGGCCATTGCGCTCTTACTCTCAGACTAAAGCGTTGATGCTTCAGCTTGTTTTTGACTCGCAAGTCTTTTCTCTAAAACTTGAGACTTAAAAACAGCTGTGCCGGAGAGCTCAGTGGAGTCGCTTCTGTTGAACAAATGCAGCAACTAGACTCACAGCCCCACAATCACATCACCAGCGTACTGTTCCATCAACAATACATGTGGTGTGTGTGTGTGTGTGTGTGCTGACAGTGCCGGCCCCAAAGGAGACAACATCTATGAGTGGAGGTCGACCATCCTGGGCCCTCCGGGCTCCGCGTACGAGGGGGGGGTGTTCTTCCTGGACATCGCCTTCACACCAGACTACCCCTTCAAACCACCCAAGGTGAACTGCGAATGGTTGTTGGCTTCTTTTTTTTTTTTTCTGTAAACCTATGGCACAGTTGGCTCTGTGTTGAAAGAGGTGTTATTCTCATGTTTCCCACTAGAGGGCACCTTTGTGCTTTGCAGTGCCGCTGCATGAAATCGTCGGCTCCTGTTTCTAATCTGAATTCCTCAGGCCTCTCTATTGTATCGCATCATTTCCCCTCTTTTAAGGAGGATCTGTCACGACGTCTGATCGGTGGGCTTGGAGTTAAATTAGACTATTCAGATGAGGTCTGGAGTGAACCTTCATAACGTGGTTCTGTGTGTCACAAAGTGCACAAAGCTGCGGGATACAGACTCGTGTGTTCTCTTTGGTCCGTGTGCAGGTGACGTTCCGTACGAGGATCTACCACTGCAACATCAACAGTCAGGGGGTGATCTGTCTGGACATCCTGAAGGACAACTGGAGTCCCGCCCTCACCATCTCCAAGGTCCTCCTGTCCATCTGCTCCCTGCTCACTGACTGCAACCCGGGTGAGAGCTGCAACACACACACACACACACAAACACACACACAAGCTTTGTTGGACTTACAAAATCAGCTGACGACTGTTATTTTGTGCCTATTTAATCTTTATATTGTAGTAGTATCTACAGTATATTCAAAATTAAATTAACATTTGAAAGTGTAACAGCTTTGAGAATACAAGCAAGGCAACCGTGTCTGAAAAAAGCCTCCATTTAAATACAGGGGACTATTCCTAAAAGTAATAAAACAATGAATGCATAACATGAAGTCAAAAGTAATTTTTGGTTGCAAATACATACATTTTAGTCGACTTAAACCAAAACGGCCGATTAGTCGACTAATTGAGGACGAGGTGGGCAGCCCTAGTTTTTAGCCATTTTTCCTGCACAAACAGCTGTTGTTGTGGATAGAATATAGATGTGATGTTCTATTTTGTTTGTCCGTTCACAGCTGACCCTCTGGTTGGAAGCATCGCCACACAGTACACAACAAACAGACCTGAACACGACAGGATAGCCAAACAGTGGACCAAACGCTACGCCACATAGTCAGCAGAGGAGCTGCTGGCTGGACCACTCGGAGATGTTGGGGGGGGGGGGGGGGCATGTTGACTTTTTTTGGGGGGCGTGGCTCCCAGCAGCAGGAAGAGGGAGGCGGGGGAGACAGAGGGGAGGGTGGATTTTTATCTCGGAATTGAAGTCTTAACTCCTGACATTTTGTTGTTTGTTGTATTTTTTTTTTTTAAAGTTCTCTCCGGCCCAACTATAATCAAATCTGGCAATTATGCATCGAGTGTTTTTCTCTTTTTGAATCTTTAGCTTGTGCTTTGAAGAACGTTAATCCTAAACTGCTAGATGAAGTGTGTCACAGCATGAGTCAGTGTAAATTCTCACATGTATTAGGTTGCAGTTGGTGTTTGCTTGCCCCTCCAAACTTCTGCTCTTTGAAAATGTTTTCCACACGTAGACATGTTTAGATATTGGTTGTGATTTGTGTTCTGTACTGATAAAAAACTGTTCTGTTTCTCCCTTTAAGAAATTAAACATGACCAACTGAAGCGTCTGACTTGTGTTCATTTGTATAAAAAGACATTTTTGTGATCTTCAGGAAAAAATGCCACCAAAAGAAAGATTTCAGAAGATGAAATATGAAGAGGCTACGTTTTTATTCAGTGCATCTTAGGACGAGAATTACAGAGCAGAGAATATTTTTGGGTTTGCATGACTACAGTCCCACGAACTCCGTTCTACTAGCAGCACATTCAATGTTATTACTTTGAGACATTAAGGACACAGGAAACAGCGCAGGACATCCTTCACATTGTTTAACCGTTTTTCACAAGTCAAGGAATGTGGCTCATTAAAGTGACAAAAATAAATTAGTTATAAAATAAATATTTCCTCTCAACGAGACATTTCTACAGTTAAGACTCACACTAGCAGCCCGATTGGATTATACAGGCTCGACGACACAGGAGTGCAACAGACGCCAGACCGACATTAACTTTCACATCACGAGTAAAGGCAGCACCATGGATATTATTGCTGCCAGGCCATACTGGATATATGAGATGGACTGGACGAAGGCTAGCTGAAGACCAGGACTCAGGCTGCACTCGCATCAGATGGGACATAAAGCGAGAGATACGACTCCCGTCTGACAGAGAGGGGTGATTACAGCCACCAATGACTCTTTCAATGTAATACATTTACTGAGCAAATCTAAATTCATCCTTTAAGTTGGAAACACCTTTCAGTTGAAAAGGAGAGTGAACTTAAAGTGTTATTCCACAGTCGCATTTTAAAAATAAATCCACATGATTTGTGTCAAATCTTTGGTACTGAACTGCTAAGTTTTTGAGGTTTTTTTTTTTTTATCTTAAATTATAGAAACCGACTAACATTGTACAGAAGACAAGATGTACCATTGGATTCTTAAACTCGTTGGGAAATGTGCTCATTTGCTTTCTTTCTATAAGAGAAATGAGAAGATCAGATATCAAGATAATGTCAGTGTGTGGTTAGCCTAGCTTAGCATAAAGACAAAGAAACAGAATGATTAACTGCAAAGACAGGATGGCACTAAAGCCTGACAACTTCACTGAAGCTGCAGACCGTCACTGCACCCGGGTGGTTTTGCCAGGAAATAGTCACACCCCGTTACTCCCTCTCATTTTGATTTCTCATCGACGTGAGGTTGCCAGGTTTGGTCCCATCATGCCTTTGCAGAGAACACCACCAATACCTGTCCTCAATACGTTTGACAACAATCTTCTCATACAATTCTCAGGGGGGGAAAAAAGCAAATAAGCACATTTCCCAAAATGTTTAACACAACCCCTTAAATGATGTTTAAATTGTGTACAACTGGAAGAATGTGTGTACAATTTACAAAGAAGCAACCAAAGTCATTGCTGAACTAAAGGCCTGTCCTGCTCGTTATTCCCACATGAGATGAATGCAGCCCACTAAAAAGGAGCACAGAGAGGGGGGGGGGGGGGGTCCTTCAGAGGTTCAGATGTCATTGGACGGGGTGCCTTTGCTTTTGCGTCCGGGCAGAGGGAAGGCCGACTTGCTCTGAGGCTGCGTGAGGCGGCTGGTCAGCTGCGTGAAGGGCTCGATGAGGGAGTTGCGTTCGGTGACGCTCACCTCCCACAGCTTCACCTTCTCGCCTCGCGCCCACTGCTGCGCCGCCTCCTGGTCCACCTGACGACGCTCCCGCAGGTCCGTCTTGTTCCCCAGCACGATGACCGTCACCTAGACAACAGAGACACCAAATCCGATTGATTGACACAATGATACATTCGTCATTTAGATTTAATATTGAAAGTTTTATCATTGTCCTGTTTCATCAACAGGTAATTTCTTATTAGATTTCAATGTGTCGTGTTAGGGGCTGATAGTTCAAATATTTTAAATAATGTTCTACATGGCGTGGGTGTTTGCCGATATAAAAGGCAGCAATACATTTTGGGTACGGAGCAGAGTAAGACAATCTCTGCACAGGGGAGAAGACAGCACGTATTATGAATGGCGGTTAAAACATACTTTGAACCAGCCACACCTCTTTTTTATCTCTGGACTTGTCTATTTCCTTCTTCAGAACGTCCACCTTCTTGAAAGACTCCGAGCTGTCGACGCTGTAGACGAGCACGAAGCCGTCCGCCACCGAGTAGTAGTGTTTGGGGAGGTCCTGCCCGTCGTGGAGGCCTTTGGTGTCATAAAGCCTCAGCTGTTCCTTCACACCGCGGTCGGTTTCCACTGAGGCCACGTACACGTCCTCCTGGGTCTCACTGGATTCGGAACCTGGGAAAATACAGACAACACGGCAGATTTTCAGCAAACCTGGGATGATAAACTTCAATCAGTTTCTAGTGCAAGGAAAATCATTAGAAATGTTCAATGAGTCCTTGAGGAAATTGTTGTCACGGTCATATTGAACCCTTATGAATCCACATTTGACCTGTATTGTATGAATAGTGCAGCTGTGTTACTTTCTCATGACTAATGTTCCAGGTACAATACTCACCTACAGAGTGGTTTCCGTACAGCAGCTGCTCCAGTATGGCAGTTTTTCCAACTGCTGCCTGGCCACACACCACAACTTTACAGCCTTTTCCCATTTCGAGCCTACAAGGTACAAACTCAAAACATCACATTGTTCATAGTACCGTATGGCATGTATTAGATATGCTATACTAACATGAACACCAACAAGAGCAGCTCAAAACAACTCTGATTCTGTTATCGTTGGTTAGCTATGACAGCGTTCTGTTGTTTAGCCTAGCTAGCTATCAGGCTAGCAGGACCAACTGATTCTGCGCCATGTCAATGTTACATAAACACACACCAGCAACAATCCCGTTGTGAACCACTCTCTGTTAATTATTGGTACAAACGGCTAACGTTCCTTACTTGAATCAGGAGGATAACTTGCTGTCTATCAAGTATTTAACCGTAGCATCACAACCAGTGCGTCCATTCTGCTCTGCAAAGCACTGACTTGTTTTCGTTACTGCGCATGCGCGACGGAGTTCGATACCAACAATAATTATGAAATAAGATAAAATAAGATAAGATAATCCTTTATTAGTCCCTCAGTGGGGAAATTACAGGATTACAGCAGCATTGCTCACAAGTAATAAAATGAAGTGAAGATAAAAAATCAAGTAGTAGAATAAACTAAACAGTAAACAGTAATAAAAAAATATGACAGTAAAGAAGAATACAACATATACCAGTATATACAGACGGAGTAAAAATGTAAAATGTGAGATAATACTTAAACGTATTGGATATTGCACGGGATACTGCACGGGATTGACAGTAAAGAAGAATATTAAATATACCAGTATGTACAGACGGAGTAAAATGTAAGGTAAATACTTAAACGTATTGGATATTGCACAGGATTGCACGGATTAGATATTGCACCAGGTGAATGAATTAAAGTGTTCAGAGTGTTCATATTCATGTTCAAGTGAATTAAAGTGTTCAGAAGTGTTCAAGTGTTCATGTTCAGTCAAGTGTTCAAAGTGTTCAAAGTGTTCAAAGTGTTCAAAGTGTTAGTGGTCTCCCGAGAGCATAATAAAATAGAAATAATAATAATAAACGCTTGAAGACGTTTTTGTGTTTATTACACAATACATAATTTATGACATAATGTTTACATGCATGTCTTTGCATTATGTTGCAAATTACATTTTTAATTGAAAACTAAATTTAAATCGAAAATGTTGGTTCTCAAAATTACCACAAAAGTATATTTCAAAAGTGCAGGAAAAAAAACTAAATAAAAATGAAGAATACATTTCCCATGAGCACAGGGGCAGAGGTGCGTCACCGGCGTTTTCATAAGGCATGCTGGGTACTTTGCCTCTCTCTTTCCGGCTGGTACGCCATCATGTAAGCGAATACTTCTATGCTTTTTGCTAAACGTAATCCATTAAAATCGTCATGAATATACGTTCATCGGTTTCTTTTTCTTATGACATTGTTTAGTGACTTAATAACCATATTACACGCCTTGAGTATTTGTTACCAACATTGCTAAAAACACTGATTATGATCCGGTTTCAATGGTGCTGAGATGCAGTCGGATCTTGTAGCCATCGACTCCACCGGCCGCATTAGGAAGCTAATGTGGTGTTAGCTCGCTGTCTTGTTGTTTGTGTTAAGTTACCAAAGTCTTTGCGGTTTAACCCTTTTTTGAAAACGGCATATTGAATTCATCATTACGGGGTTAAAGTTAATGCTAACAACAATCCGGTGTACCGGGAGTAGGAAGTTACGCGGCCAACGTTAGCATGCTAACGCTAGCTTCATTTCTAGCCAGCTTTTTAACCAGCATGGGCATCTGTGCTACTATAACTTATACATTTCTACTGTATGCTTCAACGTGGTAAACATCTGGCTCGCCGTACCATACGTTTGTTTGAATTGAAGCCTTATTAAGAGGTTACTGAGGCTACTTGTTTGGAAGCAATATTAAAAATGCTTTAAGCTCTATAGGTGTTCAGAGTCTCTGGAGGTCTTGAACCATGTGCTATTATGACTTTAGAGTCGCAGGTTTCAAATTGACTGATCCAAAAGACACTTTTTATATTTGAGCAAGGCAGCAGCTAGTCAAAGACAAGTGTTGTCCTGCAGGCTCATAACTGAAAACCTCTCCAATTTGATGTTTGGGAGTGTTGCTCACCTTTACAGTATCTCCTTATAGATTACGTAGCAGATGCTGTTTGCATGTTATCTATTATAAATCCTGTATTTCTCATTTGCATCATGTTGGACATCAACAAGTTATGAATTGACAAATGTCTAATATTGTTGTTTTTTTGTTTGTTTGTTTAGATAAGTCAACATGGGAGCATATAGGTATATGCAGGAGTTATGGCGCAAGAAGCAGTCCGACGTGATGCGCTTCCTTCTCCGCGTCCGCTGCTGGCAGTACCGTCAGCTGTCCAACCTCCACCGTGCTCCTCGGCCCACCAGACCTGACAAGGCCCGTAGACTTGGCTACAAGGCCAAGCAGGGTGAGTGCTGAGCCCGGACCTGGTTGTTTTTACTGCGAACATGGTCCGTCAGTCTTTGCCCGCCTCGCTAATCACGTCTTTGTTTCATTCAAACAGGTTACGTAGTGTATCGCGTCCGTGTGCGCCGTGGAGGCCGCAAACGCCCCGTGCCCAAGGGTGCTACCTACGGCAAGCCCGTCCACCATGGCGTCAACCAGATAAAGTTCGCCCGCAGCTTGCAGTCCACCGCTGAGGTACGTTTATCTTTATTAATTGTGGCTTTAAGGCCAGAAGAAAAATGTTTGCTGGTTTTGACAACGCTTCAGAAGAGCTTATTTTCAGTGTGTACTGGATCTCACATGGATAAGAGTTCATTTTGATTGCAAATACTAAAACAATGACTATCAGGGAATCACAAAATGCGGAGGGTAGCGTCACTTTATAATCTGCACAAGTGGGCTCTTGTTTTCCATGATATGTTTAGCATAATTGTCTTGGGCATCATAGTCAATTTCTATTGACGCTGATTACAACAGACTCTAATGGTGGCTGGTTCACAGCAGTTAAAAGGTGTTTAAGTGGTCTGGAAACGTGAGCACTACCCAACAGTGAAGTCCATTTTACTGTCCACATGTATAACCAGTCTGCTTCAAACACTTGCTCACATATTTTTCCTGCACACTGGTTGGCTCATGTTGAAGTATCTGCTCCTCTGATGGTCAGAACTGTTTAGTGCAGACCATAGCCCCCATGCTTTGGTTTTGTAGCAGGAAGTGTTGCATACATATTTGGATATAATTGGATTATTTTGAATAATCTCAATGTGTTGTGAGTGCAACTAAGCCTCACCACTAAGCCTCACTAAAGCCTCACCTCCACAAGTTGTTTCCTTTTCAAAATATTGGTGATTACCAAGAGTTAAGAAATGCACTCTTATTAGATTTAGTAATAAGTTGCGGATACCTAAACTGAGCTTTAAATTATTTAAGGCCACTCGCTGATCTACTCACAACTTGCATAAAGAGCTAATGATTAATTACAGTTCATACTCGACAGAATAGCAATAAAGGGTTTCTCAGTGATTAGTTACATTTAGGTGCTTCAGTGTCGTGGTGTTGTTATCTGGCTCACTGAAAGGAATTACTGGGAGACTTGATAAGAAATGAAGCGATGTTTCCTTTTGACGAGTCAAAATACTTACCGGGTGAACGGGGCACCGTCTCATATGTACGATGTAGGTTAACACTGCAGTGTATCTAATGCATAGCAATAACCCTACAGTACATTTAACTTGAGGTAAAGGGAATACTGAAAGTAGCTCAGATCACAAGCAGCTTCTCAAAAGCGTCAAGACAAAAAGTTGTTTATTTGTCTGAAAGAAGGTTAAAGCTGCTGGTGTAAGATGAATGCATCCACACTGTGGCATGTTCACTGAATATTAAGTTAGCGTTAAAGGTAACTCCTACTTATGGTAAATATGTAATTTGTCATCATTGGTTTGTATAGTTTCCTTTTTATGCGGTGTGATTCTCGATTTAAGTGGCTTTTTCTTCTTTTGCAGCAGTTTTATTTCGTTGTACAGTTAACTTCAAAACCAAGTTATTTTTATTTTATTTTATTATTTTATTATTATTTAGTTATTTTAAAAATAAAAATAACTTGGTTTTGAAGTTAACTGTACAACGAAATAAAACTGCTGCAAAAGAAGAAAAAGCCACTTAGATCGAGAATACATATATTTACAAAACAAAGAACATTCGGAACCAGGTCGGGTGGTAAATATGAGGATGTTGTCGCCACTCAACCGGTGGCACCTTTACCTTTTTTTTTTTTATTGGATTTCTGAGTGTTGAAGATCACATTTCTTGCAGCCACTGGGAGCCGCCAAAGCACAAAGTTGCTTTTGCAGCTCTACAATGGCATCATATCACCGTGTGTTAGATTGTGTCGGAACCGTTCACTCAGTATATCTCTCTTTTTTTATTTCCCAGGAGCGTGCTGGGCGTCACTGCGGTGGCCTGCGAGTGCTGAGCTCCTACTGGGTGGGTGAGGACTCCACCTACAAGTTCTTTGAGGTGGTTCTGATCGACACCTTCCACAAGGCCATCAGACGCAACCCAGACACCCAATGGATCACAAAGGCTGTGCACAAGCACAGAGAGATGCGTGGCCTGACATCTGCAGGAAAGAAGAGCCGCGGCCTGGGCAAGGGCCACAAGTTCCACCTGACCATCGGAGGCTCCCGCCGTGCAGCCTGGAAGAGGCGCAACACCCTGCAGCTGCACCGCTATCGCTAGAGCTCGCCTGTACATTTAAACAAATAAACCTTTTTATGGTGACAATCCTGTCTGCTTCATTCAGCTGTCACAATATTAAACAGAACTTGCTCTTTGACCGCTCGTATCATCATTGTAAATACAGTTCAGAGAATTAATCTTTACTTCTATAACTGTTGGTAATGGATTATGTACTGATGGCTGTTTTAAGTCTCCACTTGCACATCTCTATAGGTGATTTCACTTAACCCTCAATACTCCATATGCACAACACCTCACAAGTGTGGCACCTTTAAAAATGTTAGTGAAAAGTAAAACTAGGACCTCAAACTCTAGAAGGTGAAGCGTCTCTGCTGCCTGTGATCTGCCACATTGAGCTACTTCCAACCAACTAGAGAGCAATATTCCTCACATGAAATCTTTGTGTTCACTTTGAAGAGATCTCTTTTATTTCTCGGCATTTGGCTGAAAGAAAAGTTGATAACTTGATAACTCGTCTCCAGGTTCAATTCAGGTCCAATCTGGACCATTTTGTTCTTGTAACTGACCGATAGACGGATACCATTACGGTTTATGATTAAGTGTAACGCAACATGAGTAATGCAGCTGTTTCTCGTCTAACTGCTCTTGATCTGTGTGGCCCTTGTGAAATTCAGCTTCACGAATATTTCCATTGTAAAGCAAAAGCTCTAACTCCTGCTAGCAGCTTTGCTTTTATTAATATTTCATAGTGCATCTATTCTAGCAGGTTCCATAATTATATGAACATAAATCAACCAGTGGCGTACCAGAGAGAGAGCACGGTGATCACAACAGAGTGCTGCTATCCAGACCAACAGGAAACGTACAAAATACTGCAACCTGGTTGAACCCCTGCTACGCAATACACCTGTTCCTCAAGTTGTGCCTGTATTAATAAACATTGAAGTCATGACTATTACCTGGTCACTGCTTGAGTGACACGATCCTTTTTATTGGAGCCTAAAGTCAAACAAGGCGTAGCCTCATTTTTTAACCTGTGTCATTAGGTTCAATGCTCTTCTGTTCACACTCATGTAACACACATTCACACTTGGAAGATCAATAAAACCACAGTCCCCACATAGATTTGTGTTGCTTCATCACGTCTACGAAAAGTTGCACTTATGCATGTTTATTTTATACATCGGGCTCTTAGTCTGTGCAGCACTGTACATTTTGTACCAGCAGGTCAGGATTAGCAGGAGATCTGCAGGATTATGCCACTAAAGAGTAAGATGGTGCTGTTTGTCAACAAAATGTCAGTGATTAAGGAATTTCTTAATTGTGTGTGCTCTTACTATTTGTAGTTGCTGTGTATTTAAGTCCTTTCAGTGGACTGGAGGATGGGACTCCCAGTGACCCCACCTGGACGTGTAAGCACACATCTTACATTGTTATGTGAACTGAATTAATTACCTGGGTCACACTGACAAAATATCCTGACCCCTTAGCTAAAATAGTGTCTCCCTGACCTACCGAGAGGAAGGGTCAGCTGATGCTACATCTTTGTGTGGAGCTCCGGCGAGGAGGGAAGCTTTTCCATGTCATGTTAACCCTCAGCTATGAAGCATTTTAGCCTCTTTTAGCCCTTTTTGTTTTCCAGCCCAAACCTCCGCTGTCATCAAATTTTAATAATTATTTTTATTTGCAGGGGGAAAAACGTTTTTGCATTTTAAAAATTACATTTTACCAGTAATTATATGAAGAAAATGAGACAAAACTTTTACTTGCGATTAGAAACATCTGTCCAATATTTCGTCAGATATTATTTTATTTACCTTCGGCATCCTTCAATAAAAACTACACATTTGGATACATATACAATAGTTCTACTATTTCTCTTCTTTTTTTTGTCTTACTTGCCAACTTGTCTTTGTTCACTGTGGCTGGTGAAAGTATGTCAGTGGGTTACATTGACACCATTGCGGGGCTGTGAGGAGGGAGGAGCCGATGAACTAGGTCACATGGTTGCACACTCGACTCGAAACAGTCGCTGCAACAAACCCAGTCTTTCACACCGCTGGGTTCCGCCTGCACCGCAGCGTTTCTCCTGAACCATCGCTGAATGGAAAACGGTGTATTTCTAGATACACCTCGATTGCACTGAAAACAGACGAGCAGCGTATCTCTCTCTCTCTCCCTCTCTCTCTCTTTGGTAGAATAAAGCGACTTCCGGCGTCGAGGACAAAAACAACTGCCTTTTTTAAGCGTCATTGAAACCGGTCTTTGAAAACTTAACTGCTTCGGTTTTTTTATGCGAGATTTATTTGGGGGTTGCAATCGTATCGCTTAGTCCTCGATCGTGTTTCAGGCGTTGTTGACTCTAAATGTTGTAGGTTCACAGCGACTTTTCAGTTGCTGAACACAAAAACAGAAACACGGCTTCAGCACTGAGGTAGCATCGGAGGAGGAAAGCCCCCCCAAAAACCTCAGAGGATATGGAGTCCACCAAAGCCGGTAAGTGTGCTTTAAACCTCCATTTAAGTGATGCTTACAGCTTGTTGCAGTGAGCTTTAATTGTGCTAATTACTGCCATTTATCTTCTGTGAAAGTGGCATAATGTGTTATATTTTGAACATCCAGCCGAGGCTCTTTAATGTGTTTACGGTTGTGCTGGTGTGTTAATATTAAACTGGGTTAGGGGTGCCAGCGGGCTGTTGTTATTACCAGAGTACACACACAGGGGCTTCAGCAGCACTGCAGTCGTCTCCTCTCACATGGACCCATCCGTCTAGCCATGTGCACCTGTGTTTACGCACCACGTGCGTCGCCGCTCATTGGCCGAGCCAGTACTGTGACGCGGTCGTTGTATAATTCCACCCGTCAAGATGGCGTGAGGTCTCATCGCGGATACACGTGAGCCGTCTTCCGAGGCGGCTCACGGTGACCTAGTTTTCCCGGGGAAAATATGTACTTAGTCCACGCGGGGCGTGTTTGAGAAAAAAAAAGAAAAAAAAGCGTCGATGTTTATGGTGCATTCAGGGCCCATGGGATATACTATCTTTTTGTATATTATATCGTGTTATAAAGGAGCGTTTGGCTAAAAAATATGTCTAGAAATTACATCCAACTTAGTTTTCATGTGGTAACGTCTTATGGTTGTTAACACTGTTTATTCATTGAATTTAAGAGTAATAATGTAAATAGGTATTGTTACATTCCGCGTACTAACCTAATTTGTCTGAAGTACTAAACCTGCATGTTTCTCATTGACGTGTACGTGTTGAAAGCTTAACATTTCCCACGGGACCTGAATGCAACATTTTTTTGTTTTTTACAGTTTTGTCAGATTTGGATACAATAAATCAAACCAAAACGATACATTTTGGCGAGTTAATCCTCAATATAAAATTGACAATTTGTAATTTGTAATTTTGCGGTGTAGTACTATGTAATTATATACTTAGCATGGTTAATAACATGTTACATTTTGAGGAATTGACCCTTTTTGAAATATGCTTTGATGCGATTCATGGTGTCTTGACACCATGAAACCCACTAAAAAGGTTTAGCACCGGAAGGTTATTCAAAATGCTCCATATTATCTAACACACAGACTCATGATCAAATACATCCGTCTCGCTTTCTGCAAAAATAACTTGTGGCACAGTCACAAAAAAATCCCAGTCCACTTTTGTGCAAGTACTGAATTCATTTATGTTCAATTCATGTGATTTGGCACCAGCACATTTGTGACGGTTCAGTGTGTGTGTGCGTGTGTGAGTGGCTGCAGGGAGGTGCCAGACTACCTATCACACACCCTGTTGCAGCTGACATTATGTAATGGCTGTTACCTAATCACTGAGAATGGCAGGGGGAAGAAATCAGGTCAGCTCATGTTGAGGCGACAGCGGTCTGCTCGGCTCCTACTGGCTGAGGACTCTGTTGTCGTGTTATGATCTGGCCCTCTTAATGTTAAGCTGGTTGATTCCACAGCAAAACTGCCCCAGAGCTGGTGATTGTTCCAGTCACTGTTCATTTAATTTGAGGGAAAGAAAACTGCAGGGAGTTTGCTTGAGTAGGCAATAACAAGACGTCAATAAATCGAACACAGCCGTTGATAGATTGATGCTAAAACCAGTAAAAAAAAAAGACATTTTGTTGGCGTTTGTCGGATTGAGACAAAGTAAAGTACATTTAGTAGTTAATGAAGTAACCTAGTGCTCCGGAGGAATAAGGAGTCCGGCTTCAATGCACACACTGTACTTGTTAGTCGTTACATTTGTTGCAGGTTTGGGTCCGCACATAATATAGATTTAGTATCACCAGCCTCATGTTTTAAAGGGGGGGAAATAAAGTTAAATTGGTGCATTTAAAAAAAAGCAATCACAATATGACATCATGGCTCATTCTCTCTGTTGGTCAGCAGGAGGCGTAATAGCCTACATCAGCTCGACCAGCTCTGGCCCCGAGTCGTGCCACAGCGACTCCTCCAACGGCAGCTACCAGTCGTCCTCGCCGCCCCACGGCTCCTCGGCCAACCGCCACCCGCCGAGTCAGCAGGCTGACCCCGCACTCGCACGGGCCGGCCCAAACCTTCCAGGGACCCAGAAAGGCGGACGCTCCACCTCCACTGCAAAATGTGGCATCACAAGTAAGACGGCCACCCACAATATATGTGTTTTAGGATTTTATTTATTGCATTGCACTTGTAAAACATTATGTGAGGCGCTAACGCATGCAAAATCACTAGTTTTTTTCCTCTTTCAGATTAACTATAAAGAAAAATGTTTTCGTATTAATCAGAAATCAACGGCCTGGTGCTGCTGTGTAAGGTTTGCGGCGACGTGGCCTCTGGTTTCCACTACGGCGTCCACGCCTGCGAGGGCTGCAAGGTGAGGGCGGTTCCCTCCAACAATCCCGACGCGCACACACACACACACACACACACACACACACACACACACACACACACACACACACACACACACACACACACACACACACACACACACACACACACACACACACACACACACGCACAAGTTGCTGTGACTTTGGGCTGCATCTGAAGTGGGTCACTGCAGCAGGCGTAGCCATCTGCGCAGCTCCAACCAGAGACTCAGTGAAACTAGTTCACTCTCCCCATATTAATATCAGCTGCCCCTCATCCATCACGTTGCTGTGTGGCCTAGTTAACCGTGGGGAGCGGTGTACAGCGACAAACGCACCGCAGTACACCTTGGAGGAGGAGCACACACACATTTCAGACTGAATGCGTTGGTTAGCCGATGTTATCCAGCTTTAATGAAATTCTTAACTGCGAGGAATGCAAATAATATGAGCGTTATTGGACATGTGCGTGCTCACATTGTCCTACGTCAATCTAATCTCGGCACGTCCACGGTTTCTCTCTGTGACTTGTGTCATCACAATGTGCTGTTTGTTTGTGGACACACAGGGCTTCTTCAGGAGGAGCATCCAGCAGAACATCCAGTACAAGAAGTGCCTTAAGAACGAGAGCTGCGCCATCATGCGGATCAACCGCAACCGCTGCCAGCAGTGCCGCTTCAAGAAATGCATGCTGGTCGGGATGTCCAGAGACTGTGAGTATCCGTGGAAACAACAATGTACAGTAGCACAGCTCATTGTTCAGCCTTTCTAGAACAGGATCACGCACATGCCGTTCTTGTGTGTCATTTAAATGAACATACTTTGAACCGTTGATCCTTTTTCTCAGTAAAATCAACATCTTCATAACAATTATCAAACTCTGTCAGTGTATTTAAAGGGGTACTTAAACAAGTTGCACTGCCAGAAATGAAGGGAATTGTATATAATTACTCATTAGAATATTTTTGACTCATTACGCTCTGACTAGTAGAAACTGTAGAACAGTAAAACGTCAAGGTGAGTCCTCCTGAAATGATTCTCTCCTCACCGCTCAGCTGTGCGCTTCGGCCGAATCCCCAAGCGTGAGAAACAGCGCATGCTGCTGGAGATGCAGAGTGCCATGAACAACATGATGAACAACAGTCAGCTGCACAGCCAGCTGCACAGCAGCCAGCCGCTACCTATCATCAAACCTCTGCCGGCCAGTGCCACAGAAGCTACCTCAGAGGACGCCAGCTCCGCCCCCTCCACCGCTTCCTCCGCCACACCATGCTCCAGCCAATCAGAGTCCGGCTCCGACCCTGAACCCACCGTGGCCATGGACACCAGCTCCAGCTCGGCCTCGCCCGGCGCCTCAGACAGCGGGGAGGAGGAGGTGATC